>JAPKLX010000068.1:1487899-1560346 GCA_026898415.1 Leonotis leonurus | reverse complement strand
CATTTTAGCTTCCGCAACAACTATTTAGAGTAGGTGATACACTCTCATGTTCTACTACTTAATGCTTTGATTCAATCATCTCTCGGTTGTTTAATCCTTATTTTATTGAGTTTTCATGCTTGATCAACATGTGTATCTCAAGATATGAAAATAGATTGATGAATTATTTCTATGTCTCTTTTGATTAAACAACATGCCTTGTAATCGGTAACGTAGAAAGGAAATTGTGTTGAAATTGATATTCTGTTGAGTGTGATTTGGACACGTGAGTGATAATCACCTACTAGCTATTGAACACGTAAGTGAATGGCTAGGCAAACTTAGGAGAGTATATATTGAAGCATGATGTGTTGATTGAATAAGTGTTAACTATAGATTGTAGATAATCTTAGTCCTAGACTTTAATCCATTAATTCACATTTATTTCTTCGATTTTTGTCAGCTAGTTAATCACCATTCTCTTTATCTTACTTGGAGTGTGTATGAATTGTTTTGCATCATTCAAGTACTTATAATAAAATAGCCATGTTTAGTCTTCCACGAGATTCGACTTAGGGTCAGCTTAGCACGTACTATAAAACTCGTTTAATTGTGAGAACTTGAACATACGTTTTAGTATAATGGTAAGTATTCCCGCCTGTCACGTGGGTGACCTGGGTTCGATCCCCGTCAACGACGCCAAAATTGGTAGACCTAAAATGTGTACTCTAGGTTCTCGCAAATATATGAGATCAATTGTATGTGGCAAGTCAACCCCGGTTGAATCTCAACAGAAAGCATAACAGGGCGATTCTAATCCTAAGTGTTATCAAGAACAAATAAATATTAATCCTAAACACTCTAATCAATAATAAGCATGAGAAAATAAGAAATAAAATAAGCGAACGAAAGTAATAAAAAAAGTGGGATTTCGGATTTAAGGGCCTAGAGTGAGAACATCTAAAACCAATTAAATTATGCTCCTGAACTCATGCTATTGTTCGTTCATTAAGAGCTTCTTAATAGTTAGTCTAATTAATTACTTATGTATTCTTAATTAGACAGTAATCACAACTCCCGTATTAGATTACCCTACGAAGAATTCCTCAATTTAGAACAATAATTAATAATTAATAAATCAATTCATAGAGTTTCTTAACCATCTAACTTGCGTATTCGATAATTAAGCGGTAATTCTAACTCACGTATTTGAATTACACAATAGGAAAATCACAATTAACAACGAATATAATTCCTACACTTCCGATTTGGAATTATTGATGATTAAACCCTAGGTCAAATTCTAGAATTATTTCTCAATCTTATCTAGAATACAAAGGGAATTAAATGGTGATCAAACATTCAATTCGATTACGCACAAGTTTAATCAATAAAGCAAGAATCAAGAACAATCAATAATTAATCAAGAAATCCATAAAACTGGGTAGATAAAAACAAATCAATCCATTCAATATTCAAAAATAAGAGATACTTACTAAGAATAAATCTTAGATTGAGCGTTGATTTCACCCCCAACTTCATCCCTCCTAATTTTCTTCAATTTCCCCCATCGTCCACACATATTTCCTTCATACCTCCACTTCCCCAACACCAAAACTTCATCAAAACTCACAATGCCGAGGAATACAAAACGAATAGTTGAAGAAACCGAAGAGAATGAGGACGTGCAAACTAAAGCGCCCAGGGAGAACATCCAAAGGAATTTTCACAACTGCAAATTTCATGTGTTTGAACCAGTCGAAGGTCAAATTTATTTGCGTTTACGAGCTTTACCTTTTAATTATGGCCATGATTTCGATTGCGATTTGCTAGGTAGATTTCATGTTCGTTCTCAATTGCGTGCTTACTTGAAAACCTTAGGCCTATTGAAGCTTGCAGATAGTGACAATTTAGATGGTTATGTCGAATTATCATATGAGATGCTTGTTTAGTATGTTTTTGTCATGTTTTGGTCGTATTTTAGTATATTGTTTTGTCATGTTTTGTGTGTTGGTTCTTTGTTTAGTGTTGTGTTATTGTTCGTTTTTACGTCGGGTTCTTTGTTTCGTGTTTTGGATGTAGGAGGTGGAAAAGAGGTGGAATAGAAGCTTAAATGATGCCGTAAATGTTGAAGATGCTAAGACAAACGAAGCCGAGAAAAGCGGATGGGAGCTTACTAGGAGATATGGGCAAAAAACGAGAGGAGAAAGAACTCGGGTGCATGGCCATATGCGAAATTGTTGCGCAATGCGCAACAATTTTGTTTTGGCTCGTTCTCCTTCGTTACAACTCCAAATTCGGATCCGTCTGCGGCTACGGATTCCAATCGAGACAAGCTTCAATTTGATGTTTTCAAAAAAAATTTATTTTGCACAGGCCAGCGGTCGCTGGGCCTGTGCTGCAGCAGAGGGTCAGAAGGCTGTAGCCAGCGACCTCTGGCTTCCCAGCGACCTCTGGCTTCCCAGCGGCCGCTGGCAATCAGTTATGGGCGACTTTTAAGTAGTTATTGGGCGTATTTTCTTGACCCCCAACCTTTGTAACTTGAAGAATAGCTCTCAAACACTTGTTCTTACTGCTTTTCTTAGTTTAGTGTCATGGGGTATCCAAGGATTGAAGGAATTTAGCAACCGAATTGTGGATTCTTAGTAAGTTATCTTCAATGAATCTTTTTATGGATTTGCTTTTCAATATGGTTGACTAAGTTCTTATATAGGGTTGATTATCCCAATCTTTCACTTAATGCTTTGATTCGATCTTTGAAATGGTTGTTTGGTTTGTGCTTAACAAGTTTTGTATGTTTGATCATCATATAGAACTCTAAGATATGGAATGGATTGAAATGAATTATTCTATGTCGCATTTGTAATCAAACAACCAAATCTTATAATCGGAAATGTAAAAAAGGAATCGAGTTTTGAATTTGATATTCTCAAAAGTGTGATTTGAATACGTGAGTGATAATCACCTATTAGTTTTAAGGATACGAAAGTGATTGGCTAATCAACTTTGGAGAATTCTATTAAGAACTCGAGATGATTGATGAAGCATAAAGTGTGGATGGTAGATGATCTTCACCCTAGACTTCAATCACTTGTGTACCCCTGTTTATTGCTTTTCATCTTAGTTTAGAGTTCTTTTATCTCATCCTGATTAGAGTGTTTAGGATTTCATTCTTTGCATTTTAGTACTGATGATTGATAGCCCTGCATAGTCTTCCTTTGAGATACGACAATCGGGTCGACTTTACACGTATTGCACTTCCTTTGGATTAATTTAAGATACGTTTTTTGTCGAACAAAAATTGGCGCCGTTGTCGGGGAACTGAGGTTAATTTCAACTTTTGAATTTGGTGATGGACATAATTAATTTCATTGTAGGCTTCTAGGAACTGAGGTTAATGTTATTCTCTCTCTAATGCATACTATTTTTGGTTTTTCTTCTTCACGAGGAGCAGCTACGAACCCCTGAGGGGTTTAATCCTATAGCTGCTTGGTATGAACTTACCGGGCTCTACAATTGGAACCCGAGTGGCACCCCTATTGGTTTCATTAGGGATGATGCACTTTCCCTACTGCACAAATTTATTGCTTATAATGTGTCGGGAAAGGAGCAAGCCAATAAAGTTAATATCAATGAGTGTTTCCTCCTATCTGCTGCTGTAAAAGGGCAGAAGATCTATATTTCATCCTTTTTCTGGACAAATATTGAAGGGATTAAATATAGAAAGAAGACTCACCCCGCTTTAGTTTATATACCGTATCACTTGGCTACGCATCTTGGTTTGGAGGTACCTTTTTCTTACAGCTGGAGAAAGTGCATCTGCTTAAGTGCTTCAGTCATGAGTGTGTCCGCCGTTTTCGAGAGCGTGAGGTGGCACTTGAACGAGCTGGAGGAGCTAGTACATCCTCTGAGGCTGCTCCAGCTACTGATGAGGCTCCTATCGGTGCGAATACCGAGATGAAGGAGCCAGTCTACGAGGGGGACCAGTCTGGAGGGTAATTAGGAGGGTACCAATATGCATATGACCAAGGGGGCTTTGCAAGTGGCTCAGACAGTGGATATGGGTCCGGGTACTTCTCGAGGGAGGACTTCAACAGCTTCCAAACCAACCTCTTTGCAAGGTTGGATACCCAGAACAACGTCCTCAACTCAATGGACACCCGTTTCCAATCCATGGACACCCGACTCCAGTCTATTGACACCCATGTTACCTCTCTTGAGGAACAGTGGGCCAGATGGACGGGACTATCCCCAACCTCCTCTAGCATCAGACTATCAGGATCCACAGGATCCGGCGTATTAGTATCTCTTCCTTTTTATTTTTCTTTTATATTTTATTTTTATTTATATTTGTTTGTTTCGATTTTATGCTTGTTTATTCGTGTCTTTGTATGCAGGTACCAATTCTAGGAGTCACTCGATTCTTGGTCTTGTTATCGGCTTCTGTGTTGTCAGGAAAGTCTCCTTCTCATTTTTATTTAACTCCTTACTTACGAGAGCATAGTAAGATTTAAGCGTGTGTGTGTGCGGGGAGGGGGGAGGTTGGGTTTGGTAGCTTTCTTGCTTGTTTTTAGTGCTTTTTATTGTGTCTTTGAGTTAGTTTATTCTACTTCTCCATTTTGAGCATTTGTATGTTAACTTGCTTATTTGATCATCTTGTGTTGATAAGTATTGGTTTTTAATATGTGAGCCTCGTATGTGATATGTATGGTGGTAGACTTAGTTTAGGTTCGGTTCTTGATTAGGATAGGTTGTGTAGTTAGGATGTTAAATGGGGCATGTTGCTTTGCTAGTTGGCATGTATAGTGATCATGATTTGAATTATGAGTGGCTACTCCCTAAAGTTTATGTGTTCGGTTCCCTTAAATTTCAAAAAGAAAAGAGAATGAATAAAGAGTTTTAACTCTTAAAAGAAAGTAATAAACGCTAGAAGGGCGTAAATGAGTAAGACAAGTCGAGTTTGTGGGTTCTACTCCACTTATCTTAGATAATGAGTATGGGAAACCACATCGGGACACTCAATGTGATCCATTGATGTTTAGACCCGATGCTTAAAAGTTTAGGGGAACTGAATATGTAGATGATAAAAAGATGTGAGATTGTGTGTATATCGTGAACGCGTGCATATCGATGAACTTAGTAACCGACAACATTGCATCTTGATTGAGCGACCAAATACAATTGAGAATTGGATCTAGTCTTAAGTCTTGTAATGAAGGTATGAATGGTGGTTGAGCTTGCATGTTAACTATTGATATGAATTGAAACTTGGTGATTGAATTTTGCTTGAGGACAAACAAATGATTAAATGTGGGGAGTTGTTTATCGTGTTTTTGCTACGTTTTTAGTTGTGGTTTTGTCGTGTCTAGACTTTAGGTTGTTTTGTTTTCATATCTTTTTAGTTCATTTTTACGCCAGTCTTTGTGTTTTCGTGTTTGATGTAGGATGGTAGAATGAGAAAGGATTGGAGCTAGAAATGGTGTCATTTGTGTCGTACATGCAAAGCCGAGTGAAACGGGACGAGAGGAGAAACCAAAGGAAGTGAGCGAGCACGGAGTCTAGCGGGAGCTGGGACTCTAGTGCTCGGTGGGTAGAGTAGGCCAGAAATTTCAGAGAGCAGAGGTCAGCGGCCGCTGGGCCTGAGCACTTTGTGCGTTAGAAAAGAGAAGCCAGCGACCGCTGGCTTCTCAACGGTCACTGGCTGCGCTTAAGAGGCGGTTATGCGCGGGTTATAAGTGAAAAACCAAGACATTTTATCCACCCTCAACCTTTGTAAACTCGAAGTTTTCTCTCTAGAACACACTTTTACCTGTTTTCTTAGATAGTTTAGTGATTTTTGTTGGATTGAAGTTGTTTCAACTTAAATTGTGGAGAATTCTAGTGACTTTATCATCATGAATCTTTCTATGGTTTCTTTTATTAAATCTATGGTTGGCTAGACTTTATCTAAGGTTTGATTATTTGTTCTACTACTTAATGTTTTAATTCAATCATCTCTCGATTGTTTAATCCTTGTTTTATTGAGTTTTCATGCTTGATCAACATGTGTATATCAAGATAAGGAAATAGATTGATGAATTATTTATCTGTCTCTTTTGATTAAACAACCTACCTTGTAATCAATAACGTAGAAAGAAATTGAGTTGAAATTGATATTCTGTTGAGTGTGATTTGGACATGTGAGTGATAATCACCGACTAGCTATTGAACACGTAAGTGATTGGCTGGACAAACTTAGGAGAATATATATTGAAGCATGATGTTTGATTGTATAAGTGGTAAGTGTAGATTGTAGATAATCTTGGTCCTAAACTTTAATCCATTAATTCACCTTTATTTCTTCGGTTTTTGTTAGCTAGTTAATCACCATTCTCTTTATCTTACTTAGAGTGTTTAGGAATTGTTTTGCATCATTCAAGTACTTATAATTAAATAGCATTGTTTAGTCTTCCACGAGATTCGACTTAGGGTCCGCTTAGCACATATTATAAGACTCGTTTAATTGCGAGAACTTGAACATGCGTTTTAGGTTGAACAAAGTCTTTCCTACGTATCATCAGATGTGTCATCTGACATGGCATGGACATGTTAGTTGTGATCCATTTAGGTAGATCTATAGCTTCCTCCATTCTGTGTTGAGCAGCTCGTGTGATATTTTGTTGGTAGACATAACGTCTTTTATAAACCTTGAGTTGTCTCCCCACTTTCTATAGATCAATCTATTAGACACAGATTGATACTCTCGTTCTGCTTCTTGATCCGCCTCTTGATCTATGATCTGCTGAGTTCTGTTGAAATCACGTTCTGCTCTTCAGTCCTCGTTCTGTCCTTTGATCTTCTGTGAAGTAGCCTCGTCTTCTGTTTAGTGAGTTTTTTTGCATCACCATGTTCTGTGTTGATTATATTTTCTCTCCATCCTTGCTTCTGTGCTGTGAATGCCCCTAAAGCTAAGTCTAGACAGAACATATATTAAGTTTTATGAACACAACGTTACTCACGTTCTGTCTTTACATTTTGACTTAAACTATTACAACAACATGATCATATGACACAGATCGTGACTCACGATCTGTCCTTACAGATTGATCATATGCTCTAATACATGAACTAAATAAGATCAAGCTTTATATGATAGGTTATTATCTCTTTAACATATCTTTACATGTTGGTTGATCTGCTATGAAGAACACAGAAGACTACTTATGGACACAATCTGTCTTTCATCGATTTGTGCCTTTTACACTTAGTCTTCTACAAAGTCTGACTATGCTAGACACTAAAACAGTAAATCTTAAACATCACATAACAATGAATACGCACACAGAATGAATCAAACATCTCAACACAATAATGGTTTCACAAGCATCATCAAAAGCAAAGTAACAGCTTTAGCAACATCAAAAAGGTTTCTAACAATAATACAATATTTGGCATCTCATATTTCATTCCTGGTAAACTTTTGAATTTTGCTAGCATAAAGGGTTAAAATCTCCTTTTGAATCTGATGGAAAGTACTACCTTCGTCCCACCTTAAATGTTCCATTTTATTATTATAATACACTCATTGGAATATAAAATGTGACATTTAAGGTGGGACGGAGGGAGTATAAGAAGCATTAAGAGGAGCATTTCCCAAAACATTCGACCTTACCTCGTCATTGTAACAAGTGGTGTGATTTATAATTTCTAAAAAATTCTCACGATTACTTGAATTTGGACACTCATCCCGAGCTCAAAAAGTTATACCTTGAAATGTACACAGTCTTGCAACATCAATAGAAACTTTAAGTCTCAAACGATTTTTCTCAATCATCTCAGTGGATTTCTTGTTTATGATCCTTTCAATATTTTGCAAGGAATTCATTAAAACATGAGACTGTTTACAACCATCTTATGCGAAGAATTCAGACATTTTCCTTCATGAATCAAAAAGAGCATCTATCACCATTGCTTGCTTTTTTTCCAATTTTGAAATACATCTACATTAATTAAACGCATTAGCGCATGAATGTGCAAATGGCTTGTGAAAAGAAAATAATGAAGACAATATGCAACATTTTTTATCGCTCTTATCTCGTAGTGCTTTCTTGGTTGGTTATTGTTGAATCAATTCATTGATAAATTAATCATCTATTTTGTCCATCAATTCTTAGAAGAATGTTAAGATTTAATCTTATTCATTTCATATTATTAGAGCTAAGGTTTAATTTCCGTTTAGATAGTTTTATTGCTTTCTTAGTTCCTATCTAGGTTTAATTGCTTTTCAATTCCTTAATTTCTCACGCCTAGATAATTAATAGCTTTAGAGTGACGAAAGACCCAACTACAATTAGAGTGTAGGATTTTATCTGTCTATTGTGAGCAACGTAGATTAAACGTAGATTAACGCCCTGTTTAGCATTTCTTGAAAATACAACTTGGGTTAACTTATCAATCTAGATGACCTCGCATTTAACTGTGAGCAACTTAGGTAAAATAAGTTGGAACACATGACAAACATCTCCTTCGTGAGAATGGTTGATCACCAAAGGGTCTTGGCTTCTGTTGGGTATCTTGGCTTATATGCACTAATGTATACAGAAGTTGTTAAGAGTTTATTGAAGTTGTTACAAGTTAGTTAGATAGATAAGTCTAGATAATGGCCTAGATGAATCTAGAATAAGATGGAAAGATCATGCACTTGTAAACGGCACATGCTTATTAAATAGAACTTCATCATTGTTGTTATTATGATTTTATGTACTGAAAATTCTCATATATGAAATTCTTCTTGTCATATCTTGTTTCTCTCTTCTCTGATATTCTTCATGATTCCAGTTTATGTTAACATATCGTGGTAGAATGAGAAGGGAAATTAGCTTTTCTTTTATTGAGAGAGACGGAGATAAAATCTTGTTTACTATAGAATGTACGCAAGTAGATGACGAGTTCCATCTAGAGATGTCAATTTCACCCGAAAGTGCGGGTTGACCCGAATACCAACCTGAAATCGAAGGTTAGGGTTAAAATTTTAAAACTAGAAAGATTTTTTAACCCAAATGGTTTGGACAAAAAATAATCCGAACCCCATAAGATTAACCCGAAAACCGAATGGGTTGGCCTGATTAACCGAATGAAAAAATAAAATAAAAATTATTTGCATAATATATTTGATTTTCTATACAAAAAATGTAATTATTATACACATTAATTAATCAATCACTTAAAAAATAATTATGACACAATTTTGGTACAATACCATTATATTTTCTCTTTAAACTTATATATATTTAAATTTAATATTTAACTATATGTTAAAATTTTATTTGTTATATTTTACATTTTTATATTTTTTAAATATAGAATTATAAAAATTATGTATATATATTAAACATTTTTGTACATATTCTAGTTCGATTGGTCCGGTAGGCTAGCTCGAAAACTGAAAGCTTAGGGTTAGAATTGTAACTTTTCAACCTGAAAAAATTTCTAAAAGCGAATAAACCGGCAATTCGAACGGATCAGCCCGAAACATAGTGAGTTTAAGCGATTGACATTCATAGTTCCGACAATGCCGGCCTCAGGATCATATCTTAGACTCATCACTCATATCAGTCTATAGTTTCTACCTGTTTGGTGTTTTTTTGTAGTTTACTTCATTTTCTTACCTTTATTTGCTCGCCCCCGTATATCACTAATATACACTCTCCAACAGTAGCTTCGAGATTTTCTATAGAAAAATAGTCAGGGGTCTTATTCCTTTCGTACTATTTTATTCTTCATGTGCTTTGTTTGCTAACATGAGAAATCTCAAAAACAAACTTTCTTGTGCAATTATGATATCTGAGACTCATTTTTTTTTTCTTTTTTACGATGCTATTATAATTGTTGGAAGTTATGGGGAATACAAGTTTCTCTGATCAGTCAGATGTTAAATAGCCCAAGTGTTCAGTGCTTGCTTTGGCATTAGAGCATCCACAGCGGGAGAGGGGCGCGCGCCCCGGGCAGCATGGGGAAGGGCGAGAGGCGCGCGCCCGGGCGTGATCCCAGCGCTGCGGGCGCCCCGGGCGCGCGCCGTGGCGGGCATATGTGAGACGGGCGTTGGGGTGCGCACCCCGCGCGGGTTCACCGCTGCAGGTGGCCCGGGCGCGCGCCCCACCCACTTTTTTATTTTTTTTTTCGTTTTTTTTAATTTTTTATTTTATAAATTCATCTATAAATTAGGGTTTTAATTATTAATCATTGTAATTTTCAATTTATAAATTAGGATTTTAATTATTAAGCATTGTAATTTTTAATTTCTAAATGAGAATTTTAATTATTAAGTATTGTAATTTAATTTTTTTTTAATTTTCGTGTTTTTAGTTTTTTTTTCGTTTTATAAAATTTATAATTAAATAAAATAAAACATATTAAAATTTAAATACATATTTATTAATTTAAATTTGTAATTATAAATTAACAAATTAAATTAATACAAATTCAATCATTCTATAATGATTAGTAGAGTTTCTCAAACCCCAAAGTGTGGAACCCCCACTGTTACCAACCAACAATCTCCCAAACCCCAAACTTCAAAAGTTCCATTTAATTACAGAAATGCCACCGAAACCCATTTTTGCCAACCCCAAGTTGCCCGCCACTGCGGATGCTCTTAATGTCAGAAACCAGATACAAATGGTAAATGATCAAATCAAGCTTTCTTATACACACGTCTTACCTTGTTAGGAAAATTGCTATAGAGGGAAAAAGACGGGTAACACTTCAATAGTTCATTCAAATAATGATATCTAGCCTTTTAACCTAGAAATACAATAAATCAAAGTTCAGCATCAAAATTGTTTACATCTTAATTAACTAACCTAAAAAAATACACAAAGGATGACAGGTGCCCTCAATCACCATTCATCAGTTAAATCACAGCAAAAAGTCACCAAGCCTGTACATACTTTTCCTGGATATCCAATTACAAAAATTCCATATTATATACGAAATTCGAGTAGTATCATCGACCACCAACCATGGTGAGAGTAACATTATTGAAGGAGGCACTACTATTACTCTGCTGGGAGGAACTTGTACCCGTAACAGATCGGCTCCCCTTCACAGAGAAGGCTGATTGTTTTGGCTCAGGAAGCTCTATTATCTCACTGCTTAACATTGATAGTACAGCTGAAATAGATGGCCTGTCTATAGGAAGTTCTTGAACACACAATAATCCAATATGTATGCACCGGATCACCTCTGCCTTGTAACTTGAATTTGATATTCTTGGATCTATCAAAGCTGTGACATTGTCGTCATTCCATGCTGTCCAAATCTGAAGTTTCAAGATCATGTCAGGGGTCCCTTTTTTAGAACCTTATGAATCATGTAAGGAAGTAGGTAATAGTAGAGCTAAGAGTGTACGGAAGATAGCATCCCAGTTAGTCCAAGAAAAGATGATTAATGTTTGTTCTTGGGATCATATATGAGGTAAGAATTAGCTAGGATGACGAGGAACATACTACAATTACAGGAAGAAGATACTCACAAATAAAATCAGTGTTGGGAGCAGCCTATGATTTATCAAAAAAAATAGATATCCACAACAGATGCAGATCGGAGATGTTGATGCTTAATTACCAGATGCTATCTCAAAATAGAGGTCAGTTTAAGTTGACTATTTGACTTACATGTCCCAGAAGGTTCAAAGAACCTTCCTTGGGATAGAAGCTCGTGTTCCTTCTCCCAGTAGCAATCTCGAGCATCAGAACTCCAAAGCTAAAAGTATCTGATCTTTCCGAAAATCTTCCTTCCATTGCATATTCGGGAGCCATATATCCACTGCAAGAAAATGATGTTAGCAGGCCATCTTTCATCAAACATGTATTGAGAGAACTGATTTAGATAATTTACAATTTTATACTTACTATGTTCCTACCACTCTCACTGTGCTGACATGATCTTGCTTGGCCTCAAATATTCTGGCCATGCCAAAGTCTGAAATCTTTGGGTTCCAATCGTTATCCAACAATATGTTACTTGGCTTCAGGTCTCGGTGGATTATCCTCAATCTAGAATCCCTGTGAAGATAAAGAAGGCCTCGACAAATACCTTCAATAATGTTGAAACGCTTTCCCCAATCTAGGATCTCTTGTGATTGATCTAAGCATAATTTGAAGAGGAAAGCATAATGTTCAATATCAAACCTAGTCTGAAATACAGTGTTCACCAAATTATAAACTTTGATCAAATTTAAAAGCAGAATAGACCCTGAACTGACCAAATAGGTAAAAATCCAAGCTCTTATTAGGCATGTATTCATACACCAACATCTTCTCTCTATCCTCTGCACAGCACCCGAGTAATCTAACAAGATTTCTGTGTTGGAGTTTAGAAATGAGTGTCACTTCATTCATGAATTCTTGAATCCCTTGTCCAGATGCAGTCGAAAGCCTCTTAACTGCAATTTCTCTTCCATTAGCCAAAACTCCCTAGAGTTACAGAAATTTCAGCCTTTATATGCGTTCATTACATAAGACAAGATCAAGTGATAAATAAACAACGAGAGATTAGTACCCTGTAGACAGGACCAAAGCCACCCTTCCCGAGCTTGTTAGCTTCAGAGAAATTAGAGGAAGCATTTGCTAGTTCCTCGAATTTAAATAACGGTATGTCATCAAGATTAACTTGGCTAGATGTATCTTGAGTAACGGTATCAGTTGATCTTGATGCCCTAACATTACCTAGTTCGGTGGTTTCTGTTTTGCCTAATTTCACCAGGAATGCGCAAACAAGTCAAAGTTTGCACATACTTATAAAATCGAAGGGATTACTTAATACAGATTTTACCTCTGCGCTTAGAAAGCCATCGCCAACAAAAATATGTGCAAATACATATAACAACAAAGCCTATTACGGCAATGATCACCAAAACTATCGAGATCTTCTTAGAGCCTTTCTTTTGAGCTGAGACAAATGAACAACCATCATCATACGTAATAGAACACAAGACCTAATCAATCATCATAAGTCACAATATCACCAAATTACTAATAGTAGAAAATGAAATCTCGGATTCAGATTGTGAGCACAAGTCCAATTACAGGGATCAAGAAGTAGGTAAGTTTTCATTTCTTTCAAACTGAAACATATACAAGCACGGCAAGTTTTTACCAAGAGAACCAATAATGTAATCGAAATTTTTGGGGCAAAAACAAAAAAAAATTACCCGACTCGGAAGCTGAGACTCGGATATGAAGGTCAGAGCCCAAGCCGTCAGACTTTTGAACATCCATCAAGGTTACGCTCCAGAACATACACCTAATTCCAATATCAAACGCATAGGCAAGACATGAACAATTCCTCAAACAGATACCTTCGCACTGATCTTCCGGGGCAGTAGTTCGGGTCGAGTAACCCGAAATCTTCATGGACTGGAGCCTCAAAAACATATCATTAGTTGACCCGTTACCAACACAATTCAAAGCAACTCTTCTCTCACACCCACTGCTCCAGTTCCCCGAACCCCATTCCTGAGAATTGCGCGGATTAAATCCGGGCAAACAACTGCAAATCGGTGTTTCCTGCGAATTGCAGCTCCCGAATGCCCCACATTCACCATTACCGCCGCAGGAAGAGGTCGAAGTGTTGGTGCTGCTCTGCGCATAGCAGAATTCCGGCCACAAGGAGAAGTGGATGAAAGCAGTAATCAGAATGAAAAAGTAAAACCTTATAATCATAATCGCGTGGAAGATTAAGATACTTGTCCCTCAAAATCAGATTAAGCAGCTGCTGCACAACTGAATTTTCTTTCTGCAGTAAAATGGGCCCTTTTGAGTAAAAGGCAGTATCTATCTATGTACTGTTGTTATCTTTCTAAAACCAAGTTGATGCATTTTGTGATGGAGTGGAATAGGAAAGGATCGAAAAACGATTTGATCTGATGAAAGGGATCAAAAGTAGCTCAAGCACATCAAGTTTGACAGCTTTTCGCAAATGAGAATGGGAAACGGGTAAAGCTCAGCTCCCATGGTATACGTATTAGTATATTATTATCACTCTGTTATAAGCTTTCTTGAGTTTTCATTTTTATAATATTTCATATTCATACAAACATTCAAAATCCGCCTTGGTCTATTATATCTATCGTCTAATAGGATTCTTCTAAAAGTCTCCCTTTCTCATTAAACTTTTCTTAAAATCTATCTTCTAAAAACATTACAAGGATATAGGTTAAAATAATTCAAATTTTAACTAACTAATTTATTATAGTAATAATAATAATTTTATATTTAAGTTTCCTCAATTATTCACTAATAATCATATTTTTTTAATTTGTAGTTAATTGTTTGAGGAGAGATAATTGGAAGATAGAATAGTTAATGAAAAAGATGTGTGAAATTGTGGGATTGAAATGAGTATTTATAGTTGAAAATTTAGATTAAAAAAAAAAGGAAAATCAAAAAAATAACGGCTCGTGCCTAGTCTCGTCAATGCGAGCCAAGCTTGCGAGCCCCCTCCTCCACAGCGGTAATCTCGGTCCTAGGCACGGATTCGCAGGCACCGAACCCCCAGCCCGTGAAACAGGCGCTGGGATGCTCTTACCCTTTCTTTTCGCAGTTTTGTTACCCATTGGGTGGCTCCGATCCGAATCGGAGGTGTTGGAATCTTTATGAACCATTTTACCAAAACTATTTCTACCTCTCGCTTGGAGGAGTAAGCACCGCAACTTCGATACTCATTGCCTAAATTTTGCAAACATTGTGCAAATCCATTATCTATTTTTGAAAGAAAAAAAAATGAAATGTAAAGTAGAAAATGAAGCAGTAGTAGTAGAATTGAGATTTAATTGTTGAAGCGACAAAATGTTGTGTTTATAGGTCAAATTTGTGAATTTATTATTCTCTTTTTTTCACCTAATTTGTCTTGTTATTGATCGTCTTATATATTAAGAAAAAAAAATGTAAAACAGATAGAAATAAGTAAATCCCATCACTTTAAAGAATTAATATCTTTGTTTAGTTGTTAATATTAAATATATTAAGTTGGAAATTGAATGAAATGGAAGAATATTAGTTTTTAAAATTTTAAATAGAAAACAAAAGAAATGGGAAAGGTGCTCGCATGAAATTTAGTAGATTATTCTTAGGCTCCATTTGGTAGGAAGGATGGGATATGAATGGATAGGATTAAAATAATATGGTGGGTTAGGTATAAGGGGTTAATTTTAATATTGACTTCCATTTGGTAGACAAGATAAGTGGGTAGGATGAAATTAATCTATTGTTTGGTTGGAAGGTTTATAATCTAGGTGAAGTTGTTATATTATTATTTTGTCCTTGTTCCTTAAAAATATTTACTGAAATGCCACTCAAGCTAAAAAAATAAGAAATAGGACAATTCAGTCATCTTCTTCCTCAAATTCTGGCGTAGGTATTAGGAGAAGCATTTCCCACCCTTGCGCAAGATATTTCGTTGAAGATTCAGTTAAATCCGGTGAGAAACATCTAATTTTATGTTGTGTATTTATTTCGGTGAGTCTTAGAAGTTCTTCTTTTGCAAATGTTTTTTCAGTCTAGGGTTTAAAAAACATTCCCACCATTTCTCAAGATAATCCCGACGAAGTTCACCACTTGTATGCCGACACCCGCCGAATTTAACCTAAAATTCGCGTGAAATTGTTATGAAGCTAGGGTTCTCGGTTTAAAATGTGACGTTTTGCTTGCATATTTTCAATCTCTTGTGTTAAATGCCATTCTATTTTCTTATGAGGTTAATTATATTTTGCCATATTATAATGGACTATCTACCTTTGTGAAGTTGTATTTTCTTGAGCAAGATATATGTGTCGTTATAATATAAACTTAATTTTTTGGTCGTCTTTATGTTTGGCCAGTCTATGCTTGCACTTAATTTTTTTAAATGCCTATTGTTACGCAGATTTTATTACTTTGAAAACGAGGTTGCAAAAGTTGTTTAGATTTTCCATTTAGCAATCATGAGTACGATGCAAGAAGGTATGTATGTATAATGTTTGGTTTGTATATCCTTTGATTTGGGTAATGCTTCATTCATATGTTTTTAAAGTCACATAAGTACGTTTGAAGTGAGTGGTGTGAATTAAAATATGGTTAATAGGTAGTAGTTCCCATGAAAGAAGCTCTAAGACGAAAGATAAAGGTCAGCGAAGTTGGACCGAAAGCGAGGAGTCGTGTCTTATTACATCATTAAAAGCATTGATAGCCGAAGGATGGAAAAGTAATAACGGTTTTAGAGCCGGATACTTGGGGAGATTGGAAGAAGCAATGAAGTTGAGTTTTCCAAATACAGATTTACGATCGTCGCCACATATCAATAGTAAGTTATCTACTTGGAAGAAGAATTATTACTCCTTGTCTAATATCCTAGGACGAAGTGGCGTTGGTTTCAATGTGAATGGAGGCTACAAGATTGACTGTGAGGACGAAACTTGGGCATTTATGGTGAAGGTATGTAAATTACATTTGTTATTAAATGTGTCTTACTTAAAAACATTTACTTTAACATGATAGAACATGAATTTGTGCAAATTATTTCTTGCAGAGTGATCCAAATGTGCGTACAATGCGGTACAAACCTTGGCCTTATTACGAGCATTGGAAAGAGATTTTTGGGAAAGATCGTGCTACTGGTGAAAATGCTGGGGATCACGGAGAAGCATGGAATGATATCCGAGGCTCAGATAATGTAGACGGAGAAGGTTACAATGAAACGGGGTACGATGTGAACATCGAAGATTTAGATGAGAACGAGGTCGCAGGTGAGAGTATGTCTGCCACTCACGGCAAGTCACCGGATGAACCGGCGTTGAAGCGGAAGAAGTCAAAAGGTAAAGACCATATTTCTGGAGTCTGTGAGATCTTGGTGGATATCGGTCGGAAAGCTGATGAGAGGCTTACATGCTTGGTTGATAGCCTTGCATACGAAGCCCGTTTGGATAAAGCCTTAGAGAGCAGTTTTGAAGAACTAGCTAATGTTCCGAACTTAAGCATCGAAGATCGATTTGAGGTGTGTGCAATTCTTGGGTCTCAAGCGGACAAGCTCAAGATTTTTAAAGGAATTCCCGCTGCTTCTAAGGCCGAATACGTGGCGTGGTTGTTGAAGAACTATAAAAAAAAGGATTGATTAGGAATGTCGTTTGTCATAGCAAACTATTTGATTTGAAGTTATGATTTTGAACTTATTTTGAACAAGACATTTGGTGAAACATTTGGGTAGTCTTTTTTATGGTAATTGGAAAATTAATGTTACTACTGATATGTATTTCTTCAGGATGAATTTTGCTTTGCAATGGAATGTTTCAGTATGTGCTATGAATAGTACAAAAACTTATGCGTTTATTGGATACTGTTGTTTGTTTTTCGCCAACTGGTGTCTCACACAATGGTTGGACACGAAGCCCCAACTTTAAATGTTGTTTTATTCTCAAATGACTACAAATTATATTTGCAGCAATCGCTGAGTAATGTAGCATCAAGTTACGCGAGCGCTGATATTCATATTTTTGTGCAATTGTCACATTTACGTGAGGGTTAGGCAGCGAGCGCTGAGTTTCATACTTTGACTTAACGAGCGTTGACTTAAGGACTCTCAAGCTATAACAACAAGTGAAAAAATAGTCAGCGGTCGCTGAAGTTAGGAGATCGCTGACCTCCCGTTATCCATCGCGTAATTAAAGATTCAAAATAAGCCCCACCGTCCGCTGATGCAAAATAAAACCTCTAACCCTCCATTCATCAAAACCTAGCCTTCAATCATCTCTTCAATTCAACACTTTGATTCCTTATTCTCATAGTATTAACCTTCTAACCACACAAAGCTACAGCCAAGGTTCCCTTCTTTCATCTCCCCCCCCCCCCCCTAATTTCATTGTAGAATTATAAACACTTTGAAGCTGCCTGCTAAACCAACATGCACATAAGGTGTTTGTGAAAATTACAATGGGTCGAAAACGCACAAAGCACGCAGACATTGAAGAAGGTGTAGAGCAACCGCGTCGAAGTCATACTGTGGATCCAAGTCGTGATAATTATTCCCCTGATCAAGGTAGTTTATTTCATCGCTTCATATCAAAGACTATTACTCCACCTAGATGCTTGAATTGGGAACTTTTGGAAACCTTAGGTGTGAAAGATAGAGTAATTACGTTGTTAAAAAACTTGGGGATGTATGATTATGCATTGATGGAAGTAGATGGTATCATACCTTTAGGTATAGAATTCTTAAGTACTTTTGATGTTGCCTCGAACTTCCAGTCATTTAATTTTCGTTTACTTGGTCAACATATTCGGGTTACATCCTCTATGATGAAAACCATATTCGGATTTCCGTCTAAGGGATATCATAGAGCCCCGCCCGATTTTAACCCGAATAGAGCTTGGTTTGAGTTGATGGGGTTTCATAATTGGGAGTCGGGGGGTATACCCAATGGTTTTTTGCGTGATCCTGCTGTTGGTATTTTACACAAATTCCTTGCATATTGCATTTTGGGTAATGACCAGGCCAATAAGGTGAATACTGTTGAATGCTATCTTCTTTATTGTGCGGTGAAGAATATAAAAATATGTCCTAGCTCTTTTATCTATGATACCATTCAATCCATCCAACGTCGCTCCCGGTGTAAAGCTGCACTTATTCATTTGGCAACTGCTATTGCGATCCACGCGCAAATACTTTCCTCAGAGGGAATTGCACCGCCACAGCATGAACCCGTGGCATGTAAGAAAATTGACTTGGGAGAACTGCGAGGGGCTCCGTTTGCCGTTTCTCGTACGGAGTTGGTTCCACAGGAGAACCGACATTGTGTGAGAAAGTATATAAATGCGCAGGCTGCTGCAAATGTGGGTGGTGCAGGGTCGTCACGTAATGTTGGTCATAGTGGTGGAGATGAAAGTGATAGGGAGGAAGATCGTGAAAGAGAGGATGCTCCGGTACAATTTGCAACAATGGGGAACGTTGGTTCTTCGTCTTCTCATGGGGGGGCTGATTTTGTAGCTGAGTTAAGAAATTTCAAAGACGAATGGGCAATCGGGTTCGATCAATTTAAAAATCACTTGAATACTCGTTTTGATGCACAAGATGCGAAGATCGAAGCGAACAACTCGATGCTAGCTGATTACAATGCCCGGTTGGATGCTCAGAATCGGCTTATTGCAGCTCAGAATGAGATTTGGCAAACTCAAAATGCTCAATGGAAATCCCAACAGAAATTACTTGAGGACTCAAAATATATGTAGTGGGGGACTCAATGGCTTATATAAAAAAGATGTTCACATAAGCAACCAACTAAATAACTGTACACCTTGTGAAGTAGACCCTAGTCCCACTCACCTCTTCAAATTTAGATGTGACCACACACCTTTGTGTAAGTTGGATTGACTGAAAATATTGATTTCTTCACTTGATGATTAAACAACTCACAAGTCACAAGCAACATAATTGTACACCTTACATGCTTTGAAAATTACAAATTTACATGAGTGTATTAATCATAAAAAGAAGTGCATTTCTGGCTTTAATTCTAGACAGGAATCTGAACACAGGTCATACAAACGTGAACTCAGCGGTCTCCAACTCCTCAGAGACCGCTGACCAGACATACGTATTTATGTTCTTGTTAATGTTTCAAAGCATAAAATTTTGTGAAGTCAGCGATCTCTGATGAATATAGATACCGATGACCAATTTCACGTCACATGGAGGCATGTGTTGTATTAATGCCTCACAAGTCATATTTATGCCTCAGGCAGCGGTCTCCTAAGAGGTAGATACCGCTGACACTTTTCACGTGATTTATAAGGGGACTTGGGTGAGATAGGAATGTACATTAAATCAAGGTCAGCGGTCTCCAAACATGTAGAGATCGATGACTCAACTCTCGTTACCATTTTAGCCTCATTCAGCGGTCTCCATTTTAATAGTCGCCGCGGACACGTCTTAAATTTCCTATTTGGATATCATTACAAACGTCTGGTAACACGTGTAAAATATTACGACAAATATAAAGGCACAGAAATAAGGATAACAAATTCGACGGGAAGAAATTTAACATTGATATTACCAACCAATTTAAGTACAGACATAGATATTACATTTTGTATACAATCTATCAAAACTTGAATGAAATTACTCTATCGAACAAACTATGATTACAATGGAACAAATGTTAATGTTGGTGGACAATATAGGCCTCCCACATTTCTTGAGCCAATATATCTCTTGCATTTGTCCACGCGGGATTTTCTTCGACCATATCCACAAAATTGTCAACATTTCCATCAATATTATCGTCCAAATCCGTGTCATTCACCGATTCTTCTATTGGATCAACGCACATCTCACGCCTTATGAAGTTGTGGAGTAGGAAACATGCCATTACCAACCTCATTTGCACCTTAATTGGGTAGAAAGATGGGGATCTCAATATTCCCCAACGCTTCTTCATCACGCCAAATGCACGCTCGATAACATTTCGTGCTTTACTGTGCCTTAGGTTGAATAATTCTTGGGGGTTCCTTGGTCTTACATTATCACCACCCCACTCCTTCAGATGGTATCGAACGCCTTTATAAGGCGTTAGAAAACCTTCGCAGTTCGCATAACCGTTATCACAAAGATAGTAGGATCCTATCATATGAAAGGAAGTGTGAATATCAAGTGAAAGATGAATTGTTATAATTAAAAGGGAATAGAAGCATAAGTACCCCTTGGCACCTTCAGCCCTGTCTCTCTATTAACTGCATCACGTAACACCCTCCCATCGGCGGCTGATCCTTCCCAACCTGCCAACACGTAGATGAATCTCATATCACTATCGCATACGGCAAGCGTATTTGTTGAAATTTCACCCTTTCGGGTCCTATATCTAGGCTTATCAAGAGGAGGCACAGTGACATTAATGTATGTGCCATCTAGAGCTCCTAAACATCCCTACATAAAACAAACATTTAACAATTTTCTCAACCCTTTACTTTTTTCCCTCATTAAATTGTTCATTACGTAATGTTATGCTTTCGGGTTCTGAAAAGTTACCTTGAACCATTTCCATCTTGCATCGTTGGAATCATCTCGCACAGGTATAGGTTTTACAAGTAAAACTTCGTGGAGCTTTAGAATGGATTTTAACACGAGGTGTGTGCAGCGAAATGTAGTTTGGCCAGAACGAGAGAAATCAAAAGCTACAGTACCATTTTTTTTGTGATGTGACAAAATACCTACAAACATCGCTATTTGTTCTTCTACACTAACATACCTACCATCCGTTAATCCTCCAAGCTCCTTTAAGATTGTACATAGTTTACCGAAGGTATTTATATCCATTCTCAAGTTTATAAGACAATTTGCATCGTTTGCTTTCACAAGCCTATTCAACTGTCTAACTTGGGATGGTATCCTTTCAATCATGCTGTATCCTTCAATCTCATTGGATATTCGTTTTCGCTTTCTTTGTCTACTTAATAGGTGAATCAAAAGATCTACTAGAACACATAATTGGAGAAGGTATAAGTTCATTATCTCCACAATCATAACGGCTATATAAACCTTTCTCCTACTATTTCGCATGATTGCCTAATGGTTTGGTTAAACAATAGCTGATGCAAACAGCTACACTCCGTTGTTCTGCATAGTGCATACACATTAAAATAATAAAGACTAGATAACATATGAACTTTTATATTATAAACACTGAGTAGGAGATCACAGAAGCTGCCAAAACGCACCAAATGTTAAATAGAAGAAATATTTTAGGGAAATTCAAACAAAAGAAACTTGTCAATGCATCCAAGCGGGAAAATTAATTCACCATCAGGAGAAAAATAGGTGGAACCCCTAACAAAACACCTCAACTTGTAAGAATGGAGTAGAGTTCTTTCGTTTTCATCGTGACAATGTGGAAATCAGCAAAATTTATCAAGAAATACAGCGAAATTAAATCAGCCAAAATAAATCAGCAAAATTAAATCACCCAAATTAAATCAACCAAATTAAATCACCCAAATTAAATCAACCAAATTAAATCAACCAAATTAAATCACCCAAATTAAATCAACCAAATTAAATCAACCAAATTAAATCACCCAAATGGGATCAACCAAATTAAATCACCCAAATTAAATCAACCATGTTAAATCACCCAAATTAAATCACCCAGAAATCAACCAAAATTGAGGAAGAAATACAATTCAGTTCACTCAAACAATTGGAAATAAAGAACTCACCACACATTACAGGAAACCCTACTGTGTCTAATAATCCACCAAAAATTATGAAAAATTTTGCTTACGATTGTTCCATAACTATTCTTCCAAAACCGAGTGCAATAGCTATAATTTCGAAAGTTGGAAGTCATTTCACCTCTGTCCACTACAATGTAAAATTCTCCTAAATTTCCAGAGATGGAAGTGAATTCACCTCTTACAACCATGGATATCGATTCCACACTGGTTGGAATTTTAAATGGGTCGAAAACGGCACAAACCTTGGATTAAGTAGGTCCAAGCTAAGAGCAGATTTCGACTGGCTTCGATTTGGCTTCGTATTGTGGGATTCGAACTCGTCAGCTCCTTCCTCAAGTCGCGTTTTGTGTTTTCTGAAGCTCACCAAACAGAAGAGTTCTTACAAAATGAGAAGGGTAAAATGGTAATCTTCTGTTTTTCCTTCTATCACTGTTGGGCTAGGACTAAACTAATATCACCCCTCTAGTGGGTTTCTAAACTTGGTATAACTTGCTGAAATATACGGGCCGAGCTTATTAAGACGGGCTGATAAAATTTCCACACTTGCTACCAAATGCTAGATTAGGATGGATTAAATTTGCCCAACAGGCTTTATCTAGGCTACCAAATGGAGCCTTAGTATCCGTCCAAGAAGAAACACAATTAAGTGTGCGTTACATTGGAACACTCAAACTTATTTTGGCCATATTTATCAATATCGATCAAAAACTTCAACCATCCAACCACTTTAATATTTTATTATTTTTTTTAATTAAAATTTTATTCAATCCAATCATCATCATTTTTTATAGTTTATTAATGATCATTTCAACTATGCAACTATAATATTTAATTTTTTAATTTTAATTTTTATTATACATAAAATAACTGATTTTGCTTTAAATAATTAAAATAAATTATTATTATGGAAAAATATTAAAAACATTTAAAGACATTTTTCATATAAAATATTTTTTTGACAAAATACAACATAAACAAATTAAGTCTCTAAATTACAATAATCTAAATACAAAATTGAAAATACAACGTTACATAGTAGGATTGAAAAAAAATTATACAATCAATTACGATTACCAAATTTCATCCATATATGCTCGATCAAGTCGTATAGAAGTGCGTTGTGAGCTTCTCTGTTGCGAAGTTGATTCCTTATTCTCATATAGCAAGATAAACTTGCAATCCTTTTTGTTGAGTATAAAAATCATTATTTTGTTCTCCTTCTTTTCTTCGCTTATTATTCTGTCTACGTTGACCTTCTATAAACTCTGTCTGATCATGATAGTTTAGATAAGTGTTTATTTCATCTTCCACTATCATATTATGCATAATGATGCAAGCAATCATTATTTTCTCCATAATGTCACGATCCCAAATAAGACACGGGTGCTTAATAAAGGCAAAACGAGCTTGTAGAACGCCAAATGGTCGTTCTACATCTTTTTGGGCAGCCTCTTGATGTTGAGCAAATAATTGGTGCTTCCGAAGTTGTGGAGCAGTAATAGATTTGACAAATGCTGCCCATTGAGGATATATGTCATCAGTGAGATAATATCTCATATCTTTCTCATGATCATTCACAACATAATTAACCTTTGATGCGCGACCTTCCAAGATATCATCAAAAATAGGAGACTGATCTAGAACATTGATATCATTTTTTGAACCTGGGGTTCCAAAAAATGCATGCCAAATCCAGAGGTCCTGCGACGCAACTGCTTCGAGAATGATTGTTGGTGTACCACTTCTTCCTGCATATTACCCCGCCCATGAAGTAGGACAATTTTTCCATTCCCAGTGCATGCAATCAATACTTTCCAACATGCTCGAAAATCCGCGTCGCTCTCCAATTTAAAAAAGAGTTGTCATGTCTTCTTCAGTGGGCTTTCTGAGGTACTCCGCGCCAAAATTAGAAATTACACCTTCAATGAATTTGATGACTGATTTACGAATGAGTTGTGCAGTCATTCGTAAGTATTCATCATGCATGTTTGCTGTTGATGTTCCATATGTCAACACCCTCATAGCTGCAGTGCATTTTTGAATTGCAGACATACCTAGACTGTCACGACCCCATTTCCCTGATCTCTTTCTCTCTCTTCGTAGAGACACAAACACACACACACAGGAGCCATTTTAATGGCCTCTTCGGCATTTGGGCATGCAGTGGCGAAAATTCGTGCTTCCCCTTTCTTAAAATTTTATTCTTCCCTTTCTTCATCAATCTGAAATCTTACTAGCTATTATTTCTCTCTAATTAAGTTTTTGAACAAAACTTCAAACTCTAGCAAAATTTATTGGGTATACATTTCCCTTTCTTCTCCAATCCTACAATGGAAAATATTTATGACAAAAGCCCTAAGTTTTCAGCCTTAATCTCCCTTTGTTTCTCTGCTCGGTTCGCTACCTGCCTCCAGTGTTAGGTGCTCCGTATCCAGTAGGTAAGTCTTCGATTCTTGATTAAATTCAAAATTTGTTTGATGTGGTGATATGTTATTGTTTACATTTTAGGAATTAGTTTGTTTTTGTTTGGGTGAGAAATAATTTAATTTTTATTTTCCAATCGATGAAAGTTTAAGTTAAATAATCACTTGGAGATGAATTATTATGTGAGAACAAGTAGTTAAATTTCTACATGAAATGTAGGCTGTAATTGTGCAGTAGCGATGTAGTCTTCTAAATTGTGGGGATCTATATTTTTTTTTTTAGAAACACTCCTGTGGTTCAAGACTAAAGTATTCATAGCTAAATATGATGCTTGAAACTGAAAATTAAATATAGAAATCATGCTAGAAAGAGCAGAAATTGTAATATAGAGCCTACTTGGTGATGAAATAGAAGTGTGGTTGATTACGTGTTGATGTGGTGTTGTAGCTTCTACCTTCTCCTTTTCTCTCCAGCTCCCTTCACTCTATATCTCTCGTATTTTTTTTCTTTTTACAGCACACAACAATATGAGGAGATGAATTGTTTAAAAGGAAGGCAACAATGGCATGTCGGTGGAAAGCATGGAGTGTAACTACTGTGGCAGCATGGCTAAATATGGGTTGTGTCAGTAGGGTCAAAAATGAGATTTCTAAGTGTTGAATATTAACTACTGTGGCAGCATGGATAAATATGGGTTGTGTCAGTAGGGTCAAAAATGAGATTTCTAAGTGCTGAATCGTGTGGAGAAAGATTGGTAGAGATATGAAGTGAGAAAAGAAGATATTTCTTCTTTTAATTTCATCTAGAACAAGCACTTAGATATTTATTTTACAACACATGTGTAGTATGAAATTTTATATGGTATTATTTAAAGATTGTAATTCTACTCAAATGAATGTATATTGGAGTTTTAATACAATTGAGCTTTTATTAAATTATGTTGCTTAATAATATTTATACTAGTATTATTCCAAAATTTTCTTATGTAAATAACAAGGTTCTAAATCGTATAAATAAAATAGATTTCGATTGAAATCAAATATCGAAATTAAATTCGAACTCGTCATAATTTCATCAAGCTTAGTTAAATAACGAAATTAAACTCAACAACGGAGTTTAAAAATTTCCTACGGATATGATACCCTATTAAATAATAAATTTAATAATTCTTGCGAATTAAAAATACGGGGTATTACATAGACGACCAGCGGCATCCGGCTGTTGTTGAAAAAATTTATCGGTGGCAACCAGCTGGTTCATTATACGTACGAACAATGGTTTTTGCATGCGATACCTTGTTCGAAAATATTTTTAAGATAGATTGACTCTTCAGTAAAGTACTGCTTGAACACACTTTCATGACCCTTTTCCCGCTTGCGTTCAATATACCGTCTTTTAGCTCGAACACTATGATTGGTAGGTTGCAGAGTTAGAGTTATTGCCTGAACGAGAACATTCTCAACCATCTCGTCAATTAGCCTATTTTGCTCTAAAATATTTTCTTCTCATTCATCATTATTGAATGGATTAGCAGCATCAAAACTAGAACTTGATGCCATCTTTTCGGGGGATGTATGAGATTCAATGTTTGAGCAAGAAGATAAGAAAGATGTTGGATAGAAAAAATTCTTAAGGTAAAATTTGTGTGTACATTTGGGAATAGAGGGAATATGTGTATAAATAGAGTATTTTTGAAACTTAATTTACTAACTACTAAAGTCAATCGGGTCTTCAAAAGTTTAATTGACTCTTCGTGATTTTAAAGAGTCACTTGTCTCTTCGTAATTGAAAAGAGTCACTTGACTCATCAAAATAGTCATTTGTCTCTTCGTAATTTAATGAGTTAATTGGCTCTTCAAAAAATGCACTTGACACCATAAAATAGTTATTTGTCTCTTCGTAATTCAAAAGAGACAATTGACTCTTCAATTATTTGACAGAAGGATGTGATGGGTGCATGTTAGGAAAACATATAGTTGAAAATGTTCATGCTTTATGTTTTATTGTGTTGCCCAAGAAATAGTGCATGGCTAAAAAAGTTCATGTGTTGAGCTTTCCAAAAAATTTTGTTTAGGGCCACATTAACTGGTTTGTTGAAGTTCACGTGTTGAGAAAAATAATAAATATAGAAGATCTTGTAAAATACTTAACAAATGCTTATATTAAAACCATCAGATTACAATTAAACCAGAAAATTAAAAAAGATACATAAACCACATAATTGAAAATACATTAATTAAAATACATGAATTAATAAAGATACGTAAACTCTGAAATTACAATTAAATAGAGTACGATCACATCCAATATAACTGCCGCATTAACTCAAGCTTCAAAATTTCTTCTTGAGGAGATAATTGACTTTTTGCCAACAACGTGTTAAGTGTAGACGTTTTTAGCTTCTCTCTCTGTAATTCAGTTTCAACTTGACGTGTAATCCTCAACCGACGAAGTTCTTCAGTCCATTCATCTGGGAGTATGGAAGACTGCGATGCTGTTTCTTTTGATTTTACTTTTCTTTTAGCATTAGCCTTTGCTTTGTCTATACCAATAGGACGAGAAAGTCTCGAACCTCCACTTCCAACAGCTTCTGGTGTGGATTCAGTTTGAGGGTCTCCATCCTCATCGGTCCTTGATCTTTTTGAGCTTCCACAACTTTCTTCAACACTATCTTCGCCTTCGGCCCGAGAACGTGTATAACCAGTACTATTTATTTTTAATTCCTATTTAGGATTGTGAGTCATAACTTTTTCAAACACCTCATGGTGTGTGAACTTAGGTTTTCCATACAATGTTTGAGCTACATTCTTAATGTCTTAGCTGGATTGCCCGCTCATTTTTCGATCATACGCTTTGTTGTATGCAGCAACCCACTTTGTTACATTTTTATTGAGGCGCATAAATCATTGCCTCAATGATTCTAGGGACCTTGCACTGCCAATTGTTGGATTTTCTACTCGGTCTTTCTCGTACATATTTAGGATACTTCCCCAAAATGTAGAACTATCTTGGTTTGTGCCAACATTGGATTATTGCTGACAAAACACCATGCAGACATTAATGCTAAATCTTCTTGATCCGTCCAACTTTTTGAGATGTTGTAAGATGTTGTGTGAGTTTTTTCATATGAGTTTTGGGAGATGTTTTGAGTGGTTTGGTGATATTCGAGAATAGGTGAATGAGGATGATTTTGTGAAAATGAATGGTTCATATCATAATTGAACGTTGAAAAATCTTCAGAATTTGAAATATTTTCAAGATCGGGATGATGATCTCTAGAAAAATCAAAATTCTGAGAATTGAAGAAAGAGTTATTATCTCGATCCATAGAAAAATATAGAACGAGATAATAAACAATACAAGTAAAGATAAGAAGAATTTTGTAGGTGTAAGAAAATATATCAAGATTGGTCTCTATTTATAGAGAATGAAAAGAAAAAAATTTTGATATTTTTTTATTTTTTTTAAATATATTATAAAAAAATTATTTTAATTTTATCTATATATCCAATTAAAATCTAACCAACCAATAGAATGAAGACAAATGTCATCATCCTATTGGCTTAATAAGAGAACACCAATGGTCTCTTTTCTCACATGTTCGAACGTTGACTATGTATTTCCTTCTTTTTTTTCTTTTGCAAACTTCATGGTCGAACACTCCATTAAAAAGTAAACCGATAAACATGGTCTTAGGGGTGAGGATGAGTGAGATCTGGACCGACTTCTTAGGATTGAAAATTCGAAAATTTTTAAAAAAGTGTATCAATCCAGACTCAGGCCTCGGGTTCAATCCAATTTGAAATAAATAAATAAATTTATAATTTATTTTTAATATTATACATAATGTTTTTTTCATTGTTCACGAATATTTTTAAGAAAAAAAAAACATAATTAAACATGTCTTAATATTAAGGGATAATTATCGCTAAATACATAAACTAACCACCAATTCTGGTATTGCATATAAACTATAAAATCTGCTTCGCAATACGTCAACTACCATTTTTTAGCTAATTAATACACTGACTACTTTTGGTAAAAAAATATTGCATACGTGGACCCGAATAACACACGTGTATGTACACATCCACTTAACATGACGCCGTTCTGAATTAATATAAACGACGTCCTTTCTTTCATAAGGAAAACGACGTCTTGTTCCCTTTATTCCTAATTGCTCGATTTATAACCCTAAAACGAAGAAGACTCAGAAATGGAATAAAACGACGTCGTTTTCTTAAGGAAGAAACAACGTTGTGTTAAGTTGATGTGTACATACACATGTATGTGTTATTCAGGTCCATCTATGTAATAGTTTGACCAAAAGTTATCTAATGTATTAATTAGCTAAAAAATGGTAGTTTGTGCATTGTAGAGCAAATTTTATAGTTCATGTGCAATATCAGAATTGATGGTTAGTTTACGTATTTAACGGCAATTATTCCTAATATTAAATATTTCCATTTCACAACAAAAATATTAACTAAAAATTTATCTATAATATAATAATTTATTGATTAATCACAAGTTTATAAATAAAAATAATTGCGAAAAAAATTATATATACTATATAAACTTCTTGTTAATTACTCCCTCCGGCCCCTCTTACTTGACGCGTTTCTTTTCGGCACGGGAATTAAGGTAGAGTTGTTAGACTTTTTAAGTGTTGTGATTAGTATTATTATAATGATTTCAATTTCTTTCATTTTTTATTTGAATTTATTAATTTAAAAATTAATTAACTTTTTATTTAAAATTTATATTAAATTTTTTATTAATTTTTGTATATCTAAATTTATTTACAATAAATATGATAATTAAGATTTTACACTTTTTTAATTTTCGTTTTTTTACTTTTTAATTACAAAAACTTTTTTTTAACCTTAAAGTGTAATGTTTCTTTAATTAAACTGTTTAATTAAAATGCACATTTTAAATTACTTAAACATAAAATTAAATCAACAAAAATACAAAAAACACTAAATTAAAAATAACAATACAGAGAGAAGAACTTCAAAAAAACATCAACTTTTATTTAATTTTCCTGCCAAATTTTAGGCGGCAGAATACAACACCAAAATTCCAAAATTAAAAAGTTTGGGATTCAAACTTCCCAACACTCTTAGTCTATAAATAAAAGACTACACTATCACAAACCATTATACATCATCTAAACATTAAACATCAATGGTGAAGAAAGATCTCTCAACCAAAGAGAGGAACATTGTGGTGCAATTCCTACTCGAAGGCAGCAAGAATGGTAAGCCACGTAGAGGAAGGATGAAGGATGCCGAAGAGCAATTTCATGTCTCGAGATCAACCATTAGCCGGCTGTGGAGTGCTGCAAAAGACCAAAAAGAAGAAGGGTTAGCAATTCATAGTGAAAGTGGTAAAAAGAGGAGAAGGAAAACAGGACCAAAGGTGCTTGACCTTACTGTTTTGGCCTCTCTTGAGCTAAGTAAGAGAGGCAGTTATAGAAGCATTGCAGTGTCATTAAATTGTTGCAAAACATCAGTAGGGAGATGGGTTAAATCAGGCCACATTAGAGCTCATACCTCAGCTCTTAAGCCTGATTTAACTGCCCCTAACAAGTTACTAAAGCTGAGTTCAGCCTTGAATCAATTGAGCTTGATTCAGTCTTGAATCAATTAAGGTTCAGAAATATGCGCAATGTTGTGCATATTGATGAGAAGTGGTTTTTTATAACAAGAGATAAAAGGAGGTTTTACCTTGCACCTCAAGAGCTTGACCCACACAGAACTTGCAAACACAAGGGTTTCATAAAGAAAGTGATGTTTATGTGTGCAGTTGCAAGGCCTCTAATTACACCCAATGGTGAAGTACTATTTGATGGGAAAATAGGAATTTTTCCCTTCACTAAGCAAGTGGCAGCACAAAGAAGAAGCAAACACAGAGCAAGAGGAGCATTAGAGACCAAAGCAATTGATTAAGTCACAAAAGGTGTGGTTAAAGACTGTTTAATTTAGCAGGTAACTGTTGAGATAGATTAGAGGTCTTTAGGGACTGTAATTTCATGTTTTTTATTGTATTTTAATCTCAGAAGTTAACTTCATCATCGATTCCCTTACGCTCTTACCTTTATTTGTTACCACTATATCACATATCACAGATAATACCAGCAATCATGAGAAAGTGGCCAAGTGGAGCATCAAAAGACATATTCATACAGCAGGATAATGCAAAGCCACATATCAAAGATGATGACATAGAGTTTAGGGCTGCAGTAACCCAAAATGGTTTCAACATCAGACTTGTTCAACAACCACCAAACAGCCCTGACACAAATGTCAATGACCTTGGATGGTTTAGGGCAATTCAGTCATTACAACATGAAACAACATGCAAGAATGTGGATGCGATGATGAATGCAGTGGAGCAATCATTTAACACTTTGTCTCCTTTAAGTTTAGATAAAGTTTTTTTAAGCTTGCAGGGTTGCATGCTTGAGATCATGAAGCATAAGGGTCAAAATAGCTACAAAATCCCACACATGGGAAAGGATGCTTTGAGAAGGGTTGAAGCACTGCCCATCAGTTTAGAGGTACCAATGGAGCTAGCTAAAGAATGCTTGAAGTATCTAATTGAAATGGGAAGCTTGGATGGTGTTAGGCAGATTGTAAGTGGCTTATGCATTGAAGGGATTCAAGGTATTGAAGAAAATGAAGGATAGGTCAGGTGTTAGGCAGATTGTAAGTGGTTTTTGTAAAGAAGCTGATTAGTGAAGCTGTGGCAGATTCTAAGCTAAGTAGAAAGGTGTTTAGGAGGTTTTTTTGTGTGGAAAGTATGCAACATGATTTTTTGTATGCACTGAATCTCAAAAGTGACACTATATTTGAGTGTACTTTTGATTTTAGTGCAAATTGATGTATGAATTAACATTTGTCACTTAATGATGAATGTCACTCTCAAACACTCATCTAGCAACATAAATTCACAGATCACCATCACACAAACACCATCTCAGATCCAACATAATCACCATCACTGATCCAACATAATAACCATAACACAATCACCATCTAAGATCAAACATAATCAGCATCACAGAATCACCATCATAGAACCAACATAGCCATCACAGAACCAACATAGCCAACATTGCCAACATAGCCAACATACGACAGATTCACCATCACATAACCAGTAAGTCACCAACATGCAGGTAAATGACAATCGCTTAATCACCATCACAGATTCCACATACTCACCATCACATAGTCACTATCACAAATACCACATACCACCATCACAAAATGAACAGATACCACATCAAAGAGATAGAATCAAAGGGATATCTCTGTACCAAAGAGATAGAATCAGAAATTTCACCACATCAAAGAGATCCTATGTTTGACTCCTTGAAAAAGGAGTCAAACAGAGGATCTTTACGCATCTGCCTCTCTCCCTCCACAACAGCCTCCGCCCAGCTCTCTGTTCCAGGAGTAAATGGCAATGGAGGAACATGCAGAGACTCAGACTCAAGGGCAACATCATCATCATCTCGAGATCTAGAGCACTCTGCCGGCGGTCGCCCTTTCCCCTCCTTCTCCACGCCTCCAAACGGCCCCTGCCATAGGTAAGAGGTATCATCATCATCAGAGAGATCTTCGGGTGTGAAAGGATGCAGACCACCACGGATCCAATATGGATCCGTACTTGTATTTGGGATGGGGGGGTGGCGATGGAGAAAGAGTGGACGTTTGGAGTTTGGGGAAACTAGGGTTCTCTCACCACCACAAAACTCACCGCTCTGTTTTTCCTTCATCGCGGGTGGGGGGCGGCGAAGAGAGACCCACCGCTTAGGTGTGAACCCTGCCGGCGGAGAAACAGCACCATCAAATGGTGATGAGTAGTCGAGCAACGGTGGTGAGTCCATTTACAGAGAGGCTAGGAGAGAGACGAGGACAGAGGCGGGGAAAACTGTGGAGAGAGGCGAGGTTGCGATTAGGGTTTCGTCGAAGAAGACGAGTACGGGAGATAGAATAAGAGGACTAGGGTTAGAGCAGAATGAGTTTGATAATGGGAGTGTTGAGAATGAGAGAATTTGGGTTGGACTCCATAAGTTGGGCCAACATATTTGTTAAGTTAATCATAATAAGGGTCCAATTATAGGACCCTAATTTAAACTAATTATAACACTTAAATCCCTAATTATTGCTATTTTTAGAAATGTGTCAAGTATGGTGGGACGTCCCAAAAAGGAAAACGCTTCAAGTAAGAGGGGCCGGAGGGAGTACTATATACAAAAATATTAAAAATAATATATATATATATATATATTATTAAAAGAATAACATATATATTTGGGAAAAGTAGCAAATAAACCCTTAAGATACACACTCATATGGCGGATAACCCCGTATGACAAAATTTTGTTCAAATCAACTCCCAAAGTTTATGAGCTGCTGCAATTAGGCCCCCCTCATTTCTAATAGTCGTCTATCATTGTTAAAGATTTTCTCGAGTATTTTGTCGAACATTTTGCGAGCATTATTTGTATGGAAAGACATTCCATATTTTTCAATGGATCATCGATGCAGCACTAGTGGAGGCGATCGGGCCGGGTAAGGCTGTTGATTCATTGAAAGCTATTTATTTGAAGAATCTTTACAATGGTCAGTGTTTCAGACCTTTAATTATTGGTGCTAAGAATTTGAGAAGTTAGAAGCTCCTTAGGTGTTTTTGGGGATTAGGATGAGTTTTCAGAAGTGATTGCAGATAAGGTTCATAGCTTGGTGGAAGTACACTTAGGATTCAAGTTTGTGATTTAGGACTTTCATCCCTATCCAAATGTGCTAATCATGAAGTGTTGCATCTGGTGAAGAGGCCCGAATGCACGAATATGGGACTCATTGCAGTGGTCGAGAAGTGTCGATTGCTTAGCAAGCTCCACATTGATGGATGGAAAACTAATAGGATAGGTGACTACGAATGGATTGCCCGAATGCATGAATATCAAATTCAGGGCAGTGCCCGATCGCCTCTGCTGCTGCTGCAACGGTGATACATCGCGAAATATGGATTGTCTTTCCATACAAAATATTGCTCGCAAGTTGTTCGTCAAAATACTCGAGAGAGTATTTAACGGTGATAAACGGTCGTTAGAAACAAGGGGCCTAATTGCAACAACTTATAAACGTTGAGGGTTGATTTGAACAAAACCTTGTCATAAGGGGTTACCTGTCATAGGGGTGTCTATCTTTAGGGGCTTATTTACTACTTTTCCCTATATATTTTTATTTTTAATGATCAGTTTTGAGTCCAACGGGTGTTGACCCAAACCGATATAATGGTGTACCGGTTCTAAAGAAGATCCAACTTGAATCATATGTCAATATATGAATCGGTTCGGATCAGTTTAATGGATCTGATCTGAATTTGCATACTCGCAATTTGGTTAATGACATCCTATGATAATTGATATTAATTAATGTAAGCCACATTTGCTATAAAGTCTACATATAATCAAGTCAACAAACAATATGGAGTAAAAAGTAAAAAAAATGCCTGATTTTCAAAAATTGCATGTAAAAAAGCACGCGACACAACAGACAGCAGTGTTTCATTTCACAGGACTGCAATGAAACTTGAAGGGTTTTAAATAATCCAAGAGCACTAGTACAAATTTAGTAATACACTACAGTTTTATCATTGACCGTAGAGTATGTGCGTTTTTTTGGTAAAGACTACGCTCTAAAAAATAAAGCGTAGTGTATGTCAGTCATAGACTACGGTTTCTAAAAACCGTAGTGTATGTGCGTGTTTTTTTAGTACATAGACTACGGTTTTTTAAAAACCGTAGTGTATGTGCGTGTCTTTTTAGTACATAGACTACGGTTTTAAAAACTGTAGTGTATGCGCGTGTAGTTTTAGTGCATAGACTACGGTTTTTAAAAACTGTAGTGTATGTGCGTGTAGTTTTAGTACATAGACTATAGTTTTTAAAACCCGTAGTGTATGTGCGTTTGATTTTATTACATAGACTACGGTTTAGCTATGATTTCCAAGCTGTAGTGTATATGCTATTTCATAAAAATGATAAAATAAAATAACAACCCTAACTCCTCATCCTACACGCTTCATCCCCCTTTCCCAAATTCTCTCTTCTGCAACCAACTCTCCCTTTCTCTTCCCTATCGATCTCTCTCTCTCTCTCTCTCTCTCAATACTCCACGCGGCCGCCCGGTGAAGCACGCCGCCGCTGTCCCCCATGTCTCCCCTTCGATCTCTTATCGGAGTCAGCACCCTCTGTCCCTGTTTCTCCCTCTCAGACCCAACTTCTATCGCGGCTGTTCTCAGTTGCCTGAATTGCAGTGGCATACAAGTTATCAAGAAAGAAGACTGATGATACTTTCAAGTTGCTGCATACAATTCTTTTCGGAAGGAGAGGAAAGGTAATACTTATGTCTAAGTTTATTCTTGGTATAATCTTCAACACATTTAATTCCAGGGTTCTCTCTTCTTACCAATTAGGTTTATATCCTTAAAAGCCCTACTTAGGAACTTGAGGTTATGCTCTACCCTGCTTTCCAGGGCTAATGACTTTTGAAGTTGAAAAGCATAACCATTCTGCTAAAACTTCTGCTGCTTTCCCAATATGAAGTGGCACTTCATTCTCAAGCTTTGTTTTGAAGAATTTGTGGTTTAACTTTATTACAGTTCAGTAATTATCACATGCAATTATGATGAGTGTGTTATTTCCTGATTTCTGTAAAAATAAATGAACTTATTCTTGTTGGTTTTGAAACACAGTTATCTTTCTACATTCCCTAAATAATAGTAAGTGAGCCTAATTCATGCAGTTGTTAAGAATATATATCCTTGGCAACTATAAGATTGCCTGTCTGCAGTTGTTCGTTTAACTGTCTAAGAAAGTTAACATATTGACTTAGTTATTGTACTTTTCTGGTTTGGGCAGGCTGCTCAAGTGAAGACCAACATATCGAGATTTTCAGGATTTGTTTGGAATGATAATGAGGTGAAAATGAGTTACATTAATTATATTTACCTCTGAAATGCCTAGCTTTATGTGCTTCATATGAGATGTTGAGCTTTATGTGTTCCATATGGTCATGATATCAGGAAAAGCAAATGAATAAACTCAAAGAGAAACTCGACAAGTGTGTCAAGGAGAAATTGGTGGAGATTTGTGATGTCCTGGATATACCCATCTCCAAGGCTAATAGCAGAAAGGTTTGTTTGTAATCCCTGAAGATCAAGAAGTTAAGGACCTATACTGTTGATTAAATTAAGCTAGATTGGCTACTGGTTCGTGGTTCAAATATTCTGGTTTTCTAAGTTGTATTAAAGCAGACTTGTTCTTTCTTATTATTGTCAAAATATTGGCAAACCCTGTATTAGATACTATAAAGCATCTTCACCCTTCTGAATTTGATGGGTACCAAATTTCTGCTATTCTATTTTCAGGAAGATATTATTACTAAGTTGACAGAATTTTTGACAGAACCTCGTGCAACAACCTCTTGTTCATCTCTTTTCCCAGTCGTCCATACGGACACACACACGGCTCTTCTTTCTCTCTTGGCGGCTGTAAACAGTCCCCCACCGAAGCTCCTCGCCGTCGCCCTGCTTGCAGTTGACTGCAATACAGGGTGGCCCTAATGGCGTTTCTACTTGCCGAGAAAGTTGCAGCTAAGTGTGGCGCAACCCCCTCCCTTGTATCTTATTTGTTTCTAATTTATGATTCTTGATTCATAGATGTTTATATGGCTATGTGAAATATTTGTTTAGTTCAACCTAAAGTTCTAGACATAATAGGGAAGCATGAATTTGTGGTTCTAAATCTGAAATTTGTTTGATTGTGTTTCTTCAAGGCTTTAACTTAAATAATAGCTATTTAAAGCTTTAAAAGTTAAGTTTTTGTTTATTGTGGTCTGTATCTTTGCCTCTGTATTCGATTACCATATCCTCGAATATGACTAATTGATCCCGTTACAGATCTAAGAGAGGACAAACAGTTCAAAAAGGATTACCCAGGAGCATGCACTATTTCGACAGAACAGGTATATACTCCCAATAAATGCATTTACATTCAAGCTAACCTGCGGGGTTGAGCTTTCAACGATACATTTATATCTGAACATGCACAATCACGATGAGAATATTCCATCAGTCACTTTATCACCTATCTACCAAGTCTATTTTTGGCTTTTAATTATTCATTTCTACATTCTTGTTTTTCATGGGTGAAGAGCTCAGAAAGCAAACAGGAGCAGTGGCTTATATCGAGTGCAGTGCCAAGACACAACAGGTTTACCATCCTCTCATAGTGTTTAATAGCAGTGCATTAATCATTTGGTCTGTAGTTACTAAACTGTCATGATTCTCTGATGATTTGCTGATCATTACCAAGATTAGTTATTGATTTCACTAAAATCTATGTTTTTTTCTCTTGAGTGAAGCAACCAAATATGCGTAGGCTATGTTCTGAAAGCCAGTTCTATTTATGTCTTTAACCTTAACCTTATGTTACCTATCTGATATACTAAAAGAGACATGCTTGGTGATTTGGTTAATACGTCTAAGTTTTAATAAGCCGGGCGAGAGTGTGTGATGTAGTTCTTAAAGTGCTCTGCTCTTGTCTACGTTCTGATATGTGAGTTAGTTTGTTTTGATATGCAACATTAGTAAAGTTATGGACAAATGAGTTAGTTTCTTTTGATATAACTATCATGCATGCAATACCATCTTATTTAAGTTCAAATTATCTTTTAATTATAATAATTATAAGTGGGCATGAAATTTAATCTGTTGTCTGTATACATGGAAGAATTTTGAGTTGTCTGTTGCTTCCCTTTGATGCTCATATATTTTATATGTATGTTGTCCATGTATAGGCTTTAGCATGTGATGATCAATCCTAATTAATACAAATAGAAACATAACAACCTTTATTTGGTTTAACGTTTGTAGCTTTGTCTCTTGTTTCTCATGATCTTGTTATTAATTTTGCAGGGCAAATGGATCGTGTTTGGTTTCATCAATAACTCTTGCATGCATCAGGGATACAATCCTAATTTAAGAAGTCCAAAGTTGAAAGTGAGGGTAGAAGAAAGTGTTACTTTAAATTAATGTATTTAATTAATTATATTTTGGATGGAATGATTGTTTATTCTTTAGATGTATTACATTATGAATCTATTTTGATATAATGAAATTGTGGATTCTTTAATCTTATTGTTGTCATTATATATTTTTTAATTTTTTAATTTGAGATTTAATTTTAAATTAAATATAATATATATTTATATAAAATAAATTATATAAAAAGGTTAGTTAATATAGTATAGACTACGGTTTTTCTCAAACAACCGTAGTCTATGCTTATGATAGACTACAGAAAATAAGAGATACACTACAGATAAAAAACGTTGTCTATTTAAGCTCATACACTACGGTTTTTTCGAGAAAACCGTAGTCTATACTATATCATACACTACAGTTTTTCACAAAAACCGTAGTCTATTTTAACTCAAACACTACGGTTTTTTCAATAAACTGTAGTCTATACTGAAACATATACTACGGTTACATGAAAAACTGTAGTGTATAATGGTACATACACTACGGTTGAATGTTGAACTGTAGTAATTGATATGAATACACTACGGTTTTGTCTACATAGACTATGGTTTTTAACCGTAGTCTATGTGGAGAATAGACTACGGTTTGAGATGCGTAGTGTATACCAATGAGTACACACTACGGTACTATAGACTACGGTTCTAAAAGGTCATAGACTACGATTTAAAACCGTAGTCTATGAGCGTTTTTCTACTAGTGGAGGATCAATTGTCAAACTATGTAAGGCCTGTGACGTGGAGCACTAAACATTTATTGTATCTTTTGCCCTATTCCCATACACAATTCTTTTTTATTAATAGCGGCTTTTATGATTTGCTTATAATTTCTTCCATATTATGATTAAAACTCAAACAAAGTGGGAGAGAGGGACCAGACGAGCAATGAAGAAGATGAAGTTTTTAAGTTCTTATATACATTAATTAATCTCTTTTTTTTTAATAATTGATTAGAAATAAAGAGGGGAATAATTTAACTAAACACCAAAAGTTGTTATAGTAAATGAGACATTGTTTATGTTCTATGCTAGCGTGTGAATTTAGGCTTCCACTTAGATTTTGATTTGGAAGAAATTAGACTATGCATGTGTGCACATTAAACTTTTTATATTGTGTGTAAATTTAAAAAGAATATGAAAATCTTGTAATTTAACGACAATTAACACTTGAATGAAACATTAACTGGACCGTTGATTTCAACTTATATGGAGTATCGACATCTATGACCCACAACTTAACCTAATACATTTCTATTACTCCCTCTGTCCCACCAGATTAGAGGCCCTCTGTCCCACCAGATTAGAGGCATTTGATTAAAATACTCCACCCATTTGAATATAAAATGCCTCTAATCTGGTGGGACGGAGGGAGTACATTTTATGTCAAAAAGGTCAAGGAGTAAATTACTAAATAAGTACCATTTGTAATTATAGATATAAAAAGAAAACAAATATATTTGTAAATTAAACTTAAAAATTTGTCTCTTACCTTATATTTTATACAATTTCATATTATTTATTTGTTGTCAACCAAAAAAAAGGAAAAGGAGAAAAGAATGAGACGTAATTAGGTTTAGTGAAGGAAGTAGTACTGTGAGATCAAAAATCAATATTAGTTGGAAACAATTTTTGCTTATTAAACCAAGTGGCAATACCAACATATCGTAGTTTTACATTTTTAAATAACATCCAAATTATATAATACTATCTCACATTATTCATGTCGTGTTTACTATATTGAAATATTTTATAATGACTCGTTTATAAAAAAGTTTACTTTTAAAAATTTAGTCAGTATTAAGATCTATCACGTTACATACAAAAAATCAATTTGTTAATATTCTGTGTCTAAAAGTAACTTTGTATAAATAATACTTTCTCCATCCCGTTAATAATAACACGTGTTCCATTTTAGGACGTCCAATTAATAATAACTTAATTTTTTATTAGGTAAACATTTGTACATGGGGTATTTTTTGGATTTTGTGCAATAGACAAATATTGGATGTTTCTTAGTTTTCATGTAAAAGGTAAATCGTTATTAATAAGATGGAGGGAGTATAAAAGTAGAATGAAGAGGGGCCTCAACCTTAACAGCATAAACTAATATTCTCTCCGTCCCACTTCATTAGACGCATTTTTCTTATTATGACGTCTCACCCAATTAGACACATTTATATTTTTGATAAATTTTAAAGCACAAATCTCTCTTTAAATATTAGTGTCGGAATCAAAGACAAAATAATGAAGTGAGAGGGAAGGGAGTACAAGAGATGGGGACTCACCAGTCACCAGTAGGCCCATGCACAAATGCACTAACTCTGTGAGGCTCTACCCACCACCATCATCATCATATCATCATCGTTATTGATTATTACTAAACAACTTAATTTGAAAAGGATGAAGCTGTAAATATTCTCATTGCACCTTCTCTGAATTAAAAATACTATGATGAATTCAAACTCAAAAGTTTTCGTACCCTTTTCTTTTCTTATATACACAGCTAATCACCATATAAAGCTTTTCCACTCCATATTTCCTGTATCATATGAAGTTATGAACAAAGGTTGTTTTCCAGTGAAGTATTTAAAGGGTGGTTGACTAAGCTTATTTTAAAGAGTTTATAAGTTTTTGGAACTTATAAGCTTTTGCAAGAGCTTATAAGCTGTCAATGTGTTTAGATAAACGAGCTTATAAGCTCTTTTAAAATGATATAAAAGGTTATTTATGTAATTTTGTTGCAACTTATAAGTTTATGGAGAAATAAGTTGGGGTAGAACTACTTATTTTTTAAACAACTTATAAGCTACAAGAACTTATTTTTACAACTTATAAGCTCTCAAAGAGCTTAATTTGTCAAACACTTAGAAAGAGCTTATAAGATGTTTTAAGAAACTTATAAGCTATTTTAAGAAGCTTATAAGCTCAGCCAAACACTTCATTAATCATGATCGGATGTTGACATTAAATATTTTATTGTAATATCATAAGGGTCGACCTTTACATCCTATAATGTTTTGTTCTTTAATCATTGTAAAAAATTAAACCACGTCTTTCGTTATATATATACAATATGTGACAAACCAGGACTTTTGCATCCCAAAGAGGGGAGAACTTATAATTCCATATATATAGGGAGAGAATTAATAGATCAAATAAGAATGAATCTACGCCTTTAATTTCATTAGATGAATGATGATGATTATTCTAAATAATATCTTACATATATAAATGACATATTACTTAAACATAATAAAAGGTTATTAAAGTCATTGTTCTTCATTTTGTAAACCCTTCTCCATAATTTTAGGTAAGATCTTTACATGCTTTATAGAAGATATTCTAAGCTAGTAGCACTTTTGGGAATTCTATTCATAACTAATTTAAGAAATACTAGTAGATAATACAATGTATATGCTCTAGTATTTTTAGATTTGACACTTGGAGAGTTTAGAATATAAACATTTGAAAGTTCATTCATTTGAATGCTTCAATATCCAGTAGATTCATGAGTTTAAGTATATGTTTCTCTAGAAGTGGAAGAATATATATACTACGTACTTGATCTCTAAAATGTCTATTGTGAGAGACAGTTTGAAAAATCAACTTGTTGAGCATTACATGCATTTTCGTTAAAGTCGTCGTTCTTGTTTTTTAAAATGATGCCGACAAACTTATGCATGTCTGCAACTATTTTTTCACAAAATAAGATTGTCTACATGTGCTTGAATTTTACGTTAAGATTTGAGCTTTAACAATACCTGGCTCTAGCCTTATGTTGATCTTCTGAGACATAAGAAGCGATCTTTAATTTCTGACAATCTTGAACTTTGTTGTACCTTTTCAATTACGAAACCTCAAGATCTAACCTCCAATGTTGTTATATTTGAATTCCTTCAATATAAAATTCATGATCTTCATATCCTAGACTTATAATATGTTTCATGGGATGTTTTTGTATGTGAATAAAAAATTTAAGATTTTTTCGAAACACTATAAAATATAATGCATTATAACCTTCTATGCTGTATTAGAGATTAATGTATTAAGCTTTAATTTTTAATTTAACATATTTCATTACTATTTTTTATTTAATTTTTAATGAGCCTTTTTAAAATTAGTATTATTACTTTATCCCTCCCGTTAAAAGCAGCCAAAAGGGATTCAACACGAAAATTAAAAAAGTAAAGTGTTGTATTTTAAAAAATTAGAAATTGTTATTTTAAAGATAATTTTTTTTCTTCAAAAATAACTACTTTTAATGGGACAACCAAATAAGTAAACATGTTCATTTTTAGTAAGACGAAGAGAGTATAACATTCATAAAGTTGGAAATTAATTTATATTTGTTATTAAAATAGTCACTAGTTTTTATTTAATTTTTTATGAGCCTTTTTGAAAATTATTAATATTACTCTGTCCCGTTAAAATTATTCTTAATTTTCATTTTTAATTGGACTGTCCAACAAGAAAATGCGTCAATTTTTATTTGAGACGAAGAAAGTATATCGTTCATAAAGTTGGACAATTAATCAATATCTGTAATTCTTATTTTATCTTGTACACTATTTTTTTCATGTATGTAATTATTTATCTTGTTTTAACTCATAAAATGTATAAATTTGTTAAATTTTAACTGTTTTTTATATATTTATATACTTTAAAATACAATATTATGAATCGTAGTATCATTATTTTTTTCTTTTCTTGAAACGGTTACCCCACGTTATGACAACATTAATTTTGTGGAAACCTCTTCAGCTCATGATTCGACCTTTCAGACTCCCATTACCGCCAAGTTGTGTTGATCAATGAAGAAAAACTTTGGTACAAGATTATGACATAATGGCAGTTTCCATAAAAGATGCCAGATTTTGCTGAATAACATGTGGTTATGGAAATGACTAGTTTGTCCTGTCATTTGACTTGCTCTATGGGGAACCATTTAAAGACTTCTTTTTTAGCTCTGCTGACCCAAGTTTTTGTCTTGTCCCACTTGTGTCACATTTTCACTTTAGACTTCATTTGGTACCATTGGTAGGTAAAAATTGTTACTATTGTTAATTTAAATAATAATACTCCCTCTCCGTCCCAATATCAAGCAAAAAATGAACAATTTCAAAAAAAATCCGCCACTTTTAATTGTTTATATTAATTGCGATTTCTTTTGTGGACTATCTTCCTCCCTCTATCAATTGTTAGTTTTTTTTTCTCAATTTTTCTTTAAGACCATCGTTTCTTAACAATTTAAAATAATGTATATTCTGAATTTTTCTTTAAAACCATCGTTTCTTAACAATTTAAAATAATGTATAGATGTGTGAAAAATAATAGTACCCATCCGTTTCCACTAAAAGTGACTTAGTTTGATCAAATATGTAAAAGTTTTTTGGTCAAACCAAGCCGCTTTTAGTAGGACATATGACTTAAAATTTGAAAAAATATATATATAATTATTTATGTCAAAATTGTGTTAAATTATTAATAATTTATTAGTTATTATATAAGTTAATAGTTATATAATGTTTATTTTAGTATCTAGCACTAAATTAAATGTTTCTGATGAGAAAAACGACATAATTTTTGTTATAAAAATGTTTAGTAAAAAAATTTATATATATTAAAATTTTCCAACAAATATTTTGGCCCACAGGCTAGTCCAAAACCAAGTGGATTAGTGTTATGGCCGAAATATTTTAACTTGAAATAAAAAAGTCCGATTGATCTGAATCAAAAATAGTCCGAAATCGAGTGGATTGACCCGATTGATATGGCTAGAAAAAGGGATTATTTTTAGTCTCTAGTTATAAACGCCATTTTAATGTGGTTGATGGAATTGGAATGTTATTCAAGAATTAGGTTTGAGCAGATGAAGAATTAGCCCATTTATGAATTAATCCATTTAACCGGACCAAAAGATAGTAACCACATGGGCCTTAGAATTTCACTTGTCCATACAGCAAACAGACCACTAAACTTCTACCCTACAAACATAACATAACATAACATAAATGTTCCAACACTAAATCCTTCTCAAAAAAAACACCAAAAAAAGAAGGTTCTAAACTAATCAACTGTCTAATTATGTGGCATTCCACGAGTAGAGGGTCCTCCATAGAAGGCGGTAGCTGGTGCAGCAGCTGCATACTCTGGTGGGACCCATATGCTACCCACCACAAACACTGGCCTTGGAATTGGATTCTGAATTCCTGTGTGGAGTCTGTATTTCTGTGCAAACGCATTTTGTAAAAATTCTGTGTCATGCCTCAAAACTCTTCAACTGATTCTTTATATATAGTGAAAAACTAATTAAGCACAGAGTACCTGGAGATGGCTTTTAACTTCATCACTAGTCAACCCCTCAACCTTCATTAGTTGAGTGATCTGTTTGGGAGTGGCCACTGCATTCACTCTTCAGTTAATAATAAGAAGAGGAGTAATATATTAGTATTAGTGTGTTACTTACTATTTACTAACCTTGAGAGCCACCGAGCATATGCAGAGCATTAAGAAAACGCCTATGCAAGTGAGGTGACCAGCACCTCCTCGCCTTCCTCTTCTCTTTACTACCACCAACTGACTTCTTCTCCTCTATTTCCCCTTTATTATATGAGGATGTTGCAAGCCCCAATTGTTCACTTCCTTCAACTTGATCATTCCACAGCTTTGCAGATGCCATCCAGTTAGCTTTATCTGCACATACTTGCTTCATCCTCTGTGATTGCAGCTCTTGCCTAACCGCCTCCATAGCTGATCAAGACCATCATCGTTTTTAAGGTTGACTGATCAAATCATATCAAATCAAAGGCTGAGTATTCATGTCAGAACACACTGCTCATGAGCTTGAGAAAAATTACCGTTGGTAAGAAGCTGAGTGCAAAGTGGAAGCTCACGCTTGAAAGCTTCAATCTTGATCATCTCTTCTTCGAGAAGGACTACGAATTCTTGGAGCTTATGAGATCTCTCCATTGCATGTTCTTCGTAAGATTTCAGACCCATGGATCCAATCAAAGGCTTGCAATCAAGACTCAGTTCAGTTTGTGATGCCATGAAATTCTTCACACGTAAATCCATGGCTTTTACTATCAGAGATATGTATTTATGACTGCATGCAAAAGCCCAAGAATCTCCTTTTTCTTGTTTTATAAGAAAGTAGTACTGAAAAAGGAATATATAGAGAAAATGCTCCTTTCATTTGGGTGGTTGTTGGAGGGAAAATAAAGGGGTAATTCTGGTAAGAGCTTGCAAGAAAGCAGGTAAAGGATTCAGATTTTTTGCTGAGAGAAACCAAAATTCTGGTACTACTATTTAATGTTTTGCAACCTAATGCATGTGTGAAATTAATTGAAGAGTCGTTAGGAAATATACCTAGTTTTCATCCCCTATTGTTTTTGAGGAGCTTAGTTTGTTAATGCAAAAAAATAATTAGCTATAATCTTGTAAGCATTGATTCTTGTTGTTAGCCTACTTTTCTCTTTTCCCTTTCTCTGTTCCACCCTTTCTTTTTATCCCTTTCCTTTGCAGTTCATTTACTTCAAAATATACCATATTCTCCAGAAAATTAAAGAACAAACAGAACAACTCTTTTTCCAGTAAGCTTAAAGGAAAAGAGAAACATAATCTTCAAAACTGAGAGTCTGAATTATCAAAGGAACTTACCTCCACGGATGAAATCTACTTTTATTACCTGCTTTACTTAAAGATTCTCACACATCTCAAATTTGAAACTGCTTTGGATATTTCCACGAGGATAAAAGTGGAGGTGGTCGGATAAAGCATGATTAAGGAGTAATCAAGGATGAGTGCAAGTAAGAAATACTATTCAGTTTATTACAAAATGAATCATATTCTTTCAAGAGATTGATATAAAGGGACTATAAATTTGAGCAGAGACACTTTCTGCAGCAAGGCTTCTGTTACAAGACTCCAATCCAAGCCTTTTGTGCAGATTCTTCACTCTTTTCCCTTTCACTTTTCTCTTCATCTTCCCCTTTCTCTTTACTTGAATGCTGTTTTAATCTTTAATTCAAGGATAACTCAAAACACACTGTCATCGACCATCGATCGTTGTAATACTTACGTTGTTGAGGGAGCCGGTAGTGGCTTGGCTCTGTGAGGAGGAAGATATTGGATCATTTCTCGTTGGCTTCTTCGTGAATGCAGGCTGTTCTGGCAAAGGCAGAATAGCAATTTCTTCGCCGAGCATGGATAAAACAGATGACATCGTCGGCCTCTTATCAGGAACTTCTTGCACGCAAAGCAATCCGATGTTCATGCAACGAATGATGTTAGCTTGTAGGCTTGGACTATAAATTCTTGTATCTATTAATTCGTCAAAGTTATCTGCATTCCATATTCTCCATGCCTGGGGAAAAAAGTCTTACTTAGCTTTTAATCTAGTACAAGTGAAACTAGAGTGGCAAAAGGCCTACTTACATGTTCCAGAAGACTGAGAGACGTATCTTCATCGTAAAAGCTCGTGTTTCGTCTCCCATTAACTATCTCCAGCACAAGAACACCAAAGCTGAAAACATCTGTCTTTTCTGAAAATCTTCCTTGCATTGCATATTCCGGGGCCATATATCCACTGTTTAAGCTGCATGAGTCAGTTTGCATCGATCATTGAAAATTACAAATTAATGGACACAATTTGAAGTAAACTTACTATGTTCCGACCACTCTAGCAGTATTGGCTTGATCTTCTCTTCCTCCAAATATTCTGGCCATGCCGAAATCCGAGATTTTGGGGTTCCAATCCTCATCTAGCAATACATTGCTCGGCTTTAAGTCTCTGTGAATTATCTTCAACCGAGAATCACGGTGGAGATAGAGGAGGCCTCTGCCAATACCTAATATTATATTGAAACGTTTCTCCCAGTCAAGATTTACTTGAGATGGATCTGCATGAACAGAAACAAATTCATCATCATTTGTGTAAGGATATTACAACATATTACCTAAACTAATTCATACATCGAGCTCAACTGACCAAAAAGAAGAACGTCTAGGCTTCCATTGGCCATGAATTCATATATCAGCATTTTTTCGTCTTTCTCAACGGAGCATCCTAACAAACTCACAAGATTTCTGTGCTGCAGTTTGGAGATCACGACCACTTCATTCATGAATTCTTGAAACCCTTGTCCAGATTCTCTTGAAAGCCTTTTCACAGCGATTTCTTTCCCATTTGTCAACTTTCCCTGAACATTAAAAGTCATAGATTCTGAATATACTTATAAATAGTTTTGGCAATGCAAAGATTTACAAGAGAAAAAGTGGTTTACCTTGTACACGAGTCCGAAACCACCTTTCCCAAGCAGATTAGCCGTGTTAAAATGGTCTGTAGCTTTTGCGATTGTCTCAAAGCTATACAATGGTAATTCATCCAGACTAACTTCAACTATATCATCTCTTAGCGCCATCTCACTTGAATTCGAAGGGTATGCTTGTTTCATGTGGTTTCTTTCAGTTCCTAATTCATGAAACAAAGACAGCATCATTAGCAAAAAGAATAATTACTCCACATAAAACCAATGCTCCTTTTGATCACCTTTCTCTTACCCTTTCGCTTAGTCCTCCATAACCAAGAAGCAAGTATGCAAATGAATATAACTACCGTTCCAGCAATCACTGGGACTATGATTATCATTTTTAGATCCCTTTGCTCATCTAAAACAAAAAATAAAATCATGAAAGAATGAATATATTGAGATCAATCAGGCCTTGGATACATAGCCATAAACAGTGAAATAAACGCCAGTTTTATAAGGGAAAGAAGTACCTAAAACAGAGTATGCAACGCGCACATGAAGATCCGAACCACCACTGGGGTACTGCCGAACATCAATCAAACTCTCCCTCCAGAACATGCAACCAATACCAGGATCATGCGAATAGGCTATGCAGGAGCAATTCCTCAAACAGAAACCTTCACATTCATCCTTTAAACCTGCTGTTACCTCAAAATGATCTGGCACTTTAACATTTGCGAGTTTAGAAAATCTATCTCCTCTACGTTTATCGTTCGAGTCACCACTTGTGTCACACTGCAAGGAGCTCCTCCTAGCACATCCACCACTCCACCTCCCTTTATCCCATTCGCCTTTGTTCACCGGCTCGTACCCTTTCAGACAACTGCACATCGGCGAATACATTAAATCGCAGCTCCCGAAGGGCCCACAAGTACCATAAACATCACAGGCATCAATGGGAGCAACCCATGTTACATTCCAATTCCTCTTGGCCTCATTCCACATTGTCTGCACGAAACTCCCATTCGGCTTCAAAATTATTTTCATTAAGAGGTTTCCATAATAATCTCGAGTGAATGAGACAGTTCCATCTTCCTGTCTTGTGAGACTATATCCATCAAGATACACGGCATACATATCTGTCACTCCAGTAAGAATCAGACCATTCCACGGGCCACTTCTCCAGTGCGGCCGACTCCCATTCCATATAAAGATTTGCGGAATGCTTGAAACTTCGAGCCCAGCAGTAAAATTACCATAGTCTGGATTCTCTAGAGTTCTCCATGATGTTAATACAACCTTTTCTCCTGTACGCACATTGTTGGTTATCTTCATAGTTGGCAGGAAAGCATCAGCGGGGTGCCTAAAACTCTCCCATAGCACGCGCCCGTCTGAATTATCCCGCAACACGAGATTCCCAGAATCCAGAAGCTGAGCACTCGTATTCATCGAAAGATTCCTGACATCGGATGACCAACGAATCTCTCCCTTCGAACTTGTGAGAACAAGATTGCCATCTTCGGCTATGCTGATCGCCGCAGAAGAATCATTGAGGAGAGGTTTATTCCTATTGGCTACCCAAACAACAGATTCTTGAGAGACATTGTTCCATATCCCCATATACCGGTTGCTACTCTTTTCAGGGATGAAGAAGCCGAGCCTGTACACTTTTCCACTCGAGACAATTGTCTCATGATCTTTGATTATCACACCTTTTGTAATGGTGTCTGTTTCGATGCATGAGCTCGGGCAATGAATGAAGAATAGTAGTAGAAAGAGTTCAAGAAAATGTGTGTGCATATTGCTGGCTGAAGAGAATGCCATTAGAATTGTGGATCTCTACTGCAGAAATCAAGGTAATAGTATCAGAAATAATACTGCATACTATCTATGTATAAAAAAACTGAATTAAGTATATAATAAGTTAATAAACATGGCTCTTTCGTTCTACTCGGAAGTTTCTCCTCATTTCTCTTAAAGGACTTTGACCAAGTTGAAGAAATGTTTTAGGAAGCAAATGTTTAGTCGCTAGTGGAGTAGTGGGTTGATAGGAGGAATCTACGTCAAAAACACTGCATGTAGTCAGCTAATTGGATTTCAATATTGTCAGTATATCTTGTTCACATCTGAGTCAAGTTTCCTTCGGGTGTGTGTGTGTATTCTTCCATCTGCGTCAAATTGTTCCCATACCATTATTACCAAAAGTACAAGGGTCTCTCCTACTTCATAAATACGTACCCCATTAGAATTGAGAATAGGAACCCCACCTCTTAAAATTTATTAAATTTGCCAACGCTGACCTAATCTTTATATAGATTGAACTGAAAACTCCTAATCTTTAATACTTAAACTTCAAATCCATCTCTCTCTCTCTTTCTGGTGGGAAACTTCTGGCAGCACACCGATTCATATTTTTTAATGGTATTGATGGTGAATAATTGGATTCAATACTAGATTTTCCTTCTTTTTCGCTTCTTCTGTCACTCCATGGATTTTCCAAAATATTATATATAGTTGTTGGATTGAGATCAATAACAATAAAATAAGTAAAAAGCTATGAATTTCAAATTGGAGCCTTAATAAGCTTTTTACTTATTTTGTTGCATATGAATTCTCCATCCAACAATAATTAACTTTAGATTAAGTTTTAAGTCTATTTAGTTTCAGTCTAAAAACAAATCTCATTTATCCATAATTTACATTTAGATGTAAATTTATTACTCGCTCCGTACCAAAATAAGTATGGCACAAAATTTTTAATCACAATTATTATGAATAATGTATAAAGTAGTATAAGAGTGATAAAAGTGGCAAGTAGACTACTTTTTAAAGGGATAATTTTACTATTAAAAATGTGTGGGAAGAGTAAAAAAATCAAATAAATCAATTGTTGGAATGAAATTCAGAAGATCAGGAAAGCTAAAACGACGTTGCTTACGTGGAATAGTTCTGAAATAAAATACTACATCGACTCAGTCATTCTCTTTCATCTTCCCCCAAATAATCACCAGTCACCACCGGCTAGCTCCGTCTACTGCTAGCGAGTAGCGACAAGCCAAACATTATATCCAAGAAAAAGCGAATCTCAAATTCCTTCTCTGCTTATTTCACCAAAAAAATCAAAATCACAATCCTCCAAACGAGTAATTGTACCTGGGAACTTTCGCGACATCCACAACAATCAACGCCTTCAGCCGCTATCGCCGTTTCCTTCCGTACTCAAACTCCGACAAAGCCCATTCTCATCCAATTTTAATTTATATTTGTTGGAGATGTTGATAAATAGCCCCAATATACATACAGTCTCCACTTGCTTATCTATATTATCAAATAATAATAATGTAGTAATAAAAGTTACAGCTTGAGGTGTATCATATGTGGGTTGTGTGGTGATGAGCAAGGAAAGGAAGACGCGGACGTAGGTAGGGGCAAGTCACAAGTGTTGGTGGTCAATTATTGTTGAATTTGGTGGTTCGTAGAGAGAATAATTTGCATATGGAAAAGACAAGAAGCAAAAAGAACTTTTGTTTCATTTGATTCCAAAATTAGTTACAGAGAAGCAACTGTAAACTATATATACACATGCATATATCATGTGTATCTCATGAGTATAAAACGTAATACAACTATGAAAGAAGGTTAAACGCTTTAGTAAGTACAAAACAGAGATTAAATTCCAGCCGTAGATGAACAAGACAATCTAACGGTCATTATTTAAAAACAAAATAATGTGTGATCACTCCACTGCGGCTTTTCTTCAACCAGAGCTGCATTCTTGTGACTTCCTATATTCTCCACTGCGGCTGTCCTTCAACTGGAGCTGCATCTTGTGATTTCCTATAAAATCACGAGATCACTTCACTGCGGCTTTCCTTCAACCGGAGCTGCATCTTGTGACTTCCTATACCCCCCTCAAGATGGGCTTGATATACATCCAATAAGCCAATCTTGGACTTCAAAAGGTGGAAGCGAGGGCCAGGAAGAAGCTTAGTAAAGAAGTCAGCAAGCTGGATAGATGTAGAAATGTGGGAATGAGATAAGAAACCATCCTTGAATAGATTCCTCACTAAGTGGCAGTCGATCTCTATATACGCTCATGAAACACCTGATTTTTGGTAATGTGAATAGCTGCTTGGTTGTCACAGTACAAAGATATAGGAAGTGATGGAGCATTTCACCCAAATCAATTCCCTTGCAGTGGTGCTCAAAGCCCTATACTCAGCTTCAGCTGAGGAGGCAGATACCGTAGCTTGCTTCTTACATTTCCAAGATATAAGAGCACCACCAAGGAAGACACAATAACCTGTCAAAGATTTTCTTGTGTCAAGGCAAGAAGCCTAATCTGCATCAGAGAAGCTTTTAATATCAAGGGATGAAGAAGCTGGATAAAATAATCCAAGAGATAGACAACCCTTTATATAACGCAGAACATGCAATGCAACATTCCAATGAGACTGCCTAGGAGAAGCCACAAACTGGTTTAGCTTTTGAATAGCATAAGCTATGTCTGGTTTAGTCATGTTAAGATAAAGAAGCCGGCCAATGAGTCTTCGATAAGATTGAGGTTTATCTAGTAAGGCCCCATCCTCATTATGCAGTTTGGTATTAGATGGTAGGGTGTGGATGCAGATGTGCATCCCATGAGACCAGCATTATCTAGGATATCAAGAATGTATTTCCTCTAATTAAGATATGTACCATGTACTCCCCTAGCAATCTCAACACCCAAAAAATATCTTACTACCACCCAAGATCCTTTATAGGGAAAGAAGAATGCAGATAATCTTTCAAATCAATAAAAAGCTGAGTACTTGGGCTAGCAATAAGAACATCATCCACATATACAAGAAGGCAAATAAAAGAAGCATCTTTAACCTTAGTGAACAAACATTGGTTAGCAGCAGATTGAGTAAAACCATACAAGAATAAAGCTTTGCAAAACTCCAAGTTCCATTCACGAGAGGCTTGCTTAAGACCATACAAACTACGTTCCAATTTGCATACTTGACCGCGTTTTGCCTTAGTATATCCCTGAGGAGGACGCATGTATATATCATCATGCAAATATCCATGTAAAAAGGCATTATTAACATCCACTTGATGTATGGGCCAACCAAAAATTGTAACAATATAAAAAATAAAGCGTAGTGAAACAAGCTTAGCTACAGGTGAAAAAACCTCCGTATAATCAATACCATATTCCTGGTTAAACCCTTTTGCCACTAACCTTGCTTTAAACTTATCAACAGTCCCATCTTGTTTTAACTTTACCTTAAAAATCCATTTAGATCTTATAGTGCGCTTTCCAGGAGGTAAGTCAGTCAGTATCCAAGTCTTATTTTCCTCTAGAGCTTCTAATTCACGGTTCATAGCATCATTCCATTCAATATACTTGCTAGCTTCCTTATATGAATGAGGTTCATGCAGACTAGTTACATTGATTAAAAATACTTTGTAACTAGAAGATAAGTGTAGAGGATCAATATATGGGAATGTAGGAGGTGAATGTACCTCCTGTGGAACACTATTAGAGACCACAGCAGATCCAACATAATCTTGCATCCAATTGGGAGGTTTAGTTTATCTCCTTGTTCTAGACTGAGGTTCCACAGAAGGATTTGTCACAACAATAGCCCCAGATGCAGCTGCATCATGTTGATTATCATCCTCAGAAGATGTATCCAGAACCTGTTTATCATTTTTACCCTCTTGTGCAACATCCTCAGAATCAATAATATCATCAATGTCATCAGAAGTAGAAAGTGATGGTATAGTTGGTGTGTTGTTGCCAGGTACATTATCTGAAATCTGAGAATCATCAACTTTATATAGGTTATCATGTATGAAAAACTTGACATCTCTAGAAACAAGTGTAGAATCATGCACTTGATATAAGACATATCCTTTTTTCACCTCTGCTATCAAATTTGTGTTTGCCTGATTTGAGAGTAGATACATAAGCTAAGCAACCAAACCTAGGGACTGTACTAAGATCTAGTTGAGTGCCAAACATGATGAAGAAAGGGCTAGACCAATCAAGGACTCTGCTAGGGGTTATGTTGAGCAATCAAGTAGCCATTAACAAAGAATAGGGCCAAAATTGCTGAGGCACATCATTCTGAAACATAAGAGATCTAGCAACATCTAATAGAGTTTTATGCCTCCTTTCCACAATACTATTTTGTTGTGGAGTGTAGACACAGGACCTTTGGTGTATAATTCTCAAACTAGATAAGAGTTGTTGCAAAGTGGAGTTAATGAATTCACTTCCATTGTCTGTCCTAAGAATCTTGACTGAAGTACCAAATTGGTTGCTAATCATATTGAAGAAATTTTTCAACTTGTTAAATACTTGACTCTTAGACTGCAGCATAAATGTCCAAATCATACGGCTATGATCTTCCACAATAGTTAACATGAATTTGGCATTACATATATTTTCACTATGGTAAGGCCCCCATACATCAGCATGCACAAGTTCAAATAAAGACTTACAGGAAAATTAGAACGTGCTTGCTTGGACTTAAAACATACCTCACACTTACTAATGATGTCAGCTACCTCCTTGGTTAAAGCATTCTTCAACTGTGGAATATGATGCAGAGTCTGTAATGAAGGATGCCCAAGGTTCTTGTGCCAATCAAGCACAGAAAGATTGGCATATGAGTGCATTTCCTGTGGATTAGCAGATATAGAATCCAGCGGCTTGATATAATAGAGATTACCATTTCTTTTGCCTATAGCAATAATCCTGTCAGATTTCTCTTTTTCTATGATGCAATGGGATTTCAAAAATATGCATTTCACCTCAAGATCTTGTGCTAATTGAGCAACTGAGATCAGCTTGTTAGTAAAATCAGGTGTGTACATGTAACGCCCTCATTCTTTAAATAAGGACATTACGAAAAAACTTCACTTTTCTTTAATCATTTAATATTATAAATCATTTTATGAATCGTGTTTTAAGGTAAGCAGCGGAGTGTACGATAACTTTTTTTTTTTTTTCAAACGGACGGCATATCCCCTATAATTACGTATATGCCAACCTGAAAGTAACAACCAATAGCAACAAACAATGATACCAAAATGACACAACCCTCATCACACAATTATATATATATACATACTCATCAAAATATCATCATCAGTTTGAAATTTGCGCTTAAGTATTTTCAACCAAACATAGTTATCACACGCATATATGATAATAACATAAGTTCTATGAAATCTATCATATTGGAGCTGGGAGAGTATGGAGCGCATTCCCGTCTGACTCCATCATCGACTCTTAACCTGCAAACATAACATTAAATAGGGTGTGAGTATGCGAGCACACTCAGTGGGAAATACGCTGCAAGCAGTTATAACCAATTGTGTAATGCAACATAACGTAATGAACCCCTTTTCCATTTACCGTTTAAATGAGACTAGCCTCGGTCCCTTGTGGACCCGACCCCTTGTGGGCCTACCCCTTGTGGGTAAATCATTTTCATTTCGACCCCTTGTGGGCCCCATTTATAGCTCATACGAATGAAACAAAACACAACAATGATTATAACCATATAACCACTACGCTTACAGATAAAGTAAACCCACCTCGATAGATGCAATTCAATTAGAAATCTTCAACTTTAGTCGGTTGTCCGTCCTCGAGCCTTGGATGTTGCGTCGCCTAGCACTTTAAAACTTAACTTATTAAACATTCAAAGTACAAACTTATTATAGCTTAACTCATACAATTAGTACTCATATATAAAACTTTATTTTTACATATATAAGTTAAGCAATATTTCTCAATTCAAAATATAAAACATAGAATGCAAATTTCTAAATTTCGAACTTAAACTACAAGTTTCCGACATCAATTATGGACACTCGGTTCATCGGTTTCCAAAAACATAACCTCGAGTATAAATTCTAAGGATTGGACTTTAAAACTCCTAAAGAAATGTTTTGGATTCGGCATCGATTTGAAGCCAGAAAATTATACTCAAATCGCGCAGCTCCCGCAGCGCGTAGAATTGACACCCTAACTTTGTCAGGTCATAACTCCCTCATCCGAACTCCAATTTACAATCCGAAGGTACCGTTGGAAAGACGACGAAAAGATATTTAAAATGGTATCTAATATGATGGGTTTTGGATAAGTAAAACGGACGAAAATGAGCCCGCAACCTGTTGTCCTGTTTCTGCCGAAACAGAGATGACACCTCGACACTCTAACTTCAGAGGCTTATAACTCCTTCCTTCTATGTCGGAATTACAATCCGAAGATCTCGTTGGAAAGAGGATGAAAAGACATTTAAAATGGTACCTAATATGATAGGTTTTAGATAAATAAAACGAACAGAAATCAGCTCGCAATATGCTGCTCTGTTTCTGCCGAAAATAGAAAATTTAATTCATCGATTTTCGTGGACGGATAAACGACAAACCATGGCAGCAGCCCCGCTGCCGCCTCCGCCTCTCCTCCACCGGCGGCCCTTCCTCCATAACACAAACCCTAACCCAACTCACCATAACAAAAAATTCCAAATCATATACATACGTATTCACATAAACACATAAGAACACATAATTAAATACCATTTAATCACTAATTAAGAATATAATTAAAGGAATTACCTCCAAATTCTTGGAGAGAAGAAGAGAAATTGAAAGAGAGAAAGGGAGAGAGTGGTCGTTTGTGAGGATGAAGATAGTCGGTTATGAATGTTGAAGAAAGAAATCTACACACACACACATATATATATATATATATCTATCTATCTATCTATATCTCATTAATCATAATAAAATCTTAGATATTTTTAATAAAAAATCATAGATATATTTTTTTTTCTTAAATATCTTTTAATATATTTTTATATAAAAAATATGTATATTTTGCTAGGGCACATCCCGGCTCTAAGTTGGACAACCTGTAAACATTCGAAATCGAATTCATTAGTTTAAACATATAATAAATTAATTTATTTTCAAACAATTTCAAACTATATTTTAAAAATTTAATAAAACTTGCCAAAATCATATAAATGAAACTAAAAATTATGGCGGGATATTACAGTATAATACATTTTTCAAGATTAATGCATCAGTGATTTTGACTTCACCAACATATTGTACTGTCTTCACAGATCCATCAGGGAGGTGTATGCCATGTGTGTGATTTAGTCTATAGACAGAATGCATTAAAGTAACATTGCAACAAGTATGTATAGATGCGCCAGAATCCATAATCCAAGACGTAGGGCATGGTTTGGTACCCAAAGTAAAGGCATAATGACCTGAAATAAACAAGTCATCCTCCTTTGTACCATCAATCATATTAACACCATGAAGAGGATTAGTAACTGGATCATGCTTCTGGAATCCCCCCATGCATTTGGCAATCTCTAATTGGAGTCTCTTAGAAAATTTAGGAGAAAATTCAGTAGCACTAGGAGCAGGAGATTCATTCTGAGAGTAAGGCATGTCTTCAACACAATTAGTTCTAAACTTGCCTTTGGTCCCTCTGTACTTTTGCTTATACCACTCAAGATAACCATGAAGCTTAAAACAGTCTTTATCCTCATGACCATGGACCTTGCAGTGAGAGCAAAAAAGTTTAGTCTTCTCCTCCTTTGTTCTTCTTTGACATATTCCTTGTGTGCACCACAACAGCATTCAGGAGGCACCACTACTATTTCAAGTTCATCCCAGATGCTACTCAAATTATTATAATATGATAATAAAGTGAGAGTTCCTTGTACAACAATGCTAGCCTCCCTTTCTAATCTAAACATGTTTGGTCCATTGCTACGTCCAAATCTTTGGTGAATTGAATCCCACAGTTTTCGCGTACTAGAGATCTTATTGAAGGAATTGACTATATCCTTAGAAATGGAATTAAGAATCCAGCAGGAAACCATATAGTCTACCTTAACCCAATCTTCATAATAAGGGGATGAAGTAGGTGGTTCCTTAATCATTCCATTAACTAAATGAAATTTACTCATAGCAATAAGCGCTCTAGTAATATTTCTACTCCAATTGAGATAGTTATCTGGAGTTAAAAGCGATGGAATAATCATCATACCAGAATGATCATTCGAATTCAAGTGAAGTACCTTTTTGAGTAACCGTTCATCCATGTCAAGCTCAGTGGTATCCGTTCGATCGCGATGTGTATCCGCATGAACTTGATTAGAATGTTGCGAATTCTCCCTTTTCGACATCTACATCTTCGCGTCGATCATCTTCAGTCAACTCCTCATCACGAACTAGGGTGGGTGTTCCAAGGTACTTTTCTTCCTTTCACTTTTGGCATGGTGGTAGAGAATTTATGAATCGTGACCTTGCTTAACTGATACCATGTTGAATTTGGTGGTTTGTAGAGAGAATAATTTGCATATGGAAAAGACAAGAAGCAAAAAGAACTTTTGTTTCATTTGATTCCAAAATTAGTTACAGAGAAGCAACTGTAAACTATATATACACATGCATATATCATGTGTTTCTCATGAGTATAAAACGTAATACAACTATGAAAGAAGCGTTAAACGCTTTAGTAAGTATAAAACAAAGATTAAATCCTAGCCGTAGATGAACAAGACAATCTAACGATCATTATTTAAAAATAAAATAACGTGTGATCACTCCACTGCGGCTTTCCTTCAACCGGAGCTGCATTCTTGTGACTTCCTATATTCTCCACTACGACTGTCCTTCAACTGGAGCTGTATCTTGTGATTTCCTATAAAATCACACGATCACTTCACTGCGGCTTTCTTTCAACCAGAGCTGCATCTTGTGACTTCCTATAATTATCCGGTACTCGACTCTTCACTTTTTACCCTACTCAAGAGTCACAAGTGTTGGTAGTAAGACTCCTTTTGCCCAGTGTTTAAATATCGGAGTCATTGGACTGCTCATTCAACACTAAAAAAGTTACTAGGTAGATTCAACCACTTCAAAAATATGGATGACCCACTAATATATATATATATATATATATATATATATGGGAGAGTTAAAATGAAAACTACATCCCTTAGGTATTATTCTCTTACTCCCAATTAGCTTCACACAATTGCTTTATTTGAACGTCCTACTAAGTTTGACATATTTCTAATTAAAATAGTAAAAGTTAACTTTAAAAAAGGTGTGGACCCTACCAATTTTATCACTTTTACACTACTTTATACATTCTCTTTATTGGGACGGAGGGTGTAATAATGAGAAAATGGATGATCCAATAATATATATATATATGTAGAGGATGGTTATAATGAAAATAAATTTGCTTATGTTAACTAAAAATACATCCATGTAGTTGATGGTTATAATGAAAATAAAAAAAAATATATATATATAAAGGGAATGGATCAAATGAGAATGCTTTTTAAAATGAGAAATGAGAATACATCTATACCTTTGATTTTTATGATCTATGGTTAAAAATTAATCTATCTTTTTATATTAATATTTATGATTACTTCCATTATTAATACAATAAGGAGTTGTTTAGTAGACAAGATATTATATGATTAGATTAAATTATCTTACTAAATTATGTGTTTGGTAGCAAATGTGATTAATATGTCGGCCCACTATTAAACACTAGGCCCGTGCCAAAATCATCATTTCCTCCTATATTTTAATCATAAGGAAGGGGTGAGATTAAAATAATCTTTATACATCATACAAATTTAATTTTATCATGTTATATCTTATCTTGGCTACCAAACATGCCCGATAAAAATGTAAAAGTATTTATATGGTAACGGTCAATTTCCTCTATACTGGCCGGATTATATGTTAATATAATTAGGGCATGTTTGGTAACCAAGATAAGATATAGCATGATAAGATTAAATTTGTATGATGTATAAGGATTATTTTAATCTCACCCCTTCCTTATGATTAAAATATAGAGGGAAATAGTGATTTTGGCACGGGCTTAGTGTTTAATAGCGGGCCGACGTATTAATTACATTTGCTACCAAACACATGATTAGGTAAGATAATTTAATCTAATCCTATCATATCTTACCTACCAAACAAGGCCTCAATATATTATAATTGCAGGAGTATAAGAAATAATAGTAATTTATGCTATTATTCATTTAAAATTTATTATATATGCAAAAGTTATACATAAAACCAATTTTATTAAATCATTGTGTTTATACTTATTTATAATTTAACATAATATTTTTTTCCTACATTTATGTCAATGGATTAGTTTAACTTAGAAAATAATTTATATTAATTATTCTTCCTATAAATATACAGAACTACTTTTTAATTTTTTTTTTCTTGATTTAAAATCTGAACTTCTTTTTAAAATTTGTCCATTTATTTTCGTTATGTGATCATGTTTATGCATTGAATTTAGACAATTAATGTTAATTATACAAACTAGTCAAAAAAGATAATAAAAGACAAATAATAGCCACAAATATAATACTATTTAAATTCTTGCCATGAATTATCATAAATATCATTCTACTTAAATTTAATTGTATGAATGGTACGAATTGTATGAATGGTATGAGTAATATTCATTCATACGATTCATATACATACAGTTTAATAAAATTAAGTATCACGTATGAATGGTACGATTCGATACAATTCATACTATTTATATTCAAAAATGTAAAATATAATTATAAGAGTATTTTAGTACAATAAATTTATAAATGACTAGAATTTAACTATTATTATATTGGTGGCTATTATTTGTCTTTTACAATCTTTTTTGACTATTTTATATTATCACTCATTAATGTATATAGAACATCTTTAGTTAAATATTTGTAGCAATTCAAATTTTAGTAAATTTTGTATTTGAAAAATCTAACTGGCTATATGTCACGTAAAAATATTAAATGCATTATCTAATAATTAATAATATATTTTTAATATAATGTAATATCATTCTTTATTTAACAAGTTAGGTGCATTACAATTTGCATAGAATTGCATTGTCATTGAATTTGAAATGCATTATATAATAATTAGAATTGCTTTCAATAAACTTAGGCAATGCATTATCATGTGATACAACTGTTTAACTTTGATGACGTTTACGATAAGAATGATTGATAAAATTAGTTCAAATTAATCTAATGTTTATTTTGATGACTAAATAATGAATTATTTGATTTTAAACTAATTTTATAATCATATCCTTCAAATAATTAATCACGTATTGTGTTTCAATTAAATATTTGATTAATTAATACTTGCATTATTATAATACAAAACATGCATGAAGGAACCACGTCAAATGCATTATAATAATATATTTATTATATATTTTAATATATCGATCTATTATGCATCGTGTTATATATAATAGCATTTTAAATATATAAAAAATATTTATTATCATGTAATAAAAAAAATACATTATAATCATCATGTTATATATAATAGCATTTATATTTATTAATAAAAAATATATACCATTATAAATCGTTCTATTAGTAATACGAACAAGTTATTTGCAATACATTTGACGTTATGTGATGCATATTATGTAATGTAATAATACAAACTGAAATAATTGATCAAATTAGTTTGAAATAAAATATATAAAATTGCATCGCAATTAGTAAGAATATATCAATTGACATAACACATAATGCATATTACAAAATCAAACTCATCACATGTCTCTTCAATAATCTCATCTTCATATTTACTGTCAGACTTGGTCACAATCTCTACATCTTTCTTCTTTTCAATATAATTCATACCTTCGGCATCTTGCATTGTCTTCTTGGATTGCCCAGTTGCAATTGTAGAAAAAACACCCAATCAAATTGTATTTACTAATTTCATCTAATTAATTTGGTTGCATATTGTGATAGATTTACTCTACAGATTTCAAATCTTCACCACCGATTGTGCTAATTGAGGATTTCCATCCCATTAATCTTTGCGAAATTTCGGTGATAATTTTTGTGTGTCATTTTTACCCTTTTTTGCAGTTTAATTATTATTTAGTAACACCTAGATCTATGTATTCTTATTTCCTATTCTCACCAGAATCATCCCACATATATATATATATAAAAGGGTACAAACATGCACGTTTAATAGTTTTTCAATGTATCTGTAATCACTAATTTATGGTATGTGTCATGCACTCATGCTAAATTCAATCACTATCTATATATATATATATAAAACTACAAGGATTGATTTTGAAATCAATTTCAAATCAATTGGAATGACAATTTAGTAATTAACTTTAATTTTAATGATAATTATGATTAAATCAATTCTAATAACGGCAATATAGTGGGCCCATCTTAAAATTCTAAAAAATTTCTATTTGTCAAATCCTCCTAAATACATTTATTTTTCAAGCAACCATAAAATGTAGGAGTAATTAGTAATACTTGATTTAAAAATATATAATGACCATTTTCAAAAATTTTGGACTAATTTACTTATTCATCTTAATTTTAATTTATTTTTTGAATTTTCAATTTTTGAAATTTATGTTTTTTTTTTCTTTTGATTTTGAACTTTCATTTTCTTATTTTGAAAATTTTATTTTTTAAATAAAAGATTGAATAACTAAAAGATATTCAGAAATTAACTACGAACTAAATTGGTCTGAAATTTTTATGAAAAATAAGAGGATTATAAATTTTAAAAAAATTATATCAAAGTCACAAAGATAATTATTTCTACAAAAACATACTATTCTATCTATATAATATATACATATAAATATAAAACGCAACTACTAAATTTCAAATCAATTTCAGTGATAATTTTGTAATTGAGTTAATTTTAGAATATTAATCATGATTAAAAAATTTAAAATTTCTAACAACTGCAATGTATTTCGGCGATATTTTTATGATTACGTTTTATTTTATTTACAATCAAGATTCAAATATTATATATTAATCAATAATTCAATTTGATTTGCAAAAAAAAATGAATATGAAAATTCTAAAAGTCGTAAAGTACTAAATGTCATTTATAAATACGTACAAATATTTTCGAATTAAATTAAATGAATAACCTTATAAAATAATGATTAAGCATTTATTTTCAATTCAATTTTAATGAAAATTTTATAGATAAATTTAATTCTAATGACAAAAATAATATAAATATTAAACTAAATAATTTTTAAAGTTTAAACAAACTTCTACTTTTATTTTCTCTCTCCTATAGTATATTTCCTCTAAAATTATTTTATTTTATTTGCAAAAATATTTAAAATATGCATCTTAAATTAAAGATATGATATATAAAATATAAATTTAATAGGCAAAAATTATGATGAGTTAATAAATTGAAAGGAATTATATACATACATGTTCTCATACATATAATTAATATATATATATATATATATATATATAATCTTCATAAATTGATTAAGTGCAAAATATTTTTATTTTTAATTTTCAGTTTTTTTCTTTTGTACTATTAATATTAAATATTTAATTTGTTATTATCTATATTTTTGTATATATATATATATTAGTTATAAAAAAATAGTTTATTTTATTGATTCATATATTATGTAAAATTAAATAGATATATTATTAAAATTAAATAATATATAATTATTAATAGATATATGTTGCGATAATTAATTTAAGATTATATTTAATATATTACATCAAGTTTTCAAATAAATAATTATTACACGAATTTATGCTAAAATCAAAAATCAATTTGAATGATAATTTTATAGTTAACTTCAAATATGGTACATTCCAATAATTAAAACTACTGAAAATCATAATACCCCAAAAAAATTATTATATCAAATTATGTCTAGAATTACGAATTATTTTTGTTTGAATTACTATATTTTTATGTATTGTTTAATTAATGCATTTTAATTATGATATTGTAGTATTAGTTTCAGTAATGCATTTTTTAATATAAGTTATTTGGTTGAAATTTAATTAATGTAATTTATATTAATATTTATAATTATATATTTATTTTATTATATTTAATTTTGTTAAATAATTAAAATATAATTATTTTATGTATAACCCAAATACTTAAATAATAGTAAAATAATTTGGTTTAATATATTTATATGGATATATGTGGAGTATGTATTATAGTGGGTCCCTTTAAAAAAGTAAAAACTAGTTTATGATCGTAGGAGATGAAAGAGAAAAAAGTAGATGGGTTTTTAAAAGATGATGTGGCATGTGTAAAATCAATCCTTATTCATAAATTGATTTCTCTAGTACGAAATGAGCCACTTCAAATAGGTTCATTGCCCCCGCCCAGAATACAATTAATCCGGCATGGGCTACATGAGCTCCTAGTAGTTTATCCAATAAATTATAAGTCGGGCATTTCCGGTCCACCAAGCAAAACCGATGGTTTCTTGGTCGATAAAGTTCCATTCAATTTTTAAAATACTGATTTTTCCTCGTATGAAATTTTTATTTAGTTCTATATTAACTAGTAATTTGAATCTTGTAATGTACCAAAATACATTTTTAATGTAATTAAGTTCAAATTTTGAATGATCATATTTTATTAATTGTATATGAAAATGAAAAAGGTGGACAATTTTTTTAGTGGAATATTATTGTACTCTCTCCATCCCGCTAATAACGACTCAATTTCTATTTTGATAATAATTATCTATTTTCTTTTTGGATAAACATTAACACATGGGTTGTTTTTTGGGTTTCGTGCTATAGACATGTATTGAGTGTTTATTGGTATTCGTGTGAAAATTAAATTGATCGTTACCAATGGGATGTGTTAAGCTAAAAATCTAACTGTAGTACGTGGCGTTGTTAAGTCCAGACCCACTGTCCGTTAAAGGGAATCAGTATCGGGCACGAGGAATGTTTCCAGCCAATATACTTCCAGTTATTATATTAACTTATGTTTGACTAAAAACGTATCCTAAGTTAATTAAATGAAGTGCAATACGTGTTAGTCAACCCGAATGTCGTATCTCAAAGGAAGGCTATGCAGGGCTATTAATCATTAGTACTAAAATGCAAGGAATAAAGTCCTAAACACTCTAATCAGCTTGAGGTAAAAGAACTCTAAACTAAGATTAAAAGCAATAAACGGGGGTCCACAAGTGATTGAAGTCTAGGGTAAGATCATCTCTAATCTAGGTCGATGCTTATTCAATCAAACCAAATCTCTAATAGGTTTCTCCTAAGTTGATTAGCCAATAACTTTCGTATTCTTGAAACTAATCCGTGTCTAGCACTTTCGTGTATAGAACACACTTAGAGTAATACTACTCAAGATATGATTACCTATTTGCGTTTCCGATTAATAGGTTAGGTTGTTTGATTATAAATGATGACATAGAATAATTCATTTCAATCCATTCCAAATCATAGAGTTACACATGGTGATCAAGCATGAAAAACTCTTAAGCACGGATCAAACAACCATAAATAAGATCAATTCAAGCATCAAACCATAGAATATAAATAATCAACCCTAGATAAGAATCTAGCCAACCATAGTGAAGAGTAAATCCATAGAAAGGTTCATCATCATAAACTTACTAAGAATCCACACTTCGGTTGCCAAATCCCTTCAATCCTTGGATACCCCAAGGCACTAAACTAAGAAAACAGTAAGAACAAGTGTTTGAGAGAGTTGTCTTCAAGTTACAATGGTTGGGGCTTAAGAAAATACGCCCAAGAACTACTTAAAAGACGCCCATAACTGATTGCCAGCGGCCTCTGGAAAGCCAGCGGTCGCTGGCCTTCACTCTCTGAAATTCTGAATTTCTGCTACCCAGCGACCGCTGGCCCATGTAAAATGCGAAATTTTGAAAAACACAGAATTGAAGCTCGTCTCGATAGGAATCCGTGGCCGCAGAAGGATCCGAATTCGGAGTTGTAACGAAGGAGAACGAGCCAAAACAAAATTGTTGCGCATTGCACAACAATTTCGCATATGGCCATGCACCCGCGTTCTTTCTCCTCTCGTTTTTTGCCCATATCTCCTAGTAAGCTCCCATCCGCTATCCTCGGCTTCGTTCTTCTTAGCATCTTCAACATATACGGCATCATTTAAGCTTCTATTCCACCTCTTTTCCACCTCCTACATCCAAAATACGAAACAAAGAACCCGGCGTAAAAACGAACAATAACACAACACTAAACAAAGAACTAACACACAAAACATGACAAAATAATATACTAAAATACGACCAAAACACGACAAAAATATACTAAACAGGATGAATGGAGTATATAGGAAAATAAAGGCTTGTACTATTTCAAAAGTATAAATATTTTCTATTAAAAACTAGAATTTCGCATTGCACAAATTGATCAGAATGATCCCAGCAACGACAATCTTCATTTGAAATTTTATTTTATTTAAAATAGATTTTAGAGAGTATTGTGTCTTTAAAAGTTAATATAATTAGTTCTTTTCATCTATACCTTCTCTAACAAATATCTATAAAATAATTAGATTGAAAACATTATATCAAATATCTTGCGCTTAGAATAGAAAAAAGAGGTATGAAAAAAAGTAAACATAAATAGAATGCACAATATATTTAGACCATATAGGAGGCAAAAAAATGTATGAAAATAAAATCAAACATAAATAGAATATACAATATCTTCAGACCATATAATTATAAGCATATATCATTATAGGTAGTCTCTACATTATATATATATATATATATGAATCAAGATAAAGTAGTGTTAATATGTATTTGAAAAAATGAAAGGACAATAAATTAACAAATGCTATTAAAATTTTAGAAAACAAAGGGGCATGGTACTATATATATTTCTTTCGTTAATAAAAGAATGAATGTATTTGCATATATACTTACCTTGGTATGTGAGAACGAAACATCAGTATAGTGGGATAAGTTGTGAATTTGTTATAAAAGGAAATATCCACCTCCACCTCCTCATCCTCTCCCCATTCAATTTCAATTTATCCGTGTCATTGTTACATACATTCCACCGGCGATGACCCTCTTGATGTCAACGTTAATTTTTTTTCCAGCGGCGGCTGCGTGCCGAGACACAACACAACATGATGTGGTGATGTTGCCCCACACAATGCAGCTGGTGTTTGTAGCATCCTTAATTTGGATGTGTCAAGACGTGGATCCTAGAGGTATGTTCCCGTATATGCTTGAGTGTATTTCTTAGATTCTTATTATTTTGTTGCATGCCGATGGTGAGGTCAAGACTAATTAACCATAAAGCATGAAATAGCGGCCGAAAGAAATCGATATATAAGATTACAAAGATGTGGTTCTTCTTCAAACATCACGTTGATTTCTATAGCGGGGAAGATATATTTTTTCTTTTTTATTAAAATATGCAACATTTTGATATGTGTTAATTGGTGCGGATGTTATTGATAAAAAGTAGAAAGATTTGTTGGACCGGAGAAGAATTACAAACATGTGTTTTCTAAATTCACTTTTTACTTAATACCATATATTTATTTAACATTTGATTATAAAACTCAAATTTGATTTTTATTTTTGTAGAACAAGTGTATAAATGCTTCTATTTCAAGTTTCAACTATATCCAAATTTAAAACCATATTTTAGTATTATGAATTTTCTCACGCTAAATACTAAATTAATGCATATTTTTTCATTTTAACCATTACAATTACAAATGTATGAATAACTTTTCCTTGATTTGTAAACATTAAATTTACCTTTTATTTCACTTTTAATTTTGAGAAATATTAAATTCAAATTAAATTGATATAAAAGAACTCTATATTCTAAACACTATTTATTCTTGATAAACATATATACGAAAAAAAATTAATGCAAAATAGTATTAATTGAATAACTCCTTTTCCCAATTTCCAGCTATTAATTTGATAGGTTTCATATCACTTTAAACTTTTATGGGTAAATCCTTATTTTCAGTAGCCAAATAAGAGAAAAAGTATTTTAATTTCCGGAAATTTACACCCGTCACTTCACTATACCATACATAAAGTCTCAAGTCTAAAACCTTAATGGAAGTGAGTTGCGACCTGCCGCCGCCCCTCCCCTGCGTTGCTCCGATGAAGATATCGAGGCGGCGATGTTCACGAGGCCTATATCGCTATCACGAGCAGCGAAACTCATCTCTTGCTTCACCACACCGTGGAGAACGACTCCTCCCTTCTGCTTCCCTCTACTTGCAGCGAGCCTTACACGCCTTAAATCATTTACTCTAATTTCACGAAAATCGCATGACCCCTAACTTAGGGGTGTCAAATTGTGTGGATTGGGTTATTGGGTCGTTACCAAGTCGACCTAATAACAACCCGACCTGTTAAGGTCAAATTCGAACCCGACCTGTTAAGCTCAAACTCAAACACGACACGAACCCGACATGAACACGATAACTTTCGTGTTGGCGCAACACGATAATGACACGACACATTATCGACACGATAAAAAAATATAAAAATTATAAAATTATAATAAAAAATAATAAATGCATAATTTTAAAAAATTTTAAAATATATTCATTTTTATATTTAAAAAAATACAAAATATTTTGGAAAAAATGTATCACAAATTACATTATATTGCCTTCAAAATATAAATAGTTAATATATTATAAAATTTTCTTATCAGGTAACTTGAACCCGACTCGAACCCGACCTGATAATTTCGTGTTCTTATTGGTTCAACTTGATAACGACCTGAACCTGATAAGGTTTGACACTAACTCATTAATTTCGTGCGTGTTCGTGTCGGGTTATCGTGTCGTGTCAAAAATTGACAATCCTACCCTAACTTACCCTTTTCAACTAACTAAATTTCTTGCAACTCTTCACAATGGAAGAATTGGAGATAACGGTTGAGGCAGCCGCTAAATCCTCCCTCAAGAAGATGAGAAATGGAAATCCGTCGGCGGGGTGAAGCGGACTTCAAAGCGCAGAAGATCTTCTTCGACGTGTAAAGCCTCAAACATATTATACTAAGTGGGTTGTGATCGATGTGTGGAAGTAGGTTTAATGATCAAGATTTGGAATGGAATCAGATATTTATATTGAAGAAACACGAATTTATTGAACAGTCATGTCTACACAGTATACTGAACAGTCATGTCATTTATTGTTATATAATTGACACATGTATGTGAACAGTCATGTCCATTTATACAGCTTTTAAATTTCGAAATTGTTTTAAAAATATTGTAATGTAATTCTTTAATTTATATATTACTATTGCTTTAAATAAAAACAGATGGCAAAAACAAAAAACGGATACTTTTAAAGCTATTAATTTAAAAGTAAAAAGTTGACAATTAAAAAACTGACAAAAAAAAAAATTACTGCCTAAAAAACTTATTTTTATATATTACTATATATTAGAGACATTTTAGTATATTTATATAAATTTATATGGTTCAAATCGGACGCGATAAGTTATAAAATAGTTGACACTCAATTTTAGATATAAAATAACATGATATTAAGTTACAATTTAATAGAAAGATCCATCGAAAAGTACATACTCCCTCTGTTCTACTAATCATGACACACTTTATATTCAATTGAGTGTATTATAATAATAAAGTGTATCAAGTTTAGTGGGACAGAGCGAATATTATTTAAGATGAAAAAAAAACAAAAAGAATAGTTGAATTCTGAAAACTGATTTGAATGGTACAAACCCAACCCAATAATCTTGGTTAAATCTCTAAAGCAACCTCACATTTGGTATTTCGAGCAGGTCGACATATATTCTTAAAGAAGATGGTTAAATCTCTAAATCAAGAAACTTAAGTTTATTGAAACGTCGTGTGAAAAGACAACTATTGTCATCATGGTCATGACATAAAACCATTTGAAAAATAAAATGATATCGAAACAAGCGATGCACGATTAATTTATGGTTGTAGGAATCATGTTTGAAAAATAAATATATATATGTTATATATTTATTGTGGTCAATGTACTTTGACTAAGTTTTAAGTGACGAAGCATTTAATTCTAAGGAAATTAAATGACGTAAGATCGATCTACGTTCCGAGTAGATGATCGTAGTATATTTATTTTCTCTAAACCGATTCCCGGTGAGTGAGAAATAAAGGTTCAAAGTTAGTCACTTGAAGCATGGAGTTATATGTTAAGGGGACTAAGAGTGAAGAGAATAGCTTGTCCCACATTGGTTATGAAACCAACATTCATCATGTATATAAGGAGAGAAGAAACCTTATGGTTTGACAAGTTGGGTCAAGGACCACATGTGCCACCTTCTGGTGCGTGCCGGTCTGCTGTCCTGGGCTCATTTTTGCAGACTTTCTGGCCCAGCGTTTCTGGTCCAGCGTTCTGGTCCACGTTCTGGTTCAGCAGACGTTCTGGTCCAAGTTTCTGGTTCTGGAGTTTCTGGTCCAACAGAAGGTTCAGGTCCAGCAGAACCTTCTGGTCCAGCCTTCTGGTTCAGCAGAACTTTCTGGTCCAGCCTTCTGGTTCAGCAGAACCTTCTGGTCCAGCAGAACTTTCTGGTTCTGGTTCTGGTCCAGCAGATGGGGTTCTGGTTCAGCAGAACTTTCTGGTCCACTTTCTGGTCCAAGTTTCTGGTCCAAGTTTTGTGAGATCGATCTGGTGATCGATCTGTGATGTGATGAATGTGGACATATGTATGTCCAAATTAGATGGTTTAATTATAATTAATTACCACTAATGTGTGTAACTCCTGTAACGTCCATTGACTTGATTTGAATCAATTGTCATGAATGGAATTTAATTGTAATTAATTCCTATAACTCCTCTTGAGTGGGTGTGACCTATATAGATTAGTGTTCTTCTCTTCTTGAGAGACACACAACATATCATACACGCATACAACTCTCAAACAAGCATCTTGCTGCATTCATCTTCTTCAAGCATTTAGAAGAAGCTTTGTCCTCAACCATTTTTCCAGTTCGCCGGAGCTCGTTGATTTTGCGGTGCTGCTATCAAGGAGACGTAAAGCCGTTTTATCTTTGGAGACATCTACGCCTTACCGAGAGCACTACCGGGGCGTAATATTGTCTTGCGGAAAGAGGATCTTTCCTCGACTCGGCTCTTCTTTATTTTATTATTTCATTCTATTATCCTGTAATAGAATAGATCTTTTGCTACTGTAATCTTCATTTTATTATTCCCAGATTATTATTTATTTTATTCTTCCCAAATATTCCACATATATTTCCAACAATGGTGATGTCTACTGTATCTATCTATTACAAATAAATTATTGGGACTATCCAAAAATAGTGGACTGCCTATGCACCATTTAGTGTTTTCTTCAGCATTACTTTCTAATTCGGAGCATTACATAACATAATTAATAATTACGTGGAATGGGACCAGTCCACTAGTCCACCATATCTATAATCTATCAATCTTAGCTAATAAGGTTAATCAACGATGTACCACAGTAATATATACTAACCATAAATGTATCGTAGTAAAAAAGGTACTCCCTCTCCACTTAAAAATGACTAGATTTCTTTATTAAGTTGTTCTATTAAAAATGATCATTTTTCTAAAAAGAACAAAAAAATACTTTAAAAATACACAATTCATACTTTTTTAAAATATACTCCCTCCGTCTTGCACATTTGAGTTTGACACGAGTTTTAACGAATGCTATGAATGTGTTGTGAGTGGAGTAAGACTCTCATAATATATGATAATTAAATATGTGCATGTGAGTGAAAAAAAAAGTTAGTGTTTGATTGATAACTAAATTAAATATGTTATGAGTGAAATGATAGTCTCACATTATTTATAATTAAGTACGTAACGTGAGTGTTAACGTGCCTAACAATATATGTTTAATTATTTAAAATATAAATGTGCAAATTTTTCATGAACGAAAATAAAGCGTACAAATCTACAAATTTTTCATAAATGTATTGAGTAATATTTTACTTTTTTTAATCTACATATCTGACACGAATTCCTTAGAGCAGCTGCAGCGGTGGGGTTTAGCTTTGGGGGAAGGGGAGGGGCGCGCGCCCGGGCGCGAAACCCCCACTGCGGGTGACCCGGGCGCGCGCTGGGGATGGCTGGTGTGAGATCGGGCGCGCGGGTTCACCACTGCAGGTGTCCCGGGCGCGCGCCCCACCCATTTCCTTTTTTTTTTTTCGTTTTTTTTTTTATTTATTTATTTTTTTTTATAAATTCATCTATAAATACAACATTCAAATCCCACATTTTCACACATCTCATTTATCCTCCAATCTTTCAAACATATCCACTCACTACTCATTTCATACACTTACCAAAAAATATCATGGATAATGAATTCAATCCATTCTTACTCCGAAGTGGGAGCCAAGGTGCAAGCTCCGACAACCAAAGCTCGGACAACAATTCGTCCGGCAATTATTCATCCCAAAATTCACCCTACATTCCCTCGCCCTACATTCACTCCCCTCAATCTCAAATTAATTACTCACTTTCACAATTCAACCCTCTTCTTTTTTCTACTACTTCTTACCCCGGCCAAACTTATCCCGGCCAAACTTATCCCGGGTTTCAACTTCCTTCTTTTGCACCCCAATGGGGTTCACAATCGTCTCCTACATTTTCAACCACCTCAACCGGTCGACAACAATCCGATGAAGCTGGAGAAATCAACTTGAACGATTCCTTGGAGGAGGGTACGGACGAGCATCTTGCTCACTCCCGAAGCAAGAGTTCGGGTCGTCCCAAGAATGAGCAAGCCTACACCGAGACCGACGACATCATACTTTGTCGCACTTGGCTCGACACAAGCCAAGACCCTATCGTCGGCAACAACCAAAAGGGCGAGGCCTATTGGAAGCGCATCACCGACTCCTTCAACCGCCAAAACTCGTCGAGGCCTCGCAACCTTCGACAATTGAAGTGTCATTGGCAACGTATCCAAGCTTCGACATGGGAGTTTTGTGCGATTTACAACCGGTGCTCCGATCGATGGGCGAGCGGCAACTCCGACTACGACGTCTATCAAAAAGCGTTGGCGGAGTACAAACAAATGAAGAACGCCGACTTCAAATATCGGCATTGTTGGGAGATTTTGCGGAACACACAAAAGTTCCAACGAGTTTTTCCCGACACCTCCTCCAATAAACGGGGGAAAAACAATATGGGAGAAGGCTTCACGAGCGACTCCACCCAAGGTGGTGAAGCCCAACCCGAACCCGAGGAACGTCCGATGGGGACGAAGGCGGCCAAGAGAAAAGCCAAAGGTAAGGCCTCCGCCTCCGACTCCGCCCCCGTCCACGAAGGTGCCTCCGAAGCGTTGGATGCTTTGAAATTAAGCTCCAACGCAATATCAACATTCACGTACGAAACAACAAGACTTGCTTATTGGAAGATCTTGATGAAGGATACGTCGAGGATGACTCCCGAGCAACTCGAGATGCACAACAAGATGTGTGCACAAATTAAAAATAGGTTTGATTTTGATTTATAAGT
>JAPKLX010000068.1:1414438-1482899 GCA_026898415.1 Leonotis leonurus | reverse complement strand
CTTTGAGCTTACTTCTGCTCATGAATTCTTCTATTCATTTCTTCATAGAAAAAATATATTTTCACTTGAACAAACACATTTTTATTATTTTTGAAATTGTAAATGAACCTTAATTACTACGGTTCACGATTTACATTTTACATGAATTTACAAATTAAATATAATTTTATAAGTTATAAACAATAATTATATATTAATATAAGAGATTACATTCAATTACAAAGTTGAGAAACCGACTGTTTAAGGTTTGAACTTTTGGAATCGGAACTGAACTGTCATTTATACGGTTACGATTTGAAAACAAATTTTCATAGACGATTATGATTACCAATATCATTGATTCTAATTTGATTATGGTTCGATTTCAGGATTACGATTCTTTCAAACAGTTATAACTTAAACCACTGTAACCATGTATTAAATATTGAAAATAATTATTCCAGTATAAGCCATCTTGAACATTCTTTTGCAACTTGCAAAAGTAGTAAGCACATGTCCCTAGTCTCCAAATTTTTATTGATCTCAGGCTCCAAGTCACGCGACAGCCCTTCGATGAAGCAACCAAAACAGACAAAAATTAATTAGACCAATCGATTTATGTAACTCTTTTCTTACAAACAAAGTGGGGCAACTCTGAGTCTGAAAACAACAAATCGCCACACACACTCTCACACGCACACACAAAACAAACTCAACTTGGTATAAGTAGTTTCATCATCACTCTGCAACTTGCACCCTTTTTTCTCCTGTTTTTCCAATTCCAATTCCATCCCCTGTTTTTAAGCATTAATTTGCCCTATTTCAGCCTAAATACCAGGAGGAAACACTACTATAAAACAAGGTCTAAAGTACTAAAACATAGCTACTGCATACGTTTGGACAAACCCATCATCTAATAGAGAATAAACACAGGAAAAAAAGAAATGAAGAAATGTGAGCTTTGCAACAAGGTCGCAAGAACATACTGCGAATCCGACAAAGCAAGTTTGTGTTGGGGTTGTGATTTGAGGGTTCACACTGCAAATTTTCTTGTGGCTAAACACACAAGAATTCTTCTCTGCCATGCCTGCCAGCGCCCCACCCCGTGGACCGGATCCGGCCCGAATCTAGGCCCCACTGTCTCCCTGTGTAAGGCTTGCAATAGAAGTAATCGAGGGCCACCCGAAGATGGCGATCATGAAGAGGATGAAGACGAAGAAGATGATGATGGTGGAAATCAAGTTGTGCCTTTGCCTTTGGCATCATCGTCTTCAACTTGTACCAGCAGCGGTGACTCTTCCACCTCTAGCTTCGCCATATCGAGACCTACAACGCCTGCATTTGGAAATGCAAGCTTTTCTTATGATGTATGATGGGCTCTCTCTATCTTCCTCTGTGTCAATCATTTTCTTGATTGTATTCCATGATTTCTGATGTGGTTTTGCTCTATAAAACTGCTTAGGTAACTGAAAGGGGTGAAGAGAAGAATGGAGGTAAGAAGATGAGAACGTGGATGTCACAGCTTTAAGGGTTGTACCATGGGATGTGGTCTAATTAATCATGCTGAAACTTGACTCGTATTTGCTTGTAATGGTTTAGAGCCAATTGCGAGATAGTACTTGACTATCTGTGTTTAGGTTACAGTAACATTGTTCAACAATCCCACTTTGTACTTTGTTCAATTATTAGTGCCAAAGAACCCTATATTGACAAGGGATTGATGTCACATGTGTATATATTATTGAGTAATTAAGAATGCAAGAATACAATAGTAGTATAGTACTATCTTACTTGGTGAAGTGTAGTAATGGGATGGCATCAAATAAGAATCTCCTCTGGAAGTTTCAGACCAATCCAAATTCCGTCCTCTCTTGCTGACACTCGGATGGAATCATAGCGCCCATTAACAATCGCAATCTATTTTTATCTTTTTTTCTTTAATAAGAGACGAAAAAGAAGAAATAAAGCCACGTGGATTGGGAAATATTTGAACGGTCGTAAATTGATGAATGCTTAAAAGCTCAACATCAAGTTGGAAATGTGCATGAACCTCGCCTGCCAATTTCTTGTTGTATTGAACCTCATTCTCTCTACGAGGCCATCTACCAACATATACATAAACACTCCACCTAAGATAATGCCTCAACTCAAGTTCGAATGGATCCATATCACTTGATGTTTCGAAAAGTGGATATAAAAGGGAGAGATGGATATTTTTGTACTATTTGATCAAAAGGTTGAAATTCATTAGGATCGTTTGGGGTGTCTAAACAGGTGGGTTCGGGTATTGGGTAGAATCAAAAATCCCGAATCCTGAGGGGGTATAGAGTATCCATTCAAATATAAGATGGACATTGGATTAATAAATTTTAATTTTTCGGTTACCGGTATTACCGATCGGTTAGAGTATATCTAAATATTCATTTAGAGAGCGTTTACTAAGTAGAATAAGTTGAGACAAACCTATATAGAGAAAAACAATATAGATTAATCTAGTATTTAGGAATTAAGATTATATTCGTAAACTATCCTAAATCAAGCTGATTAATGATCCAACAAGAAATTATTTGCTTGATAAATATATCGTCTAGAAGGATGAGATTAAAGTAATTCCAATGAATAAAATAATTCTAATCAACCTTATAAAATTAAATTTGTATAATTTTAAGAAAAGGGATAATTTTATCCTAATTATATGTTACAATTTTTTTCTAACTAAACTCGATCCAATAAAATTATACCATAACCCTTATAATATGTCAATGTCTTCTTTTTCTTCATCATATTTTAGTCAAATACAAATAAATGATTGAAGTTGAAAATAAATTTAATTTTTCTTTAATTTGATATTTCAATTAAATATTGGACTATTAAAGCAAAAAAAAATGGCGATTTATTATGTATAAAGGAATGGGTAGTATGTATGAAAATGAATAGGTAGAATAATTGCATAAAATATATATATATATATATATATATGTGATTTATTTACTAATTAGATATTTGAATATTAAAGTACTCGACTTAAAATATACAATCAAGGATTGTTGTATTATAAATAAAATAAAATACTACTCAATAATAGCCTCTGTTTGTGTGCCTTTCTTGGGCTCTCATGCAAAATTGAAGATGAAGTTGGAGAGTTATGATAACGGGTATAAATACTTTATCTATAAAAGTCACACATAGAAAATGTCCACAATTTAGAAAATGATCATAAGTGGAGGTAGGTGCAGGTACCTAGTGAACTTGAGCATTTTAGATGGTTTGGAAAGGGAGGGAATTGAACGGTCTGGGTAGGGGAGGATTGTAGGCAGTTTTTCGATCCTGAGGTGTTTCGGGAGGGTGAACGGTGTATGAGTGGTCCGAAGTCGGGGTGGAGCGGTAAGGGTGGGGGTGGGTACGTTTGAGGGTGATCGGAAGGCGGTTTAAGGAGTTGAGACGGTTTGAGTCGAAATTGGCTGTAGGGAATATATGAAATAGTGGGGTGTTGGTTTGAAGGGAATGGTACGAGTCAGTTTGAGAGTTGGGGCGGGAAAGGTGTGGTTTGGAGTAGAGCTGAAAAAAATAACGGGTTGAGCTTTTTGTAATTTTAAGATCCGCCAAAGTCAGTCTGAATATTTTTGGACTTGAAAATGTAAGGTATAAATCCATATCAATCCTAGGTGGACTAAATCACGCAATTAAAACCTTAAAAGATAATAAGAATATTCTAAATGAACAATTGAAAATTAAGTGTCATACAAAATATAAATATATCACGACCATAATTTAAAGTATATAAACAATCACAAAAGAAACAAATTAAAACTTTAAAAGTTATTCGTTCATGATTTCATCAAAATTATACATTTTTCATGTATAAAAAGTGTGTTATGAGGGAATCAACACATTATAAATATCACAATAATAATTTAAAATAAATAACAATTCAAAAATAATAATTAGTATTACTATATATGAAATTTTCAGACAGACTTTTTAGTCGAAATCACTAGTGTTTTTAGCTTGAAGTCCAATAGATCCAAGACTATTTTTATGCAGGTTTTTTAGGCCATCTCAAATACTCTGCATCAAATTTTACATCATTTTGTAGTAATAGTCACATCAAATAGTAATTCATCCACATCTCATAAACCCAAACTCAAACTCAAAAGAATATTCTTCATATATTCGTACTCATATCATTTTATGTAATTTTGCAAAACAATCATTTAAACTTTTCAATATTATATATTAGATTCATTCAAATTTTCAATTAAAAATTTAATCTAGTATTTAATTATTATATAAATAAAGATAACTAAAATACTCATTTACTAAACTAATAAAATTACCTAATTGATAAAATAAATTACATTAAAACACAAACTCTTACATAAATTTTAAATAAAAAAGATATTATCATTCTTAATATTTTAAATTGATATATTCCTCCCACAAATGAGCAATTAACGCATTTTAAAGTTCAAAATGAGCACGAACATCTCTTATCCCTTTGTATATAGCTACAAAATCATTAAATGTTTCTTGTTCATCATCCGTTAGTGAAGTTCTTGATTGTGGAGTCTCCATTGCTTCTTGATTCTTCAAATGCATGGTTGAATATGATTGCTTCATCATTCGATAAAGAAGATGATGATAAAGAACCCATATTGAAATTCATTTTGAGAGAATGAAAATTTTTAGTAGACAAATATGTGAAATTGTAGTGTATTTATTGTTAATAAATTCAACTATATATTGAGTTAATGGGTAAGAGATAGTGGATGACTAATTGAGATAGTGGGTAAGAGATAATGAGTAAAAGATAGTGAATTTTGGGTAAAAGACAATGAAATAATAGAGGTTTAGTCATTTTAGTGCAAACTAATTGAGATAATGAGTAAGAATTAGTGGATAGTGGGTAGTGAAATAATAGAGGTGTAGTGTGTAGTCGTTTCAGTGCATATATAATTGAGATAGTGGATAGTGAAATAAATGAGTGTAAGAGATAATTGATGAAATAATGAGTGCAAGAGATAGTGGGTGTATAAATGTAGTGTGTAGTCATTTTGGTGTACATATAATTGAGATAATGTGTAAGAGACAGTGGATGAAATAATGAGTGCAAGAGATAGTGAGTGTATATAGGTGTAGTGTGTAGTCAAGTCGGCACAAATATAATTGAGATAATGGTGAATGTTTAAAGGTGTAAGTGTAGTCATTTCAGTGCAGACTAATTGAGATATATAATGAGTAAAAGATAGTAGATATTGGGTGAAATAGGCATATGATCTTGAGATAGTGTATATAAAAATGTGTATTGAGTATGTGTATAAATAGGGATATGATCTTGTATTTGTAATTACAAACTCACCACATCTAAAATCACTTGCATTCTTTTAAAATGTTTCAACGTTCTGTTGGCTACTCTCAATCAGAGGATATTATCTTATGTTCAGTTTATATGAAAATTACTCAAGACCTAATAATCAGGCTTCAGCAACCAGCGGATCAATTCCGAGCTCGTGTAGAAGAGAACTACCATAAAACTAAGCGAGAAGATTGAGTTGTTCGTTCATATAGATCCATCCAAGCTCGAATCCAAATTATTGAGAAAGCAATGAGGAAGCTTCATGGTTGTATAAGAACAATTAAAAGGAGACATCAGAGCGGTGTTTCACATGAAGATATAGTAAGTACTAATGTTGTTTTAATTATTACTAGAACTTTTTACTCGTGCGTTGCACAGTAAAATAATGATACAATATAATATAAAATTTTCATTAATAAAAAATTACATAATTTAAATTGTATGTTTTTAAGAATTTTTTAAATGTAAAAATAGATTATATCTCTCATACTTCTATCCATGTTTCAAATTACTAGAACTTTGTACATCATCGACACTTCATCTCAAATTTGTCCTAGCTTCTAACAATAATAGAGATGTAATACCAGTTGATGTAAGAAAGATCCCCCATAACTATATACAAAAAAATCCTCCAAAATTTGACATAACAATATGCATAATTTCTTAGTACACACACTTTTGGTTGTCATTTAACTTTGTCAATAGATTTGTGTGTGTTCGATCGTAATTTATCTCATTATTGATCAAGATGTTTTCATTAAATTGGATATTAACAACATAAAAAAGATATATTATATAATTATATTTCTTTAGAATTTACGAAGAAAAATTAAACGAAGTACTCAATTCAATTATACTTAGCTTACCATTCATTATCCATCAACGGTCATGGTCACCCACTTTGAAGAACTTGTTACCATGTCCATTTTGCCTAAAATTATATTATATCTCATTTTAATGATTATCATTAGATTTAGAAACATCATTCTTGACATGATTCCAAGCATGCCTCTTTTTCTAATAATATATTATAAGACTGAAATTGAAAGTTAAAGCGAAATTTATTGTAATAAAAATTGAATTATGGTAAAAAAAATCAAGCTCAACACAAGTTCATAAATAAATAACAATAAGTTGCAAGACAATCGATCAAAAATTTAAAATTACATAAAAACTAATAAAATAAGAGTCAAATCATACCTTCAAGAAAATGGATACGCCAGGTATGACAATTGGGTTTATAAATCCAACAAATATGCTGAAAGAGATTTAATTTTGCAAAAGAATTCATTGGGTATACATTTAATTTAAGTGTTCAAAGTTTAAGAGATTGGTTGCCACTGCTTGCCGACTGAAAGTTATTTGATGCATCATCTAATTATCATTCCAGGACATGTCCGGAAGCATCTGGAACATAGCACAGAGCTAGGTATGTGCCATGGATGAAAAGTCAAGCCCTGGAGTTGCGAAATCATTTGAACATAATGAGAAAGTAAGTTTTTGGGGCAAAATCTCGTGGCCTTGGAACCTTATTGAGGAGTTTCAATTTGCTTGTTGTCACCACCTATACTGCAGGTGGGAACATTGCATAATTCATTGATTATCAAGTATTAAGCATTACACAATGAGATACAAAAGTAGGAGCAAGTGATGCACTATTTTTTTCTATTAACAATCTCCGATTTGCTAGATAACTAGAAATGAGATGACATAACTTATTCGATTGTGAATTCAAAGTAACTAAAGAAGGGAATTTTGTTTTACAAGTTTATGCACAGGTTTGTCGCATGCATTGTGATTCTTTGCATGTTGGTTGGTGTCTGTTGGTTTAAAATTGAAGACTATCTCTTAATTTATCATGTTTTTAGTGAAAAGAAACCGAATCTAAAAATAACTAACTGCTTCTAAAAAACAGTCAAAAACCTTTTTTTTTATATATAATACTAGTCCATCTACCGATGCGATGTACGGGAATCAACATTTTGTTAAATAACAAAAATGAAATTAACAATAATTGAAAAGGAGAATATATAATGTTATATAGTCCCGAACCAAGGAGGCATTCTGGTGGACTCATGCGTGTAGGAAATTGGAATACTTCACTGTGCATAGGGGTGTAAATGAGCCAAGCTATTCGCGAGCTATTCGGGGCTCGACTCGAAAAAAGCTCGTTCGAAACTCGATTCGATAAGCAAACGAGCCGAGCTCGAGCCCGATTTCGAGCTCGAGCCTGGGGGTGTTCGGCTCGTCAGGCTCGCGAACAGGTTCGGATTCGTTTGTTCACGAACATGTTCGCGAGCTTGTTAATCGAACATGTTCGCGAGCTTGTTAATCGAACATGTTCGCGAACCTATTCGCGAACAGTTAATCGAGCTATTTAATCGAGCCTAATCGAGCCTTACATGCAAAAAAATAAAATATTTGTTATAATGCATATTATTTAATACATCAAGAACCAAAAGTCTAGAATACAATATATAGAAAATATAACATATGCTCATTATATAATCCAATGCTAATTTTTCACATAATGATATATATAATCTATCCTAATATGTGATATATGTATATATATATATATATATATATATATATATATATGGGAGTATATCAATATTATCAACATACTCTAGCCAATAGGTAGAAATACGAATATAGGAATATAAAATATACATATATATTTATATTTATATCAATATAATTTAAAGTTTTCATGTATTAATAATATATATATATATATACACACACACCATATTATTGTAAATACTCATTCAATCAATAATGTCTTTTGAATTACTATATCATTATATCATCTAACATTTCTTTTGAATACTTAGCCAATAGGTAGAAATAATAAAATAGAAATATAATAATACATTATAATATAGTAAATACTATATCATTATATATAATGATAATCATTCAATCAATAATGTCTTTTGAATTACTATATCATTATATCATCTAACATTTCATTTGAATACTTAGCCAATAGGTAGAAATAATAAAATCGAAATATAATAATACATTATAATATAGTAAATACTATATCATTATATATAATGATAATCATTCAATCAATAATGTCTTTTGAATTACTATATCATTATATCATCTAACATTTCATTTCATAGTCTACTATAATATAGTATGATATATTTTATATGTATATCTAAGAATAAGACTATAAATCTTGAATACTTAGCCAATAGGTAGAAATACTAATATAGAAATATAGTAATACATTATAATATAGTATATACTATATCATTATATATAATGATAATCATTCAATCAATATATAATGTCTTTTTAATTACTATATCATTATAGTCTAAGAATTAGACCATAAATGTTGAATACTTAGCCATTAGGTAGAAATACTAATATAGAAATATAAAATATACATATATAGTAAAGTTATATATATCATAGTTAAAATATACATATCATTATAAATTATAATATATTGTATATGTATACATCTAAAGACTAAAACTAAGAGTATATAGTATAAACGAGCTCGAGCTCGAGCTCGAGCTCGTATTGGTATGATCTTGAGCTCGAGCTCGAATATAACACTAATTCGAATATTTAACGAGCCGAGCTCGAATCGAGCTCGAATTATAAACGAGCTCGAGCTCGTATTGGTATGATCTTGAGCTCGAGCTCGAGCTCGAATATAACACTAATTCGAATATTTAACGAGCCGAGCTCGATATTTATGTCTCGAGCCGAGCTCGAACAAAAATATTAAAGCTCGGCTCGAGCTCGAGCCGAGCTCGAACATGCCATAATATAAACGAGCCGAGCTCGATCAGGCTGATATTCGGCTCGGCTCGGCTCGTTTACACCCCTAACTGTGCACAATATTTTTGGTAGCAATACCATCTTTTTTATTGTGCTCATAAATTAAGATTTTAAGTCCAACATGATTTTGTACTCTTGATATAATAATATACCATTGACCATGTGTGAAAAATGATTTTGGTAAAATCAAACCAACATGATAAATTGATTGTCAATAAGTTTTGTTGGTCGTCATTGCACAAGATACACTTATAGAAAATTGTATCTCTCAAACTTGAAACACAATATCGGATAAGTCAAAGTCAAAGACATTATTGAATTAATGAAACTATTTTAAAATTTATAACTATATTATTAATGAAATATTTTTTGTTTTGTTTAGATTTCTTGAATATTGTTCACATATATAAACTACGATTCTAATGTAATCGAACTGAATATCACAATATTCGATTGGATCCGTGAAATTATTTGAATCACGCTATTTGTATTCGATTCGTGAACTTATTCAAATCACACTATTTGTATTCGATTCATTATGAATATTTGAATATTTGAATTGAATATTTGGTTTGATTTTTTTATATATTAAATAATACTAATATTTAAAATATTAAACTTGAAATTCGCTCCAATTCGTTATTATTCGATTTGATTATTCGAAATCTCAATATTAAAAAAATTAAAGATTAAATTGAAATTTATTTTTAAATATTTAATTTAATTTTTTTTAATATTTAAAATATTAAATCAAAATTCACTCCAATTCGTTAGTCTTCTATTTGATTCAAAATCTCACTATAAAAAATTAAAAATTAAATTTTTAATAAAATAAGTTTTAATTTATATAATTATATATAAATATATTTTTTATATTTATATAAATATTAATATATAAATATAAGGGGCACATGATTTTTTAAGTCAGGATCTAAATAAATACTTATTAGCCTTAAGTTAATTAATTTTAAAAAGCTAAGCAATCGAATAATCAAAATCGGTCAATTATGAAAATATAATTTAGATCTGAAACATATTTTTTAATTTTTATCCTTTCCATAATTCTTAAGCACAAATTTTAATTAGGTAGTATAAATCAAATTAGAAAAAAAGAGTCACATGTTCAAATAATTATCATCAACTATTTATGTACAAAAATTTTAAGATAATTATTGTTCGAACGTTATTCTATTTACTTTTTCTTACATTACCATTATTGGTATATGAAATTTAAGACTACTTTTGCAAGTATATAATAATTAAGACAATATTCAGACATTTGATTATAATTTTAAAATGAAGCAAATAATTTTTAACTTGCGTTCACATATATTTTTAATTAATAATAGTCTGGAAATAATTTTATCAAATCTTGCACTTTAGAATATTTTGAGAAATCTTTTTAAAGCTAACGACCGAATTGCTTTGTTGTTGTGATGTTACCTTACGAAAATGTTGGCCCACAGCGAGAGGATTTAATTCGCACGCGAATGATGTGACATGTCTCGTAAATAATATTAAACTTTAAATTCTAAATCCAACTTTTAATATTATTCAATATAAAATAATAATAAATTTTTTTTTATAGTGACTCGTATAATGATATGATATTAACATATTAGTCGTAAACATATTACACTGTGTCATATTAACAGTGATCACATAGCTATGTCCATGCGGTGGAGTGGTCCTACATCTATTTATATTTATACATATGATTATCTAAATAGTTGCTAGTTAGTGGATATGTGATAAAATAAAGTGGGACACAATTTTATAAAAGTAACTAATGTGTAAATAAAATACACTAAAACATAAGTATTTTTAATCGAACAATTAATTTATTAATTATCGTCTATGTACGTGAATAAGTACGATTATATGATATATATATATATATTCGCTACCTAGTGAATTTGTGGTAGAACAAAGCGAGACATTTTATTTAAATTAGTATATTAAAAATTTCTCATAAAATTAACGAAATTAGAGTGTTGAAAATACTATATTAATTATTCAATTAGGTAAACTGCTATCTCTATGTAGTAGAAGTGGGTATTGCTGACTTATTGATATAAATGCTATTTTTAGAATGTATAATATGGGAAATGAAAAATGGCGTCAAAAAGCATGTGTTGTAAACCTTGTTTTTAATTTATATATTAATAGATATAGATTATTATTATTATTATTATTATTATTATTATTATTATTATTATTATTATTATTATTATTATTATTATTATTATTATTATTATTATATCAATATATTACTAATTATTATTAACTACTTTCATATAAATGAAGTCAATGTGCTATTTTCGCAAGATCTAAAGTATAAATCAGGCTGAAAATTCGATCATGTAAAGAACAATATTAAAGATTTTAAAATTTTTTAAGATTATACTAAGAGCTTCAAACAACGATCTCGTGTATGTCTTTATTCTAATTCAGAAAACTCAACGTCTGATTCTCTAGATTTCTCTCAATTTTCCACAAATTTAAGTGACACTGATGATGATAACAATGCATTTGGTGGTTCTTCATCTGGACGACCATCTTGTGGGATAAAAAATGTCAAACTAAAAAGAAGGATAGATGACGCTACATCATCTATGATTGACAAACTTACTGATATCAATAAGAAATTGTTTGAAGAGATAAGGAAATCAAATGCAAATCTCAACCAACAACTCGAAGTTGAGAATATATTTAGACTAATGAAGGAAGAAAATAAAATGTTGGCTCAAGACTTGAGCTCCATAAAAGATCCAGATTATCGTGCATTCGTTCAAGCTCAAGACTTGAGCTCCATAAAAGTCAGCCAAATCTTTTTGCAAGTGACACCTATACGCCATATTTTAGTAATTTTGGAGGATCTGCATCTGATTTACCAGACTATTAAAGTAAGTTTATGATAATTGTTGCATTCATTGTTTATTGTGTGTCTTTAATATTAATGTATTTTGTATTTTTATTTAAATTTTATTGCAAGTTGTTATGTAATTTTTATATCATTGTTATTATTTTAATTATGTATTATGAATTATGTACGTATATAAATTATTTTTCATATTTTCTAAATTTTCTTTTTTATGTCTCTTTATATTAGATATGGATAATTAAAAGGCAAAAAAAATTAAACAAGTAAAATAAAGTATGAAAATACACAAAATATATATACAATGAATCCACACATACAATAAATTGAAGGATTGATTTGCAATATTAATAAGTTATAAAGTGTTTTTGTGTATATGAACAATACGAACGCATATATGGGTATGCAGGAGAGAGGAAATGGAAAAATTGCATTTTTGGTTTAACTTTGGAATGGTGTTGGGAATAATTTATTATTGCAAAATAAGTTATGGCGTGGGGTTGGAGATGGCCTTACACCCAATTTTTATGGGACTTCTAATTTTCAAACCCAAATCAGTCAAAACTCCTAATGTTAGACCATATTTATCCACCACCATTTCCCCAACCCAACCTTCCCACCTTTATATTATTATATTCACTTCTCTCTCTTCTAAAAATTTATTATTCATCTCACCCACCCACCTTCATTTTTATAGGTTTATCAATGACCACAATCCCAACCCAACCTTCCCACCTTTATATTATTAAATTAATTTTCTATACATTATTTTTTTATTAACTTTTTTAATTAATTAATATTATAAATAAATAATTTAAATTTAAAAAAAACTACAAACTAATATCAAATTGAAAATTCTCAAATAAATATAGAAATTACAATAACTAAAACACGAAAATCAAAATAAACAATTGATCACCGAACAATTATAAGAAAATTACACATTTAATCATCATCACCAAATTTTTGCCATATGTGCTCGATCAGATCGTTTTGAAGACTGTTGTGAGCTTCTCTATCACGGAGTTGTGTCCTATTCGTCATATATTTCTTCAAACTTGCAATCCTTTCTGTAGAAAATACAAAAATATCATCTTCAATGTCTTCTACTTCACTTTGTCCTGCAGTTTGAGTAGCTCGTCGATCTTCCATAAATTCTGTTGGATCACGATAGTTTAGGTAAGTGTTTCTTTCATCCTCCACTATCATATTGTGCATGATAATGCAAGCAAGCATTATTTTTGCCATCATATCACGATCCCATAAAAGGCACGGACGTTTGATAAAAGAGAAACGAGCTTGTAGAACGCCAAATGCTCTCTCAACATCTTTTCGGGCAGCCTCTTGATGTTGAGCAAATAATTTGTGCTTCTGAATTTGTGGTTCAATAATAGATTTGACAAATGTTGCCCATGAAGGATATATGCCATCAGTGAGATAATATCCCATATTTTTTTCCTGACCATTCACAACATAACTAACATTTGGAGCTCGGCCTTGTAAAACGTCATTAAAAATAGGAGAGTGATGAAGTACATTAATATCATTTCTCGAACCTGGAGTTCCGAAAAATGCATGCCATATCCATAAGTCCTGTGAAGCAACTGCTTCCAAGATGATCGTTGGCTTACCCTTTCTTCCTCCATATTGCCCTGCCCATGCTTTAGGGCAATTTTTCCATTCCCAATGCATACAGTCAATACTCCCGAGCATCCCTGGAAAACCACGCTCTTCACCAACATTCAATATATATGCCATGTCTTCTTTAGTTGGCTTTCTGAGATATTCATCACCAAAGTTGGAAATGACACCCTCAACAAATTTGGTAAGTGATTTCCTTATTGTAGCTGCACTCATCCGAAGGTATTCATCATGCAAATCAGCTGCAGTTCCATAGGCCAACACCCTTATAGCTGCAGTACATTTTTGAATCGAAGACATACCTAAACGTCCAGTAGCATCACGATTTTGTTGGAAAAATTCATCTGAAGCAACCACCTTATTCATTATACGCTCGAACAAGTGCTTTTGCATGCGAAACCTTCTACGAAAAATTTCTGGAGGGTAGATTGGATTGGCTGAAAAGTATTGCTCGTACACACTATCATGGCCCTTCTCACGTACACGTTCAATATATCGTCTAGTTGCTCTAGAAGAGTGATCTGTAGGTTGAATGTATAGAGTTGGAATACGAAAGAGTACATCTTCGACAATGCGATCAACCTTTTTATTTTGATCAACAATACGTTCTTCCCACTCATCAAATTCGATGAAGTTGGAATCAAAATTGGAACTTGATGACATTTTTTTTGAGGAGTTTGAAGATGTGAAAGAAAAGAATCAAATGCTAGATGTATTGCAATGTTAGAAAGTTCATCAATACATATAGTGTCAAGTTATGCCATAATTTGATTCTTTGCAAAATTAAAGTGATGTAACATACGCATGTGAGTCTGCATAAGTTGTCGACTGCACTTGAATAAAGCTATGGTCAAGTTCAAAGTTCATCAATACACATTTCTTCCCACGCATGTGAATAAAGTAACAAACCCATGTGAATAAAGTAACAAACCCATGTGAATAAAGTTGTCGGATGCACTTGAATAAAGCTATGGTCAAGTTCAAAGTTCATCAATACACATGTAACATTATTGCTAGATGTGAAAGAAAAGAATTAAATGCTAGATGTATTGCAATGTTAGAAAGTTCAACAATACATATAGTGTCAAGTTATGCCATAATTTGATTCTTTGCGAAATTAAAGTCATGTAACATACACATGTGAGTTTGCATAAGTTGTCGGATTCACTTGAATAAAGCTATGGTCAAGTTGTCATGTGCATGTGAATAAAGTTGTGGTCTACATTTAAAACTTATCAATTTGAGTTGTCACAATGTCATAGGCATGTCAGATTCACTTGAATAAAACTATGGTCAAGTTGTCATATGCATGTGAATAAAGTTGTGGTCTACAATTAAAGCTTATCTATTTGAGTTGTCACAATGTCATAGGTATGTCGGATTCAATTTGATGTAACATACCCTTATATGCATGTGAGTGAATAAAGTGACAAACATAATAATTAAGTAGCAAATTTCATAAGCATGTGAATAAAGTAGCAAATGTCATAGGCATGTGAATAAAGTAACAAACACATGTGACAAACACATCAATTAAAGTAACAAACACATGTGATAAACACATCAATTAGAATCACAAAAAGTGAAAATTACATAAATTGAAATTACAATAATTAAATCACAAAAACAAACAAGAACTAGCAAATAAAAATACAATTTTCTAAGGAAACAATTCTGCCATTAGACGATGTTTTAGCGCTTCTTCATCCGGAGATAAGTTACTCTTTCCTATCAAGGTATTGAGCATAGTTGATTTCATCCTCAAATCTCCTAATTTGGTCATTGCATCAACTTCTTTTTCACGTGTGATCCTCATTGCTCGCAGTTCTGAAGTGAACTCATCGGAAAAACCATAAGATTGTGATATTGTACCTTTCCCTTTTCTTTTTGCCTTAGCTTTAGCCTTATCCCTACCAATTGGACGACGGATTGTTGCTGCATCACTGAGAGGAGTTTCTGGAGTGGAGTCAGTTGGATCATCTCCATCAGTTCTTGATTTTTTTGAGCTGCCACGATCTTCTTCAATGCTATCTTCATCGTCCACACGAGACCGTGTACGATCTTCACTCAAATTCATCCCCCAATTGGGATGACGACACATCACTTTATCAAAAATATCTTTATGCGTAAATTTAGACCTACCATAAAATGTTTGTGCATGATCTTCAATATCATTATTTGACCAACCGCTCTTTTGCATGCGATAAGCTTCCTTGTAGCATCCAATCCACTTTGTTACATTTTGATTAAGCCTCTTATAACGAGCTCTTAGAGACTCCGCAGTTCTTATGTCGAACTTCGGTATCTTATTTTCTCTTCCGCACCTTTTGTACAACTCCCAAATGCTATTCCAAAACGTGAGACTCTTTTGATCGGTTCCAATAGCTGGATTCTCACTAATGATACACCATGAAGACATAAGCATAATGTCTTCTTCACTTGTCCATGCTTTTGGAGTGTTTGAAGTATTTGTTTGTGGAAGCTGAGAATTTTGAAATAAATTTGGAGAGATATTTGATGTGGGTTGGTGATCTTCGGAGATAGGAAATTGAGTGGAATTTTGTGGAAATTGTGAATTCAAACTAGTATTGAAATTTTGGAATTCTTCAGAGTTTTGGATATTGTCAAGGTTAGGATAATAACCTTGAGAAGAGATGAAATCTTGGTAATTTGAGTAGGGATTATTGGGATCCATTGAAAAGATGAAGACAAAAAATAGATATAAGATGTTAATGAAAGGAGAATAAGAAGTGATTTCTAAATTGTGAATACTTATGCCAAAATTGGTCTCTATTTATAGAGGAGAAAATAATAAGAATTTTGATATAATTTATATATTTTTTAAATATATTATACAAAAGTTAAATTGATTTTATGATAATATTATGATAAAATATACAAGAACCAATCACACAATGACACGTGTAATATAGATGGGATAAAAAAAAATGGGTAAAATGGTGGGGGGGAGAAGGTCTGTACATGGACGCCTTCTCTCCCACCCACCAAAGCCACCACTTTGTAATTTATTTTTATTTTTATATCCCATAAATGGGCGGACGGCCCTTGGTGGGCGCCGTTAAACTTAGTCTTATAGACGAATGTATGAGATCAGATCATTTTGCAATCTCTAATTTTTGGTAGGGGCGGTTTGAGGGAATTGAGGATGTTTGTGGTAGATTTAGACATATTCTATGTGCATTTGAAAATGTGAACATTTTTTAAATGTAATTTTTTAAGGGTAAAAATTAAAAATATCCAATTTGCAAAACAAGTATGTGTAAAATACTCAAAACTAAAAATACATGATAAAAATACTCATTTTTTTTTTAAATGGACAACTTTTTGACTAGTTTTATTATGTGGGGCCCACACAAATTTGAATGTTAGGTGGTTATGATTTTATCATTTCCTCATAATTACTCACCTATCTCCTCCCCCATTCCGTCGACCACCACCACCGCCGCTCACTCCTTCATTCTATTTTTCTCTCCACTGTTCACTCTTTCTCTCCCAACATTGGATTTCCCTTCCCCATTCCTCTTCTTTATATGCAAACACATCCCTCTCACCGTTGGATATATCGGCGCCCATTCATCCACGAAGAATAACCAGATGACGAGACACGCACAAAATTAAAACGTTTTATTAAGATGTCTCTGAAGAAGTCAGTGACGAGTGGTTCCTATACGTTGTTGGTGTCCTTCATCGGTGGTCAGTCGAAATTTGATAAGCCAACCATTCCTCGATCTCGACATATATGAGATTTCGTATTTTGTGCCAAATGAACTCCACATGTATTCAATGCAACCTCTCAAATAGGATATTGAGATGTTATTCATCGGAAGAGGTGCTATCATCTCCTTGTCATTCGTGTAAGTACATCTGACCCAACATCCTCCAGATTTCACGTTCACGTATATGTATTTCTCCATCTACATCAAAATTTATAAGAAATGAGCAACTACAAAGACTAATAAACTTAAACCGCTCGTGAAATCAAAAATCGAAAGAACAACCGCTGACCACAAGACCAGCGGTGGGTGCTATTTTGTGGGAGGTTAGGTATGAATTGAGCAACAACCGTTGGCCTGGAGACCAGCGGTAGATGCTCTGTTATGGGCGGTTGTACGCGATATAGGTTGGAAATATGATTTTCTACCTATATCAAATACAATCGCCGGTTTATGGTACAAAATGAGCGACAACCGCTAGTTTGGAGACCAACGGTGGATGCTATTTTGTGAGCAATTGTCGATTTCTACCGAATGAAATACAAATTATTGTGTAAATATCTGATTTTATCGCAAAAATAATTTCAAATGGACGTTGTTGCGCTTAAAACCGAAGGATGTCTTGTAACATTTGAAAGAGAGAGAATATTTGAGTTTATTGGTTGAGAGAGAATGCAAAACATAATAATGAAGTCATGATTAATACATAACAACTAACTTTCGCATATATCAAGGAATGGGTAAGAGAATCTTACATTTTTTTTTTAGAAAAAAAAAGGTATTTTCCATATCCACTTTAACTTTTATTAAACATGTATCAATTTAAAAATGATGGTAGTTTTACCCATTGCCACATTTTTTAAAGTGAACATTTTAAACTTTTAACCATTGGAGATATAACCCCCACCCATACACCCACCCTTGGCCATTTTGTTATGAGGTATTATGATTTAGTGATAATACATAAAAGTACCACTTTTGAGAAAATGCATGTAGATTTTACCCATTTCTTTTGCAATCATGTTAAAATTACCCATATTCTTAATTATTCTCAAAACCCACTTTAAATCATTAATGATAATAAAATCATTAATGGTTTGGTATAATTATTCATTATTTTAGTCATAATTTCAATTTAATTATATATCATGCCCATCACACTTCCGTATAAATAAATTATATATTAATACCAACTTGAGTATCTTTTTGACTGAGAAACTGTCGGGTTATATCCGCCGGAAGTTTTAGAGACCGTGTCCAACCACCCGTAGCACCGTATGGTTCCCAGACGCAGATTCCTTCAACAGCTTACAGCATAGCCCTCGTTCGTTTCCTACCCGGGGCGTAGAGTTTTTAGTTGGTAAAATAGAAAATATAAATCTGAAATATGATGAACAAAAGCCCAATCTTTTTATTAAGTAATTATAAAATATTTATTACATAATAAGTAAATCTCCTTTAGGGAGGAGACAAACTTGTTTAGCTACCTATGATAGTTGGAAATGAAACTCGCATAAACTAGAAAGGGAAATACAATGTTTATTTTGAAGAAAACTTAGAAGATTTTTCGATGCTCTAAACTTCCTCCATTGTCTGGTTTATATAGGGGTCCCTAAGCCTCCTATCCTTGCTGCATTATTGTCTTGAATTCCTTATCTTGTAGATGGTCCTTCTTTCACGTGAAGTTGGGTCCAGATAAGGCTGTCAACACAATTATCTTGTAGTGGTCGGACCCCTTTCTTGAATTATTTTCTGAACTTAGTGGTCCGTCTCTATTATTATTCCACCGACGATTCCTTTTTTGGGTGGAACGTCTCTTTCTGTCACTCACCTTTGTCTTTTTCTCTTTGGCGGATGCTTCTCGATCACATGCTTTCTTTTATTGAAAGCATCTTCTGCTATACCTTCACATGACTTCTTTATTTTTGTCGGCCATCTTTTTTGGAGGGGCCCTTGGAGCTCATCCTTTCAGAGAGGTATTCTTCTCTCCATACTCATTGGCTCAGAATTTCTTCTTATCTTGTTTAGGTAAGAAGCCCTTTCCGAACTCGAGTTCTCGTTGGGATGGGCAGTCCGAACAGATCTTGGACTCCCAATGGCCAAAGTGAGCCATGTTGCAGAATTTGCGATGAGTTTCTTTACTCATTGCTATCTTGTTTTCCCACAATAGAGTTCTTTTTCTTTCTAACGACTCTTCCGCGAACTTGGTTGTTTTTCCTGTCATGATATTTAACAGAAATGTTCCATTCGTTGAGTTCTGGAAGAATTTGAATGGAAACTTAACTTTGTCCATCTCCGTGAGACAGACCCATAATCCCCATGCTCGCCTTGTTGTGATTTGATCATCAGAAATTGAGGCAATCATTGGAACGTCATTAGATGGTGCCTTAATTTGGTTAAAGGCACCCATCCATTCGGGGTCTTCATAGCCTTATATAGTGAAAGGCCACATGATTCCCCTTCCCTGCTGGTTCTGGTGCTGCACTTATGAAATACAACTCCAATGTATCACATCGGCAAAGTTGTTCATTATTTGCCCAAATTTCATGCACTGCTTCCTGAATCCATCGAGGTAGACTTTGATATCTAGAAACGATGAAGACATAGTATAAACTGAGGCAAGTGCCCCAAATTCATACCACTGCTTGACATCTTGGGGTTTTGATCCCAACATCATCCATACCTGCGGATATTTTCCCGAGACATCAATCTTGCTAGAATTAGGATTAATACCTACTCTTGTAAGTAGTTTCTCCTAGTTCGCTTGGTAGGCCTGTTCAGAGGAGGAGAAAACAATCAAGTTACTATTAGCCTCAGATTTGCCTATCATTGGCCTGAGACTAATCTCTCCCTCTTTTTCCCCAGAGGTGGTGGGTTGACATGATGGTTCAGGTGGTGAAGCCTTTGCATCATCTTTTTCTTGAGCCAGTGGTTCAGACTCCACTGACTTAGATCTTGCTCGAGGGGTATTCAATTCTCCTTCTACCAGTTTAGGTGCCGGAACACGAAACTCTGCTTTTTCTAGAGATTTTCTAGAAGCCTGCAGGATTGACTTTTCCAATGCTGACCCTAACTGAGTATAGGTCAACAAACAGGCTCGTATTCTATGTGGAATGTTTGAATGTTGACTTCCCTTCTTTGTGGAATCTCCATTCTGTCGGACCAATGGCTGTTGTCAATTTCTTAAAAATATTCGGTATTTCGATGAATTGCTTTCCTAAGAATAACTCTGTATGATGAGAGTTGGAAAGCGCATACGAAATCTGATATGTTATTGAATAAGGTGTGTTTCCCTCATCCAATAACTCCTTTCGTTTGAAATCATGATAAAGGGTCAGAGCTTTACTGAAGCCCGAGTCGTTGAGATTGTAGGCAATCTTGGGATAAATAATCCCAACGACTTGACCCGCACAAAGATTACCCGCAATGGTTTCCATCACTGAATCTTGCAGGTTTCGGATCCTCCTATCACATATCGCTATGTCAATTGGAGCATCAATCCCTATGAACGTTGTTGATTTGAGCACCAACTGTATTGCCCCAATATGTATCCATTTCATTTTCTCGGCAATATCTGGTTTAAGCTTTTCCAAATCCTCGCGTATGTCACTTGCTGGAATCAACTGCATCTCCACCTGATTTTCAGTAAACTCAATCGGAAGTGATATCTCTCGTCTGGTAATTCCATAGACGATGTGATGTTTTCTTCTTTCTAGACTGAAGTTCCTAAGAACACTGTCTAGATTGCTTGCATTAAAGCCTTGATACTTTTGAATGTTCAAGCTTTTCTTCATAATTTTGTCAATCAAGCTTGGAGAGATCATAGTTTGACTGGAAAATCCAGTCCGATCTTCTCTTTCTTGATGACAAGATTCGTTTCAATCTAACGATTCTGTAGATCCATCAGATTCTTCTTCTTCAATAAGGATTTCATCCTGCTCGTATATACTCTCGTCTGAGGGTATATCTTCGAACTTGTAAACTTGTACTAATTCTTGGTAGTAGATGGCATCTTCGATGTCTGGTGTAGACTCGAACTTTTGCATGCCTCTTTGTTCATTGTCTGGACAATTTGTTGAAATGAGCCCCTTTGCCCCGCAAGTCCAGCACTTGCAATCCTTAAAAATTTCGTTAGCTCTAATATGAGCTTTTCTGAAAGTTTTTCTTGCTGGAGTTCTTCCCTGGAAACAGTTTGAACTGCATCCCTGGAATGAACTCCTACTTCTGGCTAGTCCGCTTCTTTGTCCGGTTTTTAGGATCTAGCCTTCTGTCTAGACCATATTGTCCTTGGTTTCCAAGATTTTCTTCTTGAGTTTCTTTCTTTGGAATAAGGTTGATACCTACTCCTCTTGCTTTTTGTTCTCGATGGATCGCCTCCTATAACTACTGGAAGATCATTATCTTCGCAATTTAGAGGAGCTGCTTTATTGATTCTTCGCAGCTTCTTCAGATTTTTCTGAGCGATGGCTTGTTGACACCATTCTGAAAGCTTTTGATGTACATAAGACATCTTTTTGGCGATGCTGTCATTTGCTTTTGGGATATATTCTCTGATTAGCATCTCTCTCCATGGGCTTGGAAATTTTAGAAAGAAAATTTCCTTTGCAATTGTTTCATCAGCTTTTGACTGATGTTGGTAGATCGTGAAAAGTTGAAGGAACTTATTGAGCGCCCTTTGACCTAAGACAACAAGCCTTAGATTATAAAGCGCCAATAAATACTTTCTTCTTTTCTCTTTATCGAATCCCTCATAATATCATTCGCCGATGAAATGATCTTTGAATAAGACACTCATCCTTCGAATAATTTTGGTGTAGGATTCCTCGATGAAGCATTGATTTTTCAACTTAATGTGGAATCCTTCCCAGGCGATTTTCACCACGCCTGCAAGACTAGTTTCAAGAATTTTCACTAGTCCTTGTTTGTCGAGGTCAAATGTTGCCGCTGCAATCCGCATTGATCCTCTCCATTCATCTATTACTGATTCACGATCTTTGAAACTAACTTCATCAAGATCGAGCATCACTCCATATGGATGAATGGGATCCAAGGTGGCCTTTCCAACCGGTGAATCTTGGATTCTAGGTTGTCGCCTTCTTCTTGTTCTTTCAATTAGTACGGCCTCATCTGGTACAGTCGATGTGTACGATGGTCCTGCATGGAAATCACAGGCTTCCCTCATGAACTCTTCGGGTGGCGCTTGTTGATTTAGCGGCACTGGTATATGTGGAGGAGTATTGGCTTCCACCATCTGATGTTGGTTCATCTTGAGATCAACCACCGTCATGTTAGCAAAAGATTCTGCTAGCTCTTGTAGATTATCAAGTCCGAGTCATTCAAGGTGATTCATGATTTTTCACCTTGAAATATTCGTACATATCTTTCTACTCGAGGATCTTTGCCATTTTTCTTTACAGGTAAATGATAGTTTGGTCCTTCGGTGAATAGCATCTTGTTCCTCTTTTCTGAACGAGATCTGTTCTCTAATTTGCCTACTCGAATATGAATATCCTTCAAGATGGTTATAATTTCATCTTGTTGAGTAGATATTCGGTTTATCTCCTGGGGTACTCTGTAGAGGCAGTTGCCGTAGTTTTGCACCGTCTTTTAGATCTCCCTTAAATTAACCGAGAGTTTTCAATTATCAGGGTTGATTTCTTGGAAGACTGAAGTGAACTCCCTTCTTTCTTGGCTCATTCAAAATGGGTAGGATAACCCATTTCCCTCTGCATTTCCACCTCTCTCTGAAGTGAACGGCCTACTCGGAGTAGATCTTGGTATCTACTCATCATGACGATAATCCGCAAACTTTCATTTACGGATACAGGACCATGAGTCCTTTCGTCTAACTTTTCAGCCCAAAAAAGGAATTTTTCTTGGTGCTTACTTTCAGTAATCTCCAAATTTTGGAGAAAATACCTGTAACAAAAGCATCTTGGACAATTGTCCGGATCCATATTTTCTTTGATGTCTCCTCCGTTAGGATAAATACTATTATATAATAAATAAGATATAATTCCTTAATAAACCTAGGGCTCTGATACCATTTTTATAGCACGGGTATTAATATAGAATTTATTTATACGGAAGTGTGATGGGCATGATATATAATTAAATTGAAATTATGACTAAAATAGTGAATAATTATATCAAACCATTAATGATTTTATTATCATTAATGATTTAAGGTGGGTTTTGAGAATAATTAAGAATATGAGTAATTTTAACATGATTGCAAAGAAATGGGTAAAATCTACATGCATTTTCTCAAAAGTGGTACTTTTGTGGGGTGGAAATTTAAAGTAGCCCTTTTGGAAAAATACATAGGCATTTTTTTTATAGCACGGGTAAAAATTAAAATTTGTCTGTTATCGGCACAATAGAGAATATTTTGTCCGTAATATTGCATAACATCCAAGACCAATAATACCTGAAAGTGGGTTTGAAACCAAAAGGGCTACTTTAAATTTATGTGAGTAGTATATTGTTTGATGATATCCAAATTATTTATTTATTGGTACCACCGACACGCCCATGTGGTCACCGCAACCTAAATTTTATGCAATTAACAGTTGGTTGAGTTAATTTGTTAACTTTACTTCAAGTAATGATGTTATGAACATTCAATGGTGGGAAAGACTCGCATAATAAGGCTCAGAAATGATAAATTGGGAGTATTAGTTGCTCACCAGATCACAATGATCTTTCCCTAGATTAAACCATGTGTTTATCATTACAATAGTCGTAAGCATCTTTCGACCCTATGTAACAAAGCCAAGGCACATAAAATAGAGAAAACTGGAACTTTTAAGTATAATCTCCAGTCCGTGAAATTAAACTGAAAGAGTGAGTGTTTCTATTTAGAAACATAAACTAACATTCACGTCGATAGGATGACATATTCAGGATCTAGAAAATAAAGGAAACTCATCAACAATGATGACCATTGGACATTAAAAATTAAATAAAATAGAGAAAATACAGCAACCAAAGCATAAGCAGAAAGAAAGAAAGACCTTGACATGGGCACACAGTATAGCTCACAAACATATATCCATGATGATCGTTACACATTCTGGGGAAAATCCTCCCTCTCCATTCATCAGTTCAACAAGTCTTCTCCACATCTACATTTGTGCAATAGCTTATCAACTTAGCTCTGGACTTAATCATAGACATATAAATGGAACAAACTAGGAGATAGTTCATCTCATTCTCCTCCGCCAAATAGTCTTTGAGATTAAGAAACCATAGAAATACAAAATAGCTAAAACATAAATGTCGTGCAATACTTTTCGTTGGCACCATGGAGAAGACTAAGAGATCAAACAAAAATACAATATCCAGAAGAAGAAAATTGTCATTAGTCTCCAGCCTCCAGCAGCAGTTAAGAAATGCATTCCGTTTTCACGGCTGCAAAATATCCTACAAGCTCATTGACTTATGCCATTGATTCTAATAACAAGGAACTTGATTATACTATGATTTACAAAAATTATGAAAAAGTAATACAACTGCTTGAAAAAAGAAAGAAGCAAAATGAATATGTCTAACACATCTACAGAAGCTACTAATCCAAGCGTTTCTCTTAACTTTGCAAAAATGAGATCCTTTGCAGGTATGTGACACAGATGCCAAGACCTTATTTAAGATGAAGCTGAATATATATGTTCACAGAAGAACGTAGAGAAATTTAAATACTATCAAATCCAAATAACAAAGTTTCTATAGAGACTGGCTTCCCCAAAAATATATACATGACTAGAAAAAGGATATAAGTGGGGGAAAATTATCCATGATTTGAAGAAAATTATAGTTAAAATAAAAACATACCTTTCACTACCGCTTTCTTATTTGCTTACACAACTGCTAACACTATGATCAAGTTATCAACTAGAACCAATATAAGCTTCCATATTATTAGCATGAGCTCTCATGTCATGTCTTATCACTTAAAATAGGAATACCTGAAAACCCACATTGTTTGCTCTAGCTTAACATAAAAACTGAAACGAATCTATGAGCAACAGTACTAAGACTCGGCATCATGATAATAAATCAAGAATCCAATATTCATCTTTACTAACTCACACATAAAAAAATCAAACAAATTCGATCTTGAATCCAAATGAGCTTCCCCTTAAAGTGTACAGATCAAAGAGAGTGAAATTTTTTGAAGTACATCCTAAGTGCTAACCCAAACATCCAAAGAATGATCTTGTTAATTGAATGTGAAGCTTATACTTTACCTGCATTCTGATCAGAAGCATTGAGATAGAGTTATTCCTCTTCCTCAGGAACTGTATGTAGAGCAGAAACATCCTTCTCCACTCCCTTTGCCGAACCCCCACCCACATCTTTCTCATCGGGAAATCTCACTACCACAACAGGACAGACACAATGATGCAAGCAGTAATCACTGACACTCCCCAGCCTCCCTTTACTACTCCTCCTCGACGCTCCGAAGCCCCTACTCCCCATTATCACCGCACTCAGCCCCAGCCTCTCCACCTCCAAGCACAGCCTCTCCTTCATATCGTGATCCTTCACAATATGGATCTTAAACGGAATTGACCCATCCACAAGCGGCTGCGCCACGTCGTTGGCTTTGCTGGTTGTGAAATTGTCGAAATCGTCCTCCAATTTCTGCTGCGATTCCTCGTCAGTGGTGTTGTCGGAGACATCGGCGTCGACAGCGCCCCAATCGGCGCCATAGAGGACGGAGGTGGGGCGCACGTGCAGGAGGATGACGGCGTCTCCCGGGCGGAGGTAATTTTGGACGGCCCACTTAACGGCGTAGGCGCTCTCGTCGCTGAGATCTACGGCGATGGCGATCTTGCGGTGGGCGCCTGCGGAAGGGAAGCGAGGAGATGCGGGCTGGTGGAGAATCACAGCGGGAGTGCGGTGGTTATCGTAGTGAGGCTTTTGCGGTGATGCCATGCAGATGCAGTGAGTGGAGAGTGATCTGGGGGAGGAGATGGAATGGAATTAGAGGTTGAGGAGAGTTGATACTGAATTTTGGATGACTGGTAGTTTGGTTTGCTAGGTGAGACTGGAAAGGACTGCGTCAAATGTGAATTCGCACACCAACAAGTACAACAAAGGACATGGGACATGCTTCCGTTTCTCACTCCATTCTTTCACTTTCTAACTCCACTATTTTTTCTTTCTTACTTTTAACTATAAATTTTATGATCAACTCACAATAATTCTCTACAATTCTATAAAAACAAATTATAAATAAGTTCGGCCCAAAATTGTTTAATTTAATAAGAATTTTAATAGTATGATTTAATTTTAATAAAAATGTGTACCGACTTATTTGAGTCTCATTTAATATATTGTTTTAAATTGAATTGTGGGTATTTATATGAGTTTGAATTTCACTTAATATATTGTTTTAAATTAATTTTATATGTAATGTAGAAAATTTCAAATATAAACTATTTTCATGGACATCCATAAATAGTAAAATGTAAACTATTTTCGTGGATGAATGTAATACTCCCTTCGGCCCACTTTACTTGACATGTTTTATATACATACGAGCATATTATAATAATGAAACGTGTCAAGTAAAATGGGTCGGAGGGAGTAGTATAATACTCTTCCCCGTCCCACGAAAGTAGTCCCCCTTCATTTTTACACGTAAACCAATATGTTACTTTATTCCTCTTTACTTTATTAGATTTACTTTAATACCATTTGTCTTTTTACTTCTATTTGCCAAAAATAAAAATAGAACTATTTTCGTGAGACGTCCCAATCGTGAAAGATGGACTACATTGATGGAACGGAGAGAGTAACTATTTTTTTTCCACTAAATTTTAAAATGAAAATTATTTTTAAACATATAATTGTGTTATTGTGTTAGGGAGTTCTAATCGAACCTTTTATTTTAAATTTGTAATATTATTAGTTTTATTTATTTATTAAATGCATTACCACTTATTTTTGTAATTTCGTAATTTCTCTAATTTTTTTAGTATTTCTAATGATATTTTGTGTTGCACAGTTTAGAAAATATAAATTAAGCTTTCAGCATATTTATTTTTACTTCTAAATTTTGTATATTCAATTTTAAAGTTTGTAATATTACATGTTTGAAAATTTTAATTGACCGCGAGTGAGAAGAGAATTCGATTTGAATTTATAACATAATTTAAGAAGATATTTTTTGAAATGTTGAATCCGTATTATGTATACTAATAATATCTATTAATACTTTTTGTGTGTAATATAATTTTTATGTCTAATTTTATTTTTAAAATATATTTTAATTATGTGCTAACAAAATAGGTATTATACCGAGAATACTTGTACAAAGTAAAATGTAGTTAGAATTGCATAATGTTAGTTATATATAGATGTTATTTTTGAAGTCTTTTGTAAAGATATTCAAAAAGTTCTTTTAAAAAAAATAAAATAAATCACAAATTAAAATTATATAACTGTCCACTAAAAATGGCTTGATTTAACTAAGAAATTATCGCACATTTTGTCAAATCAAACTACTTTGTGGGACGGATGATATTATAATATTGTTTAATTTTAAAATAAAATGCAATATTTTCATATAAATATATACAATGTTTAAAACGAAGAGTTGTTGTTTAAACTCTTCTTGTTTATTTATTGGCTCTTAAAACAAAAGTAATAAATTACTTTATCCGTCCACCAAAATGGTTTATATTTTGTCATTTTGGGATGTCCACAAAAATGGTTTACATTTGAAACTTTCCTTTTATAGCAAGTGGACCCCACCACACTTACTACACACAACATAATTTAAAACAATACTTTAAGTGAGACTCAAACTTCATTAACCACTCACAACCTGTTGGGGTCCCGGTTAGAGCAGTTGTGGTGCATTGGGGGGGCGGGGGAGGGGGGGGGGTGGGGCAATACACCACACTATAATTTTTCGCGCGTTCTAGTCGAGACAACTTTTTGTGCTGGACAGAGGGCTGTGTTAAGTGATAGAACGTGAGTAATCTGTATAAGGAGCAGAACGACTGACAGCTTTCAGATTAAAGCAGTTGTGGTGTATGGGGGGATACACCACACTACAATTTTTCGCGCGTTCTGGTTAGAGCAACTGGTTAAGATAACTTTTGTGCTGGACAGAGGGTTGTGTTAAGTGACGGAACTTCCCTCTAACATAGAGAAAGTGAATATGTCCAAGTATGATTCTCGACATAGAATATGAGTAATCTGTATAAGGAGCAGAATTACTGACAGCTTTTTGAAGCTTACCAAAACGTGTGTCTTTCACACATATTGTGTGCGGAAGCTGTGTTTAAATTATTCTGCTCTATACTTAGAAAATATTTTTTCATTAAAGTCAAGTGTTCTTTAAGAGATTTATTCAAGTGCATAACTCACAAATTGTAATTTGCTCGCTGGTGAAGTGTGAGTACATAATGAAATAATGCAATGCAAAAAGTAAAGAACACACATTGTTTAACGTGGTTTGGAAAATACCCTACGTCCACGGTCGATCTAGCTAGATCGATGAATCTCTTAATCTTGGATTCCTCAATTCTTTATCCTCGTTGAGTACAAGTTCACTTTGCTTATTTATACTTGTTGAGGACGAAATTACAACTCACTTATTTAAACTCGCTAAGTACAAGATCTGGGTAGGGGTTTGTATTTAGACTTCCTTCTCAGTTTTGGGACTGGGAAGAGACTAGAACTATGGTTGTTTAAGCTCTATACTATTGTAAATTCTAGTGGGTGAGATTATCAGAAAGATGGTTGTGATTCTCTACAAAGTTACAACACTTGATAGGGTATTTATAATAGAATTGGTGTTGATTGATATCTTGAATGCTGGAGAGAATCTTGCAGCTTTAAAGCTTATTTTATGGGAATCTCTGAGTGCACCGACTTCATTACCCACTCACCTTCCACTGTTGTGTTTCACTCTCGTGAATCCACTATTTCGCGCAGTGTGCTATCATCTCACTCTTATATTTTTGGAAGACACGGTGTATTTAAAGGTTGTAATGAATTATAACTGTTGAAGTCGTGCAGATTTTACAGAGAGCTTTAATAGTCCTTTTGACCATTCGTTTGCTAACTGTAAATCTATTCGTTGGAGCATGTCTTATCTGTCATCCGATGTGTCATCTGACGTGGCATGTACATGTTAGCTATGATCCATTTAGGTAGATATGTAGCTTGCTCCAGTCTATGTAGAACAACATGTATGACGTTCTGTTGGTAGACATAACGTCTTTGGATATGTATGATAGACAGTATCTGGACAGAACGTTTCTTACGTTATGTGTCATATACAGAGTGACTCCTTCATTCTGTCTTGAAAGTCCTCCAGATCTAGTCTAAGTATGATGCTCTATAGATACAGAACATGACTCATGTTAGCTTCTTTACAATTCAACATTTTAACAATTCTAAGTCTAATACAGATTGGGATAGGACCATAACATGACTTACGTTATGTTCCTTTACATTTTGATCTGTATACTAAGAGAGAACTAATAACTGACAAAGTAGATCTCCCATATGAGATCTGTTCAGTTATGTTCCTTTGATAAACCTTGAGTTGTCTCCTCATTTTCTGTTGATCAATCCGTTAGATACAGATTGATACTCTCGCGTTCTGCTTCTTGATCTCCCTCTCGATATGTGATCTGCTAAGTTATGTTGAGATCACGTTCTGCTCTTTTATCCTCGTTCTGATCTCTGATCTACTGTGATGAGGCCTCGTCTACTAAGTAGTGAGCTATTCTGTAACACTACGTACTGTGTTGATCATATGTTCTCTTCTTCTATATTTCTGTGCTGTGAATGCTCCTAAAGCTAAGTCTAGACTGAACACAAATTAAGTCCTATAGACAGATCGTTACTTACATTATGTCTTTACATTTTGACTTAACCTTTAACAACAGCATGGTTCTATGGCACAGATCATGACTCACGATCTGTCCTTACCGATTGATCATATGCTTTAGTTCATAAACATAATAAGATCAAACCTCTAAGTTATTATATCATTAACTAGTCTTTACATATTAGTTGATCTGCTATGAAGAACACAGAAGACTACCTATGGACACGATTTGTCTTTCATCGATCTGTGTCATATACACTTAGTCTTCTGTAGAATCTAACTATGCTAGACATAAAGACAATAAATCCTAAGCATCAAATAGCAATGAATATGCACACATAATGAATCAAACATCTCAACACTATAATGGTTTCGCAAGCATCATCAAAATCAAACTAACAACTTTAGCAACATTTAAAAGGTTCCTAACACAACCAATTGAAAATAATATATGAAGTGGGACCCTAACTCCACTCACTACACATCCCCATTAAAGTCAAAAAAAAATATTAAAACTTGTACTGGATCAAACCATAAGTCATTTTCATGGACGGAGGGAGTACTTTTTTTTGCTAAAGACACTACCATCTGTTTACCTAGTTCGAAATTTATAGCTTATGGATAAGGTTAGTATTTGTTTATTTATACTAAAAACGAACAGACTGGCCTCTAAGATTATACTTCATTTTATAAACGTATCATATTAAAAAAAGTTGTACCATGTAATTACTACTCTTTGAGCACCAAATCTTTATAAAATTTTGAAAATATATTTTAACATGATTCTATGAACACACAATATGTAGGGGTGTTAATCGGTAAATCAATTCTCTCCAAGAACGGGTACCAAAATTGTACTAGTTTTTCGGTAAAATATTACTTATCGGTATTGAAATTTTGAAAAATAACGATCTTCTAGTGCTGCGTCATTTTCACTAAAAAATAATTCGACAGACAGACAGTCGGTATGTCATTGTTGCACATACAATAATAGTAAGCAAGATTGTCTCTCAAGGTACTGGTAAAATTTTTTCTAAAAATTGACTTGCAACTTAAATACAAAAATTTGATATTTATCTAATAACTGTGAGAATATTAAATGCACAATAACTAGATGTTTTTAATCATTGACAAATAAATCGCACAGAAAACTAACAAATAAGTGAGAAATATTTTAACAATCAATGAATCTCACACAAGTTTGATATTTTGATCATCGATACAAATATAACTGTAATTCATGCAAATAAACTGATTATTATCATCAAAGACACTTCTGACGCGATATCATTTCTCCTTAACTTCTCAATAATTATGAAGACACGAACTAATTATCGAATTGACTGACAACCATAAGAGAGACTCAATAGATTTAAAGAGCCGACAACATTAAGAACTTGAGAGACCCGATTCAAAACCAATAAACTTTGATACATGATAAAATACACATAACCAAATCCCCACACTTGCACAATGCTCGTCCTTGAGCATTAATAGAATTGAAAGCCGTAAAAACATAAGATAGAGACTCGTTTCAAGATAAAAATATGGCCACTAATCAAAAGACAACAGTTTTGGTCAAGATCAAAACACATTCTTTCATACCACAAACTCGTCCTTGAAAATCAATCCAACCTCACAATGTTCGCTCTAAATCACTCGAGAATAAGAGGTAGGATTAACTCACAGAAAGATAACTTGACTCTATCATCATAGGTTTGCCAATATATCACTATATCCACCAAAATGAAAAGAAAATAATGCACGAATTATTAGGACTTCACTAAGTTGTAATGGGTCTAGGGTGCAAGGTGGGATAATCAAGGTAGATAAAATATATTAAATAATCCAACAACTTGCAAATAATTCACCACTTGAGTTCATTTTTTCATTTTTTTTAATGGGCATTAGAGGCGTGACAACATTCATGTAAAAACAGTATGCTCAAACAACATCTATCTCATTCCATAAGTTCACATCTCCAATGATTTAAGAACATGTTACATTTAAGAGCACCAAAAGTGCTCAAATTTAAAATAAAAATCACCTATTTCATCATTCACCTACTTGCAAATTGTTGGTGGGGCAAAAGTAGGTTGAACGAGTTATGCTTCATTATTTTTTTGTTTTCAAAATTTTCAAGAAACGATTTAGAGCTTAAGTGAGAAGACAAAGAGAAATATATAGATGATTCTCAATCAAGTAGCCAAACAAAATACATAAGTCACGTTTATGCACAATAAAATCAATTTCCCGACTTCAATTATGATAACAAGGCAAATCAGACATCAAGAAGTCAAGAACACGGAATTTCTCAACAAAGAGAGTAAGAAGCAGTTTATTGTGTTACTCATAGACTCAATCCTCACTTATTTGAGTATATTTAAAAAATTTTGATCAATTCAAACATTTTCTCACCCATCAACAGATACGTGCTTTCACAAAATTAGTATCATCAATGAAATGAACTAAGAAAACCGCATAAACGTATTTTAACATATCCCGTTCATGTAGTATTTCTCAAAGTGGCCAAAGAGACACACCTAAATATACCCCCTCCACTTGAACGGACATGTTGCCCTAAATGTGTAAAGGTAGAAAACAACATATAAAAATTAAAAAAATGAAATTAGTGTAAAGAACGTCCTTGAAACTGCTACGGGAAGGTTGGACAAACCGTCTACAGTTCTGATTGAAAGAAGTAGTTTCGGCTCCTACCCTGAAAAGAAAAAAAACATAAAGACTCCATCAAAATACTTTTTCCTTTTTTATTTAGAAAATCATAAATTTAAAAACTAAAATAATTAGGTTGCCTCCTAAGAAGCGCCTTTATTTAACGTCCGATGCTAGACACACTTAAGATCAATCATTAAAGAATTTTTAGGTATTGTGAGAATGTCTTCAAATTCGGCATTGGAGTTTTCATGACAAAGGGTCAAATCCTCACATATTTGGTCAGTATACGTATCATGCTTTTGATATCGACTAAAGTTCATTCATTGGCAGCCTTGTGAACCTTCAAAAAGTCCATCACATTTGCTTCTTGTTCTCGGACCAAATTCTTGCTAATGATGATTGAAAGTGTTTCATCCTCGCATTTTATGTTGGCTGGGATGGACATTCTACTCGACAGGTGCCGAAAAGAAAGTTCTTCAGTAGAGTATAGCAGTCCGATAATTTCTTTGATGGCATCATTCTCCTCTATTCATCCATCTTGTTCATTTCGTGCACCAACAAGAACGTGCTCAAATTCATCCTCCCTGAAATTTTTAACAAAATTCTCAACCAAATTGTCAATAACAATCGTGGAAACAAATTTAGGATCTTCGAAATGTTTCATGACAAAAAAAAAAAAAATCAAAAGTGACGATGTCTTCATTAAATTCAAGACTCAACAATTCTTTATCCACATCAATTTTTGCCATGGCAGTTTTCATGAATGATCTTCCTAATAAAACTAAAGATCTCTTCAAAGAATCGGAATTATCAATGTCAACAATATAAAAATCCACGGAAAAATACATTTTATTCACCTTCACAAAACATTCTCAATTACTCCTTTAGAATATGCATGAGACATATCTGCTAACTGAACGACAACACGAATTTTTGTTAAAGGCCCTGAGTTCAAATCCTTATACACAGAGAATGACATGACATTCATAAATGCAGCTAAATCTAACACAATTTTCTCGATTCTTTGGTTGCCAATAATGCATGGAATGATGAAAATACCAGGATCCCTATATTTTTGCGGTAATTTCCTCTGAATAACTGCAGACACATTCTCACTCACTCTTATTTTGACATCATTCCCAAATTTTATTTATTTAGAGCATAGCTCCTTCAAAAATTTAGCATGCATGAGAACTTGTTTAATTGAATCAATGAGAGGCAAACTTATCTCTACCATTTCGTAGACTATCAGAATGTCATTCTCATCTTCCTCTTTATTATGTGCCAATCTGGAAGGAAAATGATGTGTAGTAAATGATTGATAAATTTGATTTTTAGATTCTTTACTTACCTTTGATGGTTTCATGGGGTGGGTGTTTCTAGCTTCAATTGTTTTTGTTCCATTCGACCTCATCATTTCTTGCATCAACTTCTTTCCGTCTAGGCTCCAAATCAACTAATATTTTTCCACTCCTTAGACTAATAGCAGAAAAATTTTCCTTGGGGTTCAACTCTATTCGAGAGGAAAATTTTTCTTGGTTATTTTGTTTCCGAGTAACTTCAGTAGTCAATTGCATAATTTTTGTTCCCAAACTGTTTAAGACGGCATGCGTTTCCTACTGGAATGTTTCCAGACTTTGAACTAATTTCTTGACTACTACTCTGTGCAAGACTCTTCTTAATATCACTCGTATTCGGTTTTGATCGGGCAGGGTATGCATGTTGGCCAGCATGCGGAGGTTTTTGAGCATAAAGTCCAGACACTTGCTGATTCTCCCGAAAATTGGGATGATTTCTCCAGCCTAAGTTGTACTCCTCCGTCCCATTATTCGTGGCACGTTCTATTATTATAATACACTCAATTGAATATATAATGTGTCATGATTAGTGGGACAAAGGGAGTACGAGTTTGAGAAAGGATCGTTTTTATTACTCATCTCTTCATCCCATGCACATTTGTGCTATGTGATTTTCCTGCGAAGTTGGACAATGATTAGTGTAGTATTTTTACAAAAAATATCTCACTTCATCTTTTGAGTTTGAGATACAGGAAGGCTTCTGACTAAAGAAGTTAATTAATCATCAATTTTATCAGTTACTGCATTGTCTTCCGTCTTGTGTACCATCATGTATCGATCGTCATCTTCATCCTCATATTGTTGGTCATTAGATATCTTATCAGCAATGAGTTGTGTGGCTTCTTCCTTTAAGATTTTTTTGGTTAAACTTCCACCTCAAGCAACACCTACATGTAGGAATCGTTTTAAATAAATATATATTTTATATATATTTGTAGTGGTCAATGAAGTTTGACCAAGTTTTAAGTGACATGTAATTTAATTTTAAGGAAATTAAATGACCTAAGATCGTTCTACGTTTCGAGTAGATGATCGTGGTATATTTATTTTCTCTAAACCGATTCCCGGTGAGTGAGAAATAAAGGTTTAAAGTTAGTCACTTAAAGTTGGGTCAAGGACCATTTGGCGCGTGCCGATCTACTGTCCTAGGGCTTATTTTTGCCAGTGGTCTGTCCCAGACCACCTGTGCCACAGATGGTCTGGTGATCTGGTCCAACAGGCGGTCTGGTCCAGTAGGTGGTCTAGTCCAGTAGATGATCTGGTCCAGTGATCTGGCCTGGCCTGCTGCATGGTGATCTGGTCTAGTGGCCTGGCCTGTGCCAGACAGATTGTGCTATGGCCTGTCCCAGACAGCTTGTGCCATGGCCTGTGCCACGACCTGTGCCATGGCCTGCCCATCGATCTACCCAACGATCTGTGACAGTGATTTGTCTAGCTTGAACATTTTGATATCAATTTGTGAGATCGATCTGTGATATCAATTTCCTTATCAACAAATTATGATGAATGTGGAAAAATGTATGTCCAAATTAGGTGGATTAATTGATAATTAATTGCCACTAAATTTTGTAACTCCTATAACGTTCAGTGAATTGATGAGCATCAATTGTCATGAATGGAAATTAATTACAATTAATTCCTGTAACTCCTCTTTAGTGGATTTGACTTATATATAGGTGGTCTCCATGCAAATCACATAGACATGAGACACGAGACATCCACAATATTCACAAGCTTATCATCTTGCTGCATTCTTCTTCTTCAAGCATCTTAGAAGGAAGTTTTGTCCTCAATTTTTTCTAGTTCGCCGAAGCTCGAAGGTTCGCGGTGTTGCCACCTTCGAGGCGAAAGTCGTTTTATCTTTGGAGACATCACGCCACACCTAGAGCACTACCGATGCGTATTTTGTCTTGCGGAAAGAGGGCTCTTTCCTCGACTCGGCTTCCACCAGATTGATTCTATTTTATTTCTTTGTAATAGAATAAAATAGCTACTGCAAATATTATTATTTCTACTCTTCCCAGATTATATTTTATCACACTATAATCTTCCTGTCAAAAATAGACATACAACGATAAAAGTAATTAGTAAGCAGTTGATATTCAAAATCCATGATCATGGCATTTACGATAAAGTTGTTGAAAAAAAGTCCCAATAATCAGATAAACTCTCTATCTTCTTTTGTTTAATGCTACTAATGGTTATCCTCAAATTTTCAGCTCTTGATTTAAGGAAAAAAAAATTCAAAAAGTATTCTTTCAAATCATCCCACGTTTGAATCGAACTCGTACGAAGATTAATAATTCAATCTATATCTTTTCTCTGAAAAATGTGAGAAAAAGTAGCAATTTCAAATTATTTTCAAAAAACATGAGGACAGAACAACCAACAAACTAAATCAAACTCATTATGATGCTCTTTCCTGACAAATTTCTAAACTTAGGTAGCACTTGGATGAATTCAAGCCGATTTCAATTTTTTTTTATTGATTTGTTGGCATCATGATGCACAAGGGTCAATTGCTCCTCTGACATCCTAATTTCTTTATCAATTGAGGTCTCGGTCGCTCAGGAATCACTACACGTCTTTCTTCAATGTTACTTGGATTAATTTTCAGCCACTGGAACTATAGTAGATTCCTTCAAGTCCTTGGTTTTCTCTGTTAACTTCCGAGCAGTCTTCTCAATATCTAGATCAAAAATTAATTTGCTTATACGAGAAGAACATGCCATAAACTAAAAGTAAAGCAAAAAAGAGATATAAATATAACGTGTAGAACAAAATAATAAGAAAACGCTGCTTAAATAGATCATCAGAAGTGGCGTCAAAATTTTGTACATTGTTTTTCACCAAAAATAATTCGACTCACAGACAGTTGATATGCATTTATTGTGCACATAGTAAGCAAGATCGTCTCTGTAATGCCCGTCATTTACGACCAAGATTTTTTCGTATATTTAATCTATCTAATTAGATTTTCGTTGTTATTGGAATATTGAACCGAGATCAGTAAAGTTAATTCATATTAATATAAGGTTATTAGAACTTGTGCAAATAAGATTTTCTCGGATACTTGGACTCGATTATGTATCGATAATTATAAAGTCGAGCACAATATCTCAAATATCGAGAGCAAAATACAATAATATGATATTAAACTAAAATATATGTATCGAAATATTTATGGTTTTAAATTGAAAACTAACATTACTTATTTCATCTCGTTGATTATAAGAAATCATTAGAGCATCCCCAATGGGGGACTCTCAAATAGGAGACTTGGTGATATTTTCGTAAATAAATGGAACTTTTTTGCTGGGAAAGAGAGGTTGTGTTGGTAGGTAGCAGTGAGAGACTCTCACTTTCGGACTCCAGAGTCTCTACTTTAGTAATTATAGAATGATTGAATTTGAGAAAAATGATATTAATTTAATTTGTTAATTTAAATTTTTAATATAAAAAATAAAAAAAATGAAAAAAAAATTAAATATTTAATTTTTTATTAATATTTTAATTTATTTAATTAAATAACATTAATATTAAAATAACAATTTTAGAAATTAAAATTTCATTAATTTTAATTTCAAATACAAAATACAAGAAATTGAAATACGAGAATTGAAAACACACGAAATTAAAATACAACAAAAGAAACGAAAAAACACACTTAATTTAAATCCCCGAATCGAGCGTAGATTTCTTTGATTAAATCATGCTCGAGCATCTCGTGAGCACGCCTATCTCGGAGGTTGGCCGAACGTTCCATGTAGTCCTTGAATTTATCGTTGACACCGCGAGTTGCTTCTTCGGGTGGAGTGGAGGAGGAGAATGCTTCGGTCTCCTGTGCCCAACTAGTCGCATATGGACCTCCGTCTTCAATAATCATGTTATGCAAAATAATGCAAGTATACATGATGTCGGATAAATGCTCACGAAACCAAAGACGTGCCTAACCTTTAATGATTGCCCATAGAGATTGGAGTATTCCAAATGCTCGTTCGACGTCCTTGCGTGCCGCTTCTTGCGTAACCTTGAAACTAGACCGTTTCTCGTCGGTGGGCGTCGGCATTGATTTGACGAAAGTTGACCAACATGGGTAAGCACCGTCGGCTAAATAATAGCCCATGTTGTATTGTTTGTTGTTGACCATGAACGTCACACGAGGCACTTTCCCGTTGAGCACGTCGTTGAACACCGTAGACTGGTTGAGTACGCAAATGTTGTTCGCCGATCCGACGATGCCGAAGAAAGCGTGTCATATCCATAGATCTTGGGACGCGACCGCTTCGAGCATGATAGTTGGGTGGCCTTTGTTTTGACGTGTATAAGCCCCGCGCCACGCCATCGGATAATTTTTCCACGCCCAATGCATGCAATCGATGCTACCGAGCATGCCGGAGAAGCCGTGCTTCTCTTCGTGAAGCGACATTAGGTGTTGAATATCTTGTTCGTTGGGCCGTCTCAAATATTAAGACCCAAAAGCCTCAACAACGGCAAGGCAAAAATGTTTGAGGCATTCGATGCCCATTGACTCAGCGACCCGGAGATACTCGTCGTATTGATCGGCGGCACCTCCATTTGCAAGTTGCCAGATTGTAATCATGCATTTTTGTAGTGGCGTGAACCCTTGATGGCCCGTAGCATCCGTACGTTGTAGGAAGTATTTCTCACGATTCTCCAAGGTCGTGACGATGCGGATAAATAATTCTCTCCGCATACGAAACTGACATCGGAAATAATTTTCGGGGAATGTTGGATTTTGGGAGAAGTAGTCGTTGTATAGACGTTCGGAGGCCTCCTCTCGATCCCTCTTGATAAAGGCTTTCTTCTTTTTTTGGACGTTGGGAGTCGGATGTGCCGAGTGATGCTAGATATTGATGACCCGCCTTCATAAAATTATTTGCGAGTTGTAAAAATTGAGCATTAATTTCATCGTCGAAATCGGAAGAAGAAGAAATTTTGGAGAGAAAATATAAATAGAAGAGTGGATGAAGGTGTATGAAGAATGAAATGAAGTGTGATATTTATATATGGAGATAATTTAAATAATTAAAAATTAAAAAATTAAAAAATAAAATAAAAAAAGGGTGGGGATCGGGCGTCCTACCCCCCGCAGCGCCCTTCCCCCCCACGGCCTCCGGCGTCCGTGCCCAGCCTCACCCGATAGTGCCCCGCCGCCCGTGCCTCCCTGCCGCAGCGTGGGTCTCTCCCACCCAACCTCCCGCGTCCTTGCCCGAAGGCCCTGCCCGCGGTGCCCGCGCCTCATGCGCTGCGGGTGCTATTAATGTTGAGTGAAAGTGAGAAATAATTGCACTGAGAATTGGAATTGTACGTGTGGCTAGGTGAATTTGAAGTGATGCAAAGTTATTATGGTTGGTTGAGGAGTAAATATTTTTGGTGATGGTATGAAATAATGGAAAGAAGAAAACTTTTTTTTTATGTGTAGATATTCCCTTTCCTTTTTGCAGATATTTTATTTTATATTATCTCTTTATTCCTTTCGTTTTCTTTTTCAGAGTGTGGGTATATGTGGTCTATTTTTTACATTATTTAGAAGATGAATAATATTTCGTTACATGTATGTTTAGGAATTTGAGTATTTTTAATTTCGATCATATTAAAATATACTGATAAATACAGTAGTAAGTGCATATAAAAGTAAAATTGAGTGCTCCATAGTTGACGAGCAGCCAAAAAACAAGCATAAAAATTAAAAACCGCAGCACCAGCACCAGCACCACCCAATATATTCCTTCAATCAAACTTATTATCATGCACCAAATAAAAATAATACATATACATATACATATACATATACATACACCAACACTTTGAATTATATATGGTTATCCAGTTAGATAGCATTTACAGATCATAGATGGTTGTCTTGGCTTATCATCATCAATCATTCATCCAATCCTAAACCAAAATCCCTTTCACTATTTCGCTATCAATATCATTATATCAACATTATTATAAAATAATTATAAAAAATAGCAATAATGAGGTTCGCCTGTAATGACGTGGCGGGCGCGTCGCCATTAATATATCCGTTGGCCCACCTTCATCATCACATTAAAGTGGCGCCAACCGGTATTCAACCATTCTCTGCTGCTTCCCTTTTATACCCAAACACAATCCCCATCCCCATCCCTATCCCTATCCCTCTTTCGTTGTTATTTTTGTTCTTATCAATACTCGCCCAATATTCTATTCCCCCTTTCTCCAAATTCAGTTCTCTGCACGAATCAATCGAATACTGACCGAGGGGGCCGTTGCAGGAGCCTGAAGCGACCCCTTTTTTAATTTCGATTATGGCGGATCTGGAGAAGAGAAGCGGCGAGCAGGCGGCAGCGGCGGAGGAGGAGAGGCTGCTGGGGGAAAAAGTGGCGGTGTTGGATTTCAACATGTTGTGCTCGACGGTGGCGATGCAGGCGCAGCAGGGGAAATGGGGTAAGCTAAACGGAGATGATGAAAACGAACAGATTGTGCCCGATTATCATCAATATGGAGGCGGAGTGCATAGAATGTGGGAGGGGGAGCTTTTCTACGACTGCTGCGATGATCGGACCGTCGCTATTCAGTCATCATGGTACATGGTCGTCCTTAACAGTTCGCAATGCTTATTTTTTTATAGCTTAAAAAAGTGTTTGTCTTCTATTGAGTGGTTTTTACTCAACTATATACTACTTCATATTTTATGCCTGGTGCTGTTAGTATGTTAATGAAAATGTGGCCGTTTGGGGTTTGGGTCAATTTTAGCTTACTGGTATTTGAAGGAAGTTACTTTACCTTTTCTAAGTAGCAAAGGAGATGTAGCAGATTATTTAGTTTGATGGGAGAGATTTTGAAATTGCTCAGATTAGTTTTTAGATTACACCAAAGAGGAGCCAAATATCAAGTTGGGGTATATTGAGGTTTTCATCAACTTATATGGATAGATTGATGAGGCAATTTAAACTATTTAATCAATTCGATTTTAAATTTACCGAACTTATTGGTTTTTTTTGAGGGAGGAGTCAGCCCCGGCATTTCATGTGTTGTTCATGTTCAGTAAGCACTTGTGCGATGAAAATTAGATTTTGGAGTCAATTGTTCATGTACTTAAATTAATCTGGTAACTATTATGTAATTTGTGACTGCCATTTGTTTCAGTTGCCCCTGTTATAGATTTGGCAAGAACATGAAACGTGCTGGATTTGGCTCTTGCTTTCTTCAGGTAACTATACTGTTCTTTCTTACGGAGCATACTATTCAATCTTCCCCTTGGATAGTTTATGCATAGAGTTTTGATAGACCTCAATTATTAACTAGTGAGTTTATCATTTCGTATGCAACTGGTATACATCTGAATCCAACTTTTGACTAGAAGAGAAATGTTTTTCAATGAACCAGTTAAGTAGATGAAACTTTGTGGGAGTGGATTCATGAACATTGCTTTTCATACTTCCTTAGTACTTCTATAATGATCATTGAGTTCCAGTTTTTTCATGAAATGCGCAGGGATCTATGCACTTGATTCTTATCATCATTGCACTTTCCAACCTGCTAGCTTTCACGATAACCAGAAGATGCTTCTTTCTGTATATAGCCATATGTTTTGCTCTCTCAGTTGGAACATATATGGGATACTACCGCATGCAGATAAAGAAGAAGTTCAATATAAAAGTAAGGCTTGCCTTCTAAAACTGTTCTATAGGCAATGCTATATAGTTTCAGTTTTCAAATGACAAACTCTATTAATCCATGGAACTACACTCATATTTTACTGCACGCAATGGTATTTGAAGAAGTGAATGGAGTAAAGGTTCTGCTTTTTCACCATAAAATGATTTCCCTGATTATTCCTGCTATTATCCTAGTACACAACAGGGGAAATTTAATAGTCTTAAGAAATACAAGTGATCCAATCATTTATAGTACTATTTATTTGGTAGTTATTAACTACAAAACACACTTGAGTTTTCTGCTTGCAGGACAGAATTGAGTAACTCTTGCTTTACCTTAATACAATATTTTCCTGTAGACCTTTTGCATGTAAGAAATGGATCTCATTAGTACAGCTAAAATCACCATCAAATGGATCTCATTAGTAGAGCTAACTTAAATTGATGAAAACTATATTTTGTATTGGCAAGTCTTCAAATTGTATTTTCTAGTGATTATTAATGTGTATGATGTTATGCATCTCAGTGCTTAACAATGCTTATTGTCATTTTCTGATCTTGATTGTTATTCTTTTCTCTTTATACTGCTTAATTTTCCAAGTCTCTATCTTCTGGCATTTCAACCCTGAAAATAATCTGATGAGTTTCTTTCTCTTCCTTTATACTAATCTCTCTTCACATTACTTATTCAATACAGTTCTTCCGTAGTTCTTGCAATTTCATATTACTTAGGAGTATTGTTTAACTGCTGCCCGAGTATATTTGATAATTCAAGTTGTTTCCTTCTGCTCAAACCCCATTCTCTTGCATATGTTTGAAGTCTTGATCTTTATATTAAGATCCCATATGTTTACAATTCTTGATTGCTGATGTGACTAGTTTGCTTGTGCAGGATGGCTACACATCCTTTGATGATTTTGTTTACCATCTTATGTGCCCGAGCTGCACGCTATGTCAGGTCTGCCCTCATCTTAGCATGCTAAGTTGTTATCCAGATGCAAGTAAATATTACTAAACATAATTTCACAATCCCACCCATACATCCACAGTAACATTCTGTACCAAAATGAAAAAGTTAAAATAAGCTGTGAAACCACAAAGTATATAGAAATATTGGATTATGAACCATCAGTTTGAACAATTATTTAATATGATTATTGTTTAAATGACAGGAGTCGAGGACGTTGGAGATGAACAATGTCCAGGATGGGATTTGGCATGGCAGAGGGGATACCATATGCATTGGAAGCTTCTCTGAGGATAGTAAAGCATGCTTGGAGTTGAGTACACCATATGATGTGACGACTGAGAGTCCACAACTCATCAGCATGCAAATGAACCCCAACGAGAGCATTGTTTTGCCGACTTCTATTGTAAGCAATGCTTATCCTTTGATCCCACTACCTGTGTGATGTCTAGTCCGGTGTCGAACATAGAGTGCCTACACTAACTTCCGGGGATGAAGGCGTCTCCAGTAAGTTCCCTTAAAACTGTGCTGGAATTAGGGAATATGGTTGAGCATATTTAAGTGGGGTGGTGGAAATATTGCTCATATACTCATGAGGGATAATAGTTGAAACTATTATTGGCAATATGGAGTCCATCGCTGCTTAGGAGTCGAAAATGGTGTACATATAAGGGCGTTTCTCCGATCTAGAAAGAAGAGTAAAATGAAAGTTGTCTGTCTGTCTGTCCCACTACAAATTGTACATGTTGAAAGCATCCAGAACGAAATTTAATGAAAGTAACTGGGAATGAATTCCAGATTTGTTTCTCTTATTAAGTTAAGCATGTTCTTTTATATCTTGATGTAAGTTGCTTTTGTTAGGAAGTAGATTCCAAATAATTGAACATTCGAAATCGCTAATTAAACATGCAACAAACTAAATAATTTCATAATGTAAAGATACGAGGATTTTAACGCGGTTTGGCACATAAAAACTACGTTCGCACAGATAGAGAAAATTGATGTATTTTGATGATCGTAGATAGATAGATTCTAATCAAGATTACATGTTACAAAAGAGTTTTAACTCAAGTGGTAAACTAAATATTCCACTCACTCTGAACTGAGTTTTCACCTCCATTGAGTTTCCTCCATGCCAAAGTTTCTATAAACTTTGACCTTCAGATCTGTAAATATTGGCCTTTTTATTATTATCATTAATTTATTAAACAAATGTAATATATGAGAAAAATATCGAATTTCTGTCACAATATTCATTTTATTAAAAGACTCTTGAACTTTTAACAATACCAATAAAGACTTGAAAATTATTGAGGTTGATCCAAAATATCATAATTAACATTTTTTTTTATAAAGACCACTACTAGAATTCTTGATGTGGTCTACGGATTTACCAAAAGAATTTTATTTGTAATTTTTATTAAATTATCAACAGATTATCAAGGGCTTTATTTTTTTTATCTTTCCCAACATATTACCGAAGGACTACAGATAGAGATGTACACTGCCAACGGATTAATTTTCTTGATAAATTTATTTAAATCATGAATTTAATGATAAAATATTACCAATGGAATAATTCTCTATTGATAAGGTATTGGTAATTTATAAAAACTTAAAAATGGAAATTATTCCCTTGGTAAATCTGTCGGCCACATCAAGAATTCTAGTAGTAAGGTCTCACTTGTTCCTCACACTTTATATTACACTGTCAAATTTTAATATTCTCTCCATTCCGCTGCCACAAAATATGTAGGAATTGTTTCATATATATATATATATATGAGGTTAAGGAAATTTGACAGGATTTTTAAGTGACGTGGTATTTAATTTTAAAATAATTGAATGATCTAGGGTCGATCTATGTTTCGAGTAGATCACCGATATATTTATTTTCTCTAAACCAATTACTGGTGAATGAGAAATCTATAATATAATACAAGTTCGGCTTAAAGTCCTTATAACCTTCCATTTCTTTTTCCTATTTTTCTAAATTTTTTTGAAATTTATCTATATATTTATCATATATAATATTATATATTCTTATTCCCATGTAGGCATATGATATTTATGTCATATTTTTATTTCTATGTATATTATAGATTGTATTATATACTATTCCATATTTAAATATTATTTTAATAAATATAATATACATAATGATATATTAATTTGATATATATATATTTTGATAACTAATTTAATAATAATTTATATATATTATGTACAACCTTTTAGAATCTAATGAAAATTAATAAATTATATGAAAATGTCTAGATTTCTATATTAGATTATATGTTTTTCAAATCTAATAAAAATAAATTATATAAAAATTTCTAAACCTCGCATTATTTCAAAAATGTTTTTTTAATATGTATAATTTTTTACATATGATTATTATAACATACTTTAAATTATATTATTATTCGAACAATCCACATATATTTTTGAATATAGATAATAAAAATTGAATAAATTATATTTTTATTAAAATAATAATATATAAATATAAAATAATGTATAATATTCTTATTTATTTATATATATCCTATGTAAATTGTCTATTATTTCATATCTAAGTATCATTTTCATTAATGTAAAAAAATAATCAATGAGTACAATTCGATACATATTTGATAATTCAATCAAATTGATGTTTTTTCGGCCATATATCATTATTATATAATGAAATCAAGCTTCATTATTAACCACGTATTAAGTTATCTATTAGTAGATAGATATTTTAAATGTATTTTATTGTTATACTTTATATATATTTTTATTTATCTTTAATCGTAAAAATTAAAATGCCTAATTATTTGTCATAATAATTAAAGATATCCAAACTTATGTATTTTTTTGTTCGAGCAAGTATTTAATTTAATTCATGTTATTTTAATATATCACTATATATATATATATATTATATTTATGAAAATCTATATATTATTATATAATACTATTATGATTCTAATCCTATGTGGCACTCTCAAATCAATCCATTCATATTTGTATAAATTCTCATAAATATAATATATATATATATAGTGATATATTAATTTGATATGTATATTTTGATATCTAATTTAATAATAAATTATATAAATTATCTACAACATTTTCAAATTTGATGAAAATTAATAAGTTGTATGAAAATATCTAGATTTCACATTATTTGGAAAAAAAAAAAAATATAATTTATAGTTTATCACATATGAATATTATAACACATTTTTAATTATCTTATTATTCTAACTATCCATATATAATTTTCAATATAAATAATAAAAATTGAAAATTCATAATTTTTACTAAAATAATAATATATAAATATAAAATAATATATAATTTTCTTATTTATTTATATATCCTATATTAGATTATCTGTTATTTAAAGTCTAATGAGAATTTATAAATCATACATAAAAATTGATAGAGTTCACATTATTTGAAAATATTTTTTGTAATATATATAATTTATTACATGTGATGATTATAACCAAACCTTTAATTATCTTATACTTCAAAAAATCCACATATATTTCTCAATATAGATAATAAAAATTTAAGAATCGTATTTTTTTATTAAAATAATAATGTATAAATATAAAGACGAAGTATATAACCTTCTTATTTATTTATATATCATATATTAATTGTATATTATTTCATATTTATGTATCATTTTCATTAATATAAAAAAAATTGTTAATGAATATATTTCGATGCATTTTTGAGAATTCAATGAAATTGATGATTTTTGACCGTATATCATTATTAGAGAATGAAATTGAGCTTCACTATTACACCACATATTAAGTTATCTGTTAGTGGGTAGATATTTTAAATGTTTTTATTATTACGCTTTACATGTATGTTATTTAATCTTTAATCCAAAAATTAACATTCCTAATTATTTATTATAATAATTAAAGATATATAAACTTATGTATTTTTTGTTCGAGCAACTATTGAATTAAATTCATGTCATTTTATTCTCAATTCCACAATTAAGCCATGAATTTCGACAATTATTTACACTCAATGACACACAAAATAATGAAAACTTTTAAATTAATGTTATATGACATAAACTATTCATTGACGTAAATGTATACATTGGTTCATATTCATTAGTGTGTGTATTTTAGTCAATTAAATCCAACAATATTTTCCCGACATTCTTTTATCATATTATATTCTCCCCCTAATGCCGGAAATATTGTTTTAGTTGGATTATATAATAAACGTACCATTAAAATCGATCATCAATTATTGACTCTAGATAATTATTTTTCGACGGAGTATGAATTTATTTTTCTAGTCTGTTCGGTACGTTTTGGTGATTATAAAATAAGCAGCAGATGAGAAATGATTTATTTACATCACACACTAATTATATAAGGGGGTGACCCAAAAATTCATGCCTTTATAATTTGAGAATAATTTGGGTCGTTTAAATATAATTTTGCAACGTGGTATTAGATAGCTTTTGTAGCTACTATGAAAATATTTGCATAAGGATAATTTCTAATAGATGAAGATTAACGAGCTCTTTTAGAGCCAGACTCCAGTGGCATACACTCTCGAAGACATGTGATGTTAGGTGTTTCCAGTACGAAAGTTTCCTATATGACCGACGTTGTGAGTAATACTCACATGGCATCACCTGAAAGCTTAAATGATCTTGAAGAACAACTTGGGGAATTTTTTTTAGTGAAATTGTTAAAGAACAAGTGAATTTCAATTCTCAAGGCACCGAAGAAGCTGCTTACTCTTGATGTCATAGCTTTTGTTACAAGTATATGGAAATCGTATAAAAATGATCTATTAATGGAGCTCTCCAGGAGCGGATGATTTAAATATGTTCATTGTTGATAATGCTTCTCATTTTATTAATCTTCAAGATTAACAAGCATTTAATATAATCTTCGATTATCAAAAATTTAATAATATTCTTCAAGAATATTTGTTTTGCTACCTCTTAAGGGTAATGAATTTTTCAGGTATATGTTTTCTCTACCATGGATATTATGCACACACAACAATATATCCAACATTATCAAATGACTATAAATTCTGGAGAAAGTACCATTATATTTACAATTTAGCTTTTCACTGAATGATAATTTTTAAATGATTAGATTTGAGCTCTTCAGGAGCCGACAATTTGAATATTGTTATCATAAAAGTTGTAATGCTCTTTCTTTTAATAATTTTAAAGATTATCAAATATTTTACATTATATTCTTCGAGAATATATGTTGTTATTTAAACAATAACTTTAGTAAATGCCTACGACATTGTTTCTTTAGAAACATGTTTTATTATTTGTTCAAAAAAATATCTAATTTTCAAGACATGCTTCTCTAATCTTCAATAAATAAAGAGCACAATAATACAATGTATTGCAAACAAATTTATATAAAATATTGAAATATATTCTTCAGGAATATTAATTGTACTACTTCAAAAATAATAATTATAATAAAAAATCTTAGACAAACTAATTTATTATTGTTCACATTCACTCAATAAATGAGAGTACCCAATGATTGACATCCAAATAAGAACGATTGACGGTTCTAATAACTTCGAAATCAAATCACCTTAGATAATCAATTTATAATCCATATCACCATCAAAACTCGCAATTAGGACGAAGATTAATCGAATTCATGCAAATCCTTTCATATCTATGAATCTAATTCGTACAAGAATTCTCATTTTCATGGTGATTGCATATGAATTATAAAATTCATAAAATTAGTATCTTGCAGAAAAGACACGATTCTTTCCCAAAACAAACCACCCTATTCACTTTGTGATCTTGTCTCCATTGAATCTTCCAATGGGTTATATAAGTCATTAGCTTCCGCATCATCAAAAGACTAGATTCAATCTATTCCTTTTGCGTCTTGTTTCATCACATTTGACGATTCAATGGTTGTATGTACGCCCATCATAAACAAGGAAACAAAGGATTATTAAAATATAGTTAAATAAAGTATCAATACAAGAGGAATACTTTGATATACTTTAAGAGGCTAAGCAATGCCTTTAATTATGTTCTAAATTTCTAGTAATGGATAAGAAACTCTAATGCTCACAATGTGAGCTCAGTCCTTAATTGAGTCCTAAACTTTCAGACATGTATGTATGTTATGATAAGGACAAATAGAAGTAATAATGCTCTGCAATGAAAGAAGTAGTAATTCTATGAAAATATGTGCATGAGCATGGACAATGCAAACAACTTCCCCAGTAGGAAATAGGTTCATGAACTTTTCGACATGCAACGATGTCACAAAATTAATGTTGAAAAATATAGTGCGGTATTTCATGTCGATTATTTCACTAGAAGAGATGTCACTTCTAAGGATTATGCTACCGAACTACTATGAACAATCCCCACTAAGTCTTACATTATGCAAAAGAGATAAGAACATTGACTTCAAATATGGGAAAAGCAGAACTTTTGAAATATCCAAACTCTTAATGATTGGCATCTGGGTAACACATGAAACTTAGCAGAAAAGACAATAACTAATGCCTCATCTTAGGCTTGATTATATGCACTTTCCTATCAAGCATTGAGTTATAGCCCAACTATGCAGAAGTGCATAAGTTCCATTCATGCTGAAAAGTTGTTTTATTAGCCAAATAGTTGCTAATTTTCTGCACCACTAGAATTTTGGCTAATTTGAAGGTGGCTAGAATTTGCCTAATTTGATTTGAGTCATGCCGTACTCTGACAATAAAAACTTCATCGCCTTCCTTCATAGCAAACGGAATATGTTTCCCGGAGGCATTGAACCCCAGGTGCAATTGATTAATTGAATCTGAATATGACGGATGCATATTGGAGGTACGACAACGGTAGGCAATAGCCAGCCGCCCTCCCCCCTCACATGGTGAAACGACTCCGTTCTGATTATAGTATTTAGGGGTGAGCATGGTTCGGTTCGGTTACCGAACTGAAAAAATAATGAAAACCGAAAAAAAATCGAACCGAAAAATATAAAACCAAAACCGAACCGAAATAACCTTGAATCGAAAAAAAACCGAACCGAAATTTTTTGGTTCGGTTTCGGTTAAAAACCGAAAAACAGAAACTGAAAAATATTTAATAAATAATTATTAAAAACATATTTAATAAGTAATATTTAATATATATTTATATATTTAATAAGTAATATTAATTAAATAATTATTTAATAAGTAATATTAAATATCTATTTAGTAATATTAATTAAATAATTATTTAATAAGTAATAATAAATAAATAATCATTAAATAATATATTTCGGTTCGGTTTTCGGTAATTCGGTTTTTTTGATGTCAAAATCGAAACCGAATCGAAAAATCAAAATTTTATAAAATCAAAACCGAAACCGAACCGAAATTATCGGTTCGGTTTGATTTTTTTACCATTTTTGCTCACCCCTAATGGTATTTCACTATTTACTGCTTTTTCCCATTTGCCTTCTTTTCATGCCACTCCACCATAATTCTAACACATAGTTCCGTAGTGTAATTCTAAATGCAATTTTGGAAAGAAGTGTTGGATATTGAAACAGAAATATATGTGTGGGTGTGCTGCGGCACTTAGGATATGTAGAGAGAAATATAAATATAATTGATACTTTTCTTGATTGAACAAAATGATTGGGATTACAAGGTATTTATAGATACCTCAATACATGAATCAACATTAAATGAGATACATGACTCTTCATAGAGAACATGAACTGACAAATACATGTATCAAATGACCAACTTAATTGCAAATTACTTCTTCAATACCCCTCCTCAATTTTCAATCTTGAGCATGTCACGAGACTTTTCTAACTTCTCTACCGGTACAACTTTGGTAAAAAAGTCTGCGAGCTACTCTTTTGTTCCAACAAACTCCATACTGATTTCTCCTTCGTTCACTATATCGCGGATGAATGATGAAGCAATTCAATGTGCTTGGATCTTGAATGGAACACATGATTCTTTGTCATAGCTATCGTCGACATATTGTCGCAATAGATTGTAGTAGGCAACCTGCTGCAAATCAGCCAATAATCTCCTCAGCCAAATTCCTTCACAAGATGCATCCGAAGCAGCAATATACTCCGCTTCGGCAGACGATAACCACTGACTTTTGTTTTTTCGAGCTCCACGAAACTACATTAGTTTCAAGACAAAATAAGTAGCCCGAAGTGCTCTTTTGATCATCCAAAGAGCCTGCCCAGTCACTGTCGGTATAGCCAATCAGCTTATTGCCACTTTCTTTCACATATTTGATGCCCATTTTTCGCGTTCCTTGCAAGTATCTAATAACTCTTTTGGCTGCTGCAAAATGAAGCTTAGTTGGTTCACTCAAGGACCTTGAGAGCATACTTACAGCTTGAACAATATCTGGCCTTGTGTTGGTAAGGTAGATGAGGGATCCAACAAGACTTCTATAGAGTTGTGCATCAACTTTTTCAGAACCATCATCTTTCTTTAGCTTATCGCTCGTCGCCATCGGAGTGGAGACTGAATTGCAACCCTCCATGCGAAACTTCTTCAAGAGATCATCAATATACTTCTCTTGAGATATGAAAATCTCTCCTCCAGATTGCTTCACTTGAACACCAAGAAAATATTTCATGATTCCCAGATCCGTCATCTCGAATTCTTCCATCATCCTCTGTTTGAAAATTTCAACCATCTTTATGTTTGTACCCATGTAAATAAGATCATCTACATAGTTGCAAACAATCAAGATATCATTATCTTGTTTCTTCACATATAAAGATGACTCATTTGGACTTCGATGGAAACCATCTTTGAGAAAATATCCATCAATTTTGTCGTTCCACGCTCTTGGAGCTTGTTTAAGCCCATAAAGAGCTTTCTTGAGACGATACATCCAAAAAGAGATTTCTTGAGACGATACACCTTCTCTTCATTCCCTTCAATAGGAAACCCCTGAGGTTGCTCAACGAAGACCTCTTCTTCAAGCTCTCCATTTAAAAATGCCGATTTGACGTCGAGTTGGAATACTTGCAGCTCCAAATGTGCTGCAAGAGCAAGAACAATACGGATAGTTTCCATTCGAACAACCGGTGCAAAAGTTTCGGTGAAATCAATCCCCGGCTATTGCGAGTATCCCTTAGCAACAAGTCTCGCTTTGTGCTTTTGAATGCTTCCATCTTCATGGTATTTTGTTTTGTAGATCCATTTTAATCCAATGACATCTTTATGCATCGGTCTGTCCACCAACTCCCATGTTTTGTTCTTCTCTATTATAGAAATTTCTTCCTCCATTGCTTTTCTCCAGACTTTTTCGTTTTCTGCAACTTCAAAGCTTTGAGGTTCAGGAGTAAAAAGAGCAAGTTCAGATACCTCGTAGAGCTCTCGCAGGGATCGAGTCTTTCGAATTGGAGATTCTGGACTTGAGAGAGAATTTTCAGCAGGTAGTTGTGGGCTACGAGCTGGACTTGAAGGTGGAACACTGACACGATCAACTTCATCATCTACATTTGAAGATTCATAAAAATCTTCATGGGATACAAGCTCGGAAGATTCTCCCTTCCAACTCCATGATGTTGTTTCATCAAAAATCACATCTCTTGCGACCACGAGCTTGCGAGTAGAAGGATTATAAAGACGATATCCTTTCGATTCGTCATTGTAGCCAACAAAAATCAATTTCTCACTTTTATCATCAAATTTATCTCTATTTGGGGTAGAGATATGTGAATATCCGATGCTGCCGAAAACCTTCAAGTGATTGACAACATGCTTTTTCTTATGCCAAGCTTCAAACGGAGTTCGATTCCGGACCGCCTTAGTTGGACATCGATTCAGAATGTAGATACTTGTATGAACAGCTTCAGCCCAAAATATTTTGGGTAGGCTTTTGCCAATAATCATGTTTCTCGGCATCTCGGCGATTGTTCTGGTCCATTTTGTTGGGGACTTCTCCGAATGGTGAGCTGCCTATGAATGCCATTATTCTTGCAATACTCCATGAATGGTGTGTATAAAAACTCACATCCACGGTCTGTTCGGAGTGTCTTGATCTGAAAATTAGCTTGTTTCTCCACAAAGGTTTTAAACTTGAGAAATGTAGAGAAAGCTTCAGATTTTTTGTTGAGAAAATAAACCCACATCATCCTTGTAAAACCATCAACGAACAAGATAAAATATCTTTTGTTTCCAAGAGATAACGTTCTGGAAGGACCCCCAAATGTCGGCATGAATGAGTTCCAATGGTTGTTTAGCTCTCCAAGAAGTCTTCGGGAATGTTAAATGATGCATCTTTCCGAAGATACATCCTTCACACACTTGAGTTTTTGCTTCAAGCTCTGGAAGTCCAATCACCATACTTTTTTTCTTGAGAAGTTGCAGCCCGCTCCAATTAAGATGACCATATCTCAAATGCCAAATTTGAGATCGATCAAGGTTTTCACCTATATAGGCAACATTTTCTTGTAGAGGCATGAACATGGGAAACACTCTATTTGAGCTCATCGGTACACACGCAATGATGCAATTATTCTTCTTGTCAACTATGTTGCACTTGTCATTATCGAACAAGATCGAGTAACCTCTTTGTATCAGTTGTCCGACACTTAGGAGATTGCTCGTGAGATTTGGTACATAAAGCACATCATTAATGGATTTTCTGTTACCTCCATTCGTGTGGACAATGATGGTCCCTTTTCCTTCGCAGCGATGAGTTTTCCCATCACCAAGCTTCACTTCAGAGCTGAAATCTCGATCAATCTCCACGAATTTTTTTTTGTTTCCTGTCATGTAACTGCTACAGCCGCTATCCAAGTACCACTTCTCATGCGATGGATGTTGGGCTGTCATACAAGAAAAAAGTTGTTCACTTTCATCTTTAGAGAGATGTGCTTCATTGCTCTCGTCCTTTTTCTGGTGAAAGTAGTCCCTCTGGGAATGATTTGGAATTTTGCATTTCTTGCAATTAAAATAACATTCATTTGTGTTATGATTAGTCTTCCTGCAGATTTTGCAAAAAAGACCAAAGTCCCTCAAGTGATTCCCTTGGTTTCCACATTTTGCTCCTTTGCCTTTTGGAAAACGGCCTCTTCCTTGTTGATGTTTCGAACTCGAGTTCAAAAAATTCATTGAACCAAATGCCTGCTCCAGATTCTGATTTGAAGACCTGCCAATTCTTTCTTCGTGCACTTGAAGAGAACATGTGAGATCATGTAAAGTATATGTTGATAGATCCCTAGACTCTTCAATGGCAGCAACAATAAAATCATATTTCGGAGGATGACTTCGCAAAACCTTTTGCACAATTTTCTTTTCACTAATTGGTTCTCCGAGACTTCTTATGTGATTCACGATTTCGGCAACTCGAGTAAGATAGATTTGCATAACTTCATTATCTTTCTTGGACAGATTATCAAAGTCTCTCCAAAGAGATTGCAACTTTATAGAGGTTACCTTATCGTTGCCACGAAATCCTTCTTTCAATATATTCCAAGCTTCTTTGGCTCGCTTGACACCATGAATCCTTGGATATATGGTTTTGCTCAGACCTTGCTGAATGAATCTGAGAGCACTTGCATCTTTCTTCACATCCTTCTTGAACTTGTTTTGTTGAACTTCTATCCACGCTGCATAATCTCTCGGCTGCTGCGGTGGTTCCGGAAAACCATCTTCCACAACATCCCAAAGATCTTGAGGCAAGAAAATATTCTCCATTTGGCTGCTCCAATAATCGAAGTGTTCTCCTTCGAAGATTGGGACTTGATTCGGAGTATAAGAAAACATGGAAATGTTTGATGCCATGTTTTACAATAAGACTCTTGATACCACAATTTGTTGGATATTGAAACAGAGATATATGTGTGGGTGTGCTGCGGCACTTAGGATATGTAGAGAGAAATATAAATATAATTGATACTTTTCTTGATTGATCAAAATGATTGGGATTACAAGGTATTTATAGATACCCCAATACATGAATCAACATTAAATGAGATACATGACTCTTCATAGAGAACATGAATGGACAAATACATGTATCAAATGACCAACTTAATTGCAAATTACTTCTTCAACAAGAAGCACTAATTTCTCGGCTAGCACTTTGTTTAGAGTGGGATTACGCATCTTGCTATTTTTGACTGATGAATTCAGAATTTGGAAGTTGGGATCTAGGAAATGGTTGAGAGAACGTATCTTGGAGGAAAGGTTATTGATTAAGGCGATTTACCAACTCAATTGGTCGGAGACCGGTGCTGATAAGCGTTATAATATGAGTTTGTTTGATTGTAATTATCAATGCAAAACACTGAACAAAGGAAAGGAAGAAGAGAAACTGCAAAGATGTGGCATAGATAAAAATGAAACCGTGGGGATAAAAACCCTAGAAATGTATTCTCATATATACATATATATAGTCATTCCAGCTTACAAAGAAATATATATAAATAAATAAATACACAAGTTCTAAATAGTAACGTACATGTAAATAATAATATTTATAATATGGACAACTTTATTTTAATATATAAATATTATACATACACATATTACAAGATACTGCAAGTCTGAAAATATTCTAGAATTGAATTAGAAGACGGGCACACCCACATTCAAATTCAGTATAGTTATTGAGAACAAGTGCAAGCAACAAACTAAGAGATTGATCAGAATCAGAGGAGATGAATGCAGCAGCATCATACACACATTATTAATTATATATTGAACTAATTAACTAAATAGTAGTGGTTCTTCCTCCTGACAAATATATGGGTTTAATTTCTAGGGTTCAAGGTTCCCTATTTTCCCCAACATCTTCGCCATTAACGGCAGGCCAGCGCAATTTACAACAATCTTGGGTTTTAGCATCTTCTCCCTCTCACTCTTTTTGGTTACCATTTTTCCATCTTCATAGAATGCATCTGTGAAAATTTCCCAGCAGCTCTCATCATCTGCAAGGTGCAAAAGCCTCTGCATGTTCTTGGGCCCAACCATTTCCTCCAATTTTGTTGATCTACTGGTCACAATCACTGTCCCTTTATACACAGAAGGATCTAATTTAGTTAAGAAAGAGTACAGCTTTTGAATCTCCCTTACCATCATCACATCCTCTTCCAACATATCTTCTTGCTCAATCCAAACATCATCAAGAACCACTAAGAATCTCCCACGGCTGAGCTGGCGCCTAAGCGCCACCTCGAGGAGGTTCTTCTCACCAATGCTACTGATTATATTATCCTCAAAACCGAGACTGCTCAGCATCTTCTTCACCTGATCCTCAAAGCGGAGACAGCTCAGCTTCCTCTTCACCTCTGGATCGTCAATTTTTTGCTGCATGGATAAGCAAAGCCAAAGCATGAAGGGAAATTGATCCTGCACTTTCTCCTTCCTGTAAGCGAATTGGCAGAGCGCTGTCTTGCCAACACCGGCCACTCCAACGATACCGATGGCCTTGGATCCTTCCTGGAGCAGAAGACGCTCCATGATCATGCCCTTGTCTTGGAAGCCACGGATTTCGGTGAGGCTGGTTTTAGAACTGCAACGATAGACTTCTGGAAACAGTTCTGGTTTCTTTGGTTGATGTTGTTGTGTCTTGTGAGCTTCCTCGAGATCGTTCTTGACTTGTCGTAGTCGTACGGTGATGTCGTCGACAGGAAACAGGGACTTGGGGACGAGGCACTGTTGTTTGTTCAACAGCTCGTGCCACTCCGCCATGAGGTTGAGGAGATAGTAGAGCTTCTCCCTTCTTGTGTCCTTGGCTGCTTTATCTCCACTTTCTGACTTGCTCTGTTCCGTCAGCATGTCATGCAAGTTTTTCCACTCCTTCTGCACCGGGAACGTTTTGCACGCTGATTTCGTCTCCAGCAGTTTGGCAGCTTCATTGGCATGAATGATCTCTTGCCCTAGTTTCTCTATCAGAAACTTCTCTACGATGTCGTCCATCTCTCGAGCAGCTTCGATAGACTTCTTCTGATATTTTGGTAAGGGTGAAAATGGGCTTCAATTCAGAGGAATTGGATATGAGTGTAAAGAAAGGAATATCTCGTGCTTCACGATGAGAACCTAAAAGATTAAAGCGCACAAGGCTATATTAGAAGCAAGAGCTGCATTGATCATCTTTTAGTTAGCTTGGCATGGAGGCGATTCTTTAATCATTCTTTACAGACCAATTGTGGTCCTTTTTCTTTCTTTCTTTTTGTTGTTCTCTCTGATGGGATTTAATTATTCCAAGAGTGCTTCATACTTTGTTGCTTATGCTTTAAATCTTTAAATATGCGAGGATTTCCCCAAATAGGCAAATACCAGTACACCACTCTCCTTCCTACTTACCAACTACTGCACATACATTTTGTTGGCATCAGGTGAGATCAGTGCCTTCCTTCTTTGCTTCCCTTCCTTTAAGCATTTATTTCAATTGTGTGTATGTGTACTTCCACTTTCTTCATCACTCTTGTTTCCAAGAAACTAGGGAAACTTCAACTATATGCCACATCACATTATTTTCCTGGATTTCGAATTCAGAGAGTTTCAAAGTGCGGTGCATAATGCACTCTATAGGGAGAGTATGAACAGTGAGAATAGGACCCAATATTTGACTTTTGACTTTATGGTAACATTGTTGATGATATTGTATTTTTAATTTTACCTTTCTGTTTATGCTGCTTTCCATACTTTTTGTTTATGATTTTATTAATGGCGATTGCCTTGTTGGTAGTTGTTGAAATTGATAATATGGTATTTGTTTGTTTATGAGTAGTTAAGAGGTTGGAGGAGGATGAAGGTGGATATCGATGAGTTGAAGAACTTGTGGCAGAAATGGGATCTAAGAGGCTTCGTCGTCCTCAGCTTATTTCTACAGTCATTCCTAATATTAGTGGCGCCTTTCCGAAAACGAACCTACTCCAGCTTGGTTTTTATACCTATATGGTCTGCCTATTTGCTGGCGGATTGGACGGCCAATTTTGCGGTGGGCCAAATCTCCAACAGCCAGAGCAACAAGAGCATCAAAGGCGGAAGCGACGATGCAGATCTGCTGGCATTCTGGGCCCCATTCCTTCTGGTCCATCTGGGTGGGCCCGACACCATCACCGCCTTCGCCCTTGAGGACAACGAGCTGTGGCGGAGGCACCTCCTCGCCCTCATATTCCAGGCATGCTCGGCTCTTTACGTCCTCTACCAAACGCTCCCCCACAACCATCTCCTCATCCCCACCCTCTGCATGCTGCTCTCCGGCCTCGTCAAGTACGCCGAGCGCATCATCTCTCTCTACCGCGCCAGCCTCGACAGGTTCCGCGACTCCATGCTCAAGGACCCCGACCCCGGCCCCGACTACGCCAAGATCATGGACGAGTACCGGTCCATGACCCAGGCCAAGCTCCCCACCCGAATCGAGATGATCGAGGAACCTCCCCAAGGGGAGCAAGCCACCAACAAGGTTAAGATAGGTGCGCTAGAGGACCAGGAGCCTGTGCTCTTCGCCCACCATTTCTTCCAGATCTTTAAGGGTCTCATCGTTGACCTCATCTTCAGCTCCCGCCAACGCAATGCCAGCCGGGATTTCTTTATCCAAAGGACGGCGAAAGATGCTTTTAACGTCATTAACATAGAGCTCAATTTCATGTACGACGTGCTGTTCACCAAGGTGCCAGTGGTGTACACCAAATTGGGATATTCGGCTAGATTCCTTGCCTTCAGTTTGGTGGTTTCTTCCCTAGCTCTCTTCTACCAAGAGGACAAGCACAGGTTCTCAACCCCCGACGTAGTCATTACGTACTCTCTGCTCTACGGAGCCATTGCCTTGGATGTGATTGCCTTTCTAAAGCTCATTTTCTCTAACTGGCTTCTTGTTTCTACTAAAAAACTGCCCGATGTGAACCTGGAGAGAGAGAAGCCACCCTCAAAGCGGACGACCACACCTTCTACCCCCTTAATCGAGAAGCTTGCTGCTTTGGGATTCTTGGGGAAGCTGATAGCAATGCTGCGGCGGCGTTGGTCCGGATCCGTAGCGAGTTTCAACTTGATAAACTACTGTCTGCATGCTCGGCAGCCGGAGATGCAGAAGATCTTGGATAACTTAAACTTTACTACGTTTTTGGATGGGATAAGGTCAGCAGGGGTAAATCAATAGAGTATATGCACGTTTTAATTATAATAATAATAAAATTGTTGCTAATCTTGTATATAATTTCAACTACTTATTAACATGCCACTTGGTGAAGCTACTTGGACTACAATACGTTCACGGAGGGGCTAAGGGATCACATATTCAAAGAGCTCAAGAATAAGTCCGAATTGGCGGAGGATCTTGAAACGGCCAAGGAGATGAGCGCGGTGAGGGGTGATTTCGCCCTTCGCATCGAGCAAGACTGCGACGGCCTGCTCCCCTACGTTCGCGGCATAGACTATGACCAGAGCCTGCTGTTCTGGCACATCGCCACCGAGATCTGCTGGTGCTTAGAAAAAGACCCTGATAGAGCAGCGGAGGAGGATGATCCCGAACCCGAAGGACTAAGTAGTGAGCCAGAAGCGAGTGTGGAGCAACACATGGAATTCGCCAAGGTGCTTTCTGATTATATGATGTATCTTCTCATCATGCAGCCCACCATGATGTCCGCGGTGGCTGGTATCGGACAGATCCGGTTCCGCGACACGTGTGCGGAGACGAAGAAGTTCCTGACAGGATCCAGAGAGAAGAAGCCCGGCGGCCGGGGGGTGCTGCTATACGCTCTTGGCCGCTTGGGTCATTATCTCGTCCTCATCGTAATAGGACTCCTCTCTCCCATTTTATACCTCCTCTCTTCCATATTCATCACAATGTTCCTCCCGTTCATTTCTCGCCAAAATATGAAAAAAGTAGAAAAATGGGAGAAGAGTAAGTACTGGCCTAAGTTTCTGTCAATGAGGGAGAAAGAAAAAGGGCAACCGCATGGCGACCAAGTGAAGGCTTGCAAAAGCATCCACGAAGTTAACACGCAGGTGGAGCCCATGTCTATCAAGGGAGATAAGAGCAAGTCTGTGTTGTTCGATGGCTGCCGACTGGCCAAGGAGCTTCAGAATCTCAAGGGCCGCAAATGGATCGTTATGAGCAAAGTTTGGGTGGAGATGCTATCGTACGCTGCGGTGCGTTGCAGGCCGCACTCGCACATGCAGCAATTGAGCAAAGGAGGAGAGCTCATAACCATCGTTTGGTTGCTCATGGCTCATTTTGGGTTAGGAGAGGAGTTTCAGATCAGTCAGGGTAATACAAGGGCTAAGCTCATTGTCGACAAGTAGCTCTCTCCTCCTCCTCCTCCTCCTCCATCACTTGCTTTCTTTCTTATCTCACTACATCAAATAACGTATCGTCTTTAGCTTCTAATATCCCCTTAACTTGTATCTGTTTTGTTTACTTTGTTTTGGCGTGCCTTTCATTTCTGTTCATCCCTCAAACATCTTGTTTTTGTCTTTAAATAATATACCGAGGTCATTTTGTTGTCTACTTTACTAAATTCATCCACGCTGTGTGTTGATAGTAATATTTTATTTTAATTGTTTGAAAATAAATAAAATTATTTAGAATAATATATAATAAAAAAATTAATTATAATCAATTTCATATGTGTTAGCTAAAATTAAATTTGGTACATTTATTTTGTTAAATTGATTATTTAAATTAATTATTTCATATATTAAATATGTTAATGATTTTCTGTTATTTAAATTGAAATAATATATTTAACCGTCATATTTGTAATATAATAAATTTTATGAATTCATCATTTATATATAATGCAAATTGACATAGATAATTAATTATATTATAATCATCCTCTCTCTCTATATATTATATGATGTTAATGTTGAATACAAAGAATTAAGATTTTACATTAAAAATCAAAATTAACACATGTACTACAAAATAAAATAAAATATTCTCCAAAAAATTTCATTTTCTAATAAAATGTAGCGCTAAAAGAATATGGATCAATCAATAAAAACTATCAATCTACATTTAGCCGTCGTCGTCATCATCATCATCATTATTATTATTATGAGATTACAATTAGAAAGACATAAGATTATTTGTAATGGCAACTAAATTATACTTTGAATTAATACAAATTAAAGATCACTTCATTTAAATTACATTAGAAAAAAATATTGAATATATAATATTACAATTAAATTAAAGAAAAAGATAAAGCAATTCCAACGAACTAAATTTATAGGTGGAAATGAACTTGGAGAATTAATTTAACATGATAACGATATTATAAAATTATTAAATTTGAAATAATTTTTTGATTTATGGGCTCATAATTTCTCTTTCCTGTGTTAATTATTTTCGATATTATTGATCATTTAGAAAATATATAATGAATTATATATTAGTTTAAACTCAATATTTAAATTAGAATCATGGTACCTTAAAATCAAATATTTATTATTTTATAAAATATTTCAAATGATTATTGAAAAGAGTGATAATATAAAATAGCCAAAAAATATTGTAAAAGACAAAATAGCCACCAACATAATAATAGTTAAATTCTAGCCATTTATAAATTTCTTGTACTAAAATACACTTGTATTTATATTTTATATTTTTGAGTATGAATAGTATGAATTTTATCGAATCATACCATTCATACGTGATACTTAATTTTATTAAACTGTATGTACGTATGAATCATATGAATGAATATTATTCATACATTTCATATCATTCATACAATTAAATTTAAGTAGAAGGGTATTTATGATAATTCACATTTAAAATGGCTAGAATTTAAATAGTATTATGTTTGTGGCTATTATTTATCTTTTACAATCTTTTTTGGTTAGTTTGTATAATTAACTCTATTGAAAAAGGTAAATATTCCATTACAATTAGCGTAAACATTATATAAATATTTTTGTGTATAATTGAAAAAATCAATATCAAATTAATTTAAATTCAGTAATTGAAGTGAATATAATAACATTTTGAATGATAATTTCATTCTATTGGAATTAATAGAAACATTATTGCATCGAAAATAACAAATATTTAGTATAAAAATGTAATAACAGCACTCTTGAAAATAGTAAAATCATTAAGAAATGTAGTTAAAGAAGGAAAAAGGTAATAATAGTATTGTTTAAAATAGTATAAGTATTAAGATATAGTGACAAAAATAAATTGTGAACATCTTTTTGCATGTGACACTATAGTTGAATTGGAAAGAAAAAATTATGATTTGGGAGGGAAAAAGAATTGTAACAATTTTCAAGAATTTTAAAAATGGAAAGACTAACTAATGGAGGTTATGAAAACTGAAATGCATGAAAATATTATTAAAAATGTAAATATATATTGAAAGTAGCCAAAAAAAAAATTGTGAATGTTAATAAAAAAATAAATGAGAAATTGCATTGTTCTCTTTCCTCTAAAAAAGTAAAAAGTAAAACAATTTCTTATAAAAAGTAAAAGGCATGCGTGTGAAAAGGTAACGACACAATTTTTGCATGAGACATGCAATGTTCTAACGGGAAAAAATATTATTTGAGTGGGAAAAACATTGGAAGTGATTTGACTTTAATATAGTAATAGATATGATGCACTAACAATATATCAAAATTTCCTTACGCTTTCAAAATGAAATAATGGAAGATTTTCAATTAGCAGAGTAAAAGTAAGAAAGAAGAAGATGACCGATATAAATAATACTCCCTCCGTTCCACCTCCATTGTCCCATATTATATTCAAATGAGTGTATTATTATAATCAAATGGGACAAATGAGGTGGGACAGAGGGGGTATATTTTTTTTAAAAAAAAAACTATGAATTTAAAAATAAACCATAAAATATATTCAATTAAAAATAATAAAATCTAAAATCATACTTCCCACACATTTACATAGAAAATCATGATTGTCATTATATACTACTAGTGTCATACTCATTGTACCCATGCGATGCATGGTATGAGATATTGATAATTTATTAAATAAAATAAAAAAAGTTTAAAGACCAATTGTGAAGACACAGATGGAAAATGATATTGTGAAAGCGAGCAAGAAAGAGGTGTGAAAAAGCGAAACAAACATAAATTATCAAAATAAATACTACACAAACTAAAGATGTAAAATGAAACATAATAGTGTTACATATATATATATATATATATAAGGATAACACTTTTATCAATATTATTAAATACTTCTTTATATACTACTACCTTCGTCTCACTAAACTTGACACAATTCACTTATTTGGACGTCCCACTAAACTTGACACATTCCTAAAATAGTAAAAGTTGTCCCTGTAAAAAGGTATGGACCTTATCACCTTTATTACTCTTACACTACTTTATACACTCTCCTTAATAATCGTGCCTAAAAGTTTTGTGTCATGCTTATTGGGACGGAGGGAGTACATTGTTATTGGAGGAAGAACCTTCATGGTTATTTCCGTAAAGGAGAATTTTTAGCCCGCGACGGTTAGTAACTCTAGAGATAGTAACATTCAATTGACCTGATTAAACACAGGTTTACGTATATAAACCAACATTAGAGAGACATTGACGTTGATTCTTATTAATGCTCATTGCATAAGACAACCAATGAAAATTGTCGACGTTTAAAAGGTAATCTCGGATCTGATGAGGTCAATGATATTCGAGGTATCAACACTTTCTCTCCAACATTATGACCACCTAACAACTTCGCTTCCAAAACACATACACCAAGTCGGGTCACAACTAATTTTGTACCATTACAAAGTACATTAGAATGATCAATATTCCTCAACAATATAACTATACCAACTTTCAACAACAATTCATGATTAGGTGTGCCCGAACACAATATTTCATTCAAAAACTTTGGGATGTGGATTTCATCCAAGAAACTACTACTTCTAGCATATTTTGATGGACAATCCAAACTCAAATAGCTCATACCATCATACTTGTTCAAATTGATCAAAAACTGATTTATAGAATCAACTACATCCAAGGTCGGAGGAATATTACGCTCCTACAACCCGAGTATTATCTGGTCGGTAATCCATCGAGTTTTATTAGAGGAGGAAGGGATCGAAAATTGCAGTGTGAAATACTACTAATTTTCAAAAATAAATAGTGTATTAAACACTAGGTGGCCAAAACTAGGGCTGCCAATTTTCAATACGACACGATAACCCAACACGAACCGACATGATATTAATGGGCTTGGGTTGACCTTTACTGGGTTCAGGTTCTTATCATGTTGACCCAATAAGAACCTGAAATTTTTTGGTTGGGTTCAGATTGAGTTCAGGTTGGGTTCGGGTTACCTGAAATATATAAAATATTATTTAAAATTATTATTATTAATAATATATATTTATATAATCGGGTTGGATCAGGTCATTATCAGGTTGTTATCAGGTTGAGCTGTTATCGTGTTGGGTCAACCTGAAAAAATAAAATGTCAGTTTGGGTTCATGTTGGGTTCAGGTTTGGACCATTCAGGTTGGGTTCGGTTGGGGTTTGGCCTTAACAGGTTAGGTCGTTATCAGGTTGACCTGATAACTGTCACGATCCCATTTACCTGAAGAACGGATCCATGGGGTGCGACTGGGTGGTGAAATAAAGAAACGATTAAGAAGGATAAATTCACAAACAACACTGGAATTAGAAATACAATCGATTACAATAGTCCGAAAATAGCTACGAATAAGAGTCAATAGCCTAAAGGCTCAAATAGAACATCATACAGATAGAAGTTCCCGAAGGTTTCAAGTATGGAATACAGAATTCAAGTACCGAAATACGTCAGAAAGGTTCTAGATTACAGTCCAGACCATTTAGGGAAAACAATAAAAGTTTGCAGCGGAATAACAAAAGTCATTAATACACATATGAAGATATGTATTAACCCCTTACTACTTAACAAAAAACAACGTCTACTCAACACTTCAACCATTGCCCTTGCTTCAACCTGCAAGTTTTTTTGGAAATACAAGCAGGGCTGAGTACTTGATGTACTCTGTGGGTTATGCCGAAAACAAACAGTTATTGATCATGCATTATCACAGTATAACACAAGTATCTTGAAATAACCTGCGTATACTAAATATTCATTTGATTTTACCCAAAAGTTGGAGTGATCACTTTTTTTTCCATGTGTCTTATCCATATCTGTAACCGATGCTGGTGAGCAATGTTTCCGCTCCCCCAGACATAAACAATAGCAATAATGCTGGTGAGCAATGTTACCGCTTCCCCAGACGTTAATATTGGGTTTCACAGGATCGGTCAATACTGACACACAGTCCTATGTGGACCGGTCCACGTAAACAACCCAACCGACTCTGTTAATAATTCAAGCCCACCTTTCTTAATTATCTGATTTATAATTATCATTAATAATAATAATATTATCATTATTATAACTTAATAATTAGAAACTCTCTCACACGTCTGCACCTTCCTTTTCTATTTTCATAACTAAAATTTTTATAAGTCACATAGATAACATAAAGTAATAATGATAGAATAAAAATAAAACAAAATCAAAGCCTCCCATTTACGTAACAACAACTCTCTCCTTCAACCTCTCTGTTTTATTTTCAAAGCCTCCCATTTACGTAACAAAATTTTATTTTCTGTAAATCTTTACAGAGACCACCGATGTCGGCCTGCCCGGCGCCGTTGCTGATCGGAGTTTCCGCCGTCGTCATTCTCCGTTCCCAACATAACACTTATCTCTATAATTTTTTCAATTCCTCGATTTAAAACGAGACACCCAAAATCATCCCCTTTTCTATCTATTTTGTTTTCCAGCCAAAACTCGAAACTCCGGCCAATTGTTGGAGGGATTCGACTCCATTCGTCTTGAATCGAATAATTAAAAAGGATTTAGGGGAAAAGAAAACCAAAGTTTTGAGTCATCTTCTTTCTTGGTTCTTTTTCTCTCTCACTCGTGGTTGTTCCGGCGAGCTACCGTCCACTGGAACCGCCTGCTCCCCGTGTGTCGCCACCGTCGACTAGAGACACCGCTACACCAGCCTGCTCCCTCGTGTGTCGCTGCCTCTTCTCTTGATTTCTCACCATGGCCAAGTTGTCTTCGGCAGAAGACAAACAGGTGACCTCTTTCTTTCATTTTATTTATTTATTTTATTTTACAACATTGTTTTGTTGGAGTGTTGAAGAAGAAAGACTTCTACTTCTTATTTTGAATTTGGCTTAATATTTAGAGTATAATGACCTGAAACTAATTTTTTTATTTGATTCAACAATTGTATAATACTCGGGGGTGGAGCCAGGCCCCGAAGGTGGGAGGGGCAAAATCGTTGCCCCTTTTTTTAAAAATTTTTGGTGGGGCAAGATGTTAATAATTTTATGAATTTATACATAAAATTGTTAAATTTTAGCACAACTAATAGCTAGTAAAAATATTTGAGGTGGGGCAACAGCCCCACCATAGCAAAGGGTGGCTCCGCCACTGATAATACTCCCTTCGTCCCCTAATAAGTGTCCGTCCCCTAATAAGTGTCCATAAGGGTAAAAAAATTGTCCCCTAATAAACGTCCCATTTCAATTTTCAAGAGTAAAATAGTATTAAAATTCCTATTTTGCCCTTGTAATCATTTGAATATTTTTTTGCTTTTTATAGTTTCAATATAATAATTAGGGATAAACAGTGGAAATTATTAATTGTATTGGTATGTGGATTTTTATGTTTGGGGACACTTATTGGGGGACGGAAGGAGTAGTTTCTTCCTAAATTATGATTGGAGTTAGATTTGTTGTGTTGAGCAGTAGAAGATACTAAATTGGGAAGTAGCAATGAAGTCTCTAGTTGTGAAACATTTCTATGGTTCAAAACTTAAACGTCCTTAACTAAACGTAAATTCAAGACTGAAAAATATTACACTAGAAGCAATATAGAGTTAACTGAATAATTAATTGAAACCTGCTTGAAACTTTGGAATTCTGAAAGAGGACTTGCTACTTTCTCCTTCTGTGCTAGGTCTCTTCTGCAACTCTTCAAAGTGTATTATTTCTTCACTTGCAGAGTATCCCACAAAAGATATAAGTGACTGTTTTCTTATGGATAGATGGTGATGTCAATGCATCCTTACGAGTGGTGGAGAAGGCTTTAAGTTGGTAAGAACTAAAAGTGGTGTGTGGTAGGAGAGAAACACACATACTAGACGACGTGGGAAGCATGGGCTGTTGCATTCCTTTATGCATTTTTCAAAATATTTTGTTTTTGCACTTATCTTCAATTTAAATGTTAAATCTTAATATGATTTATTATTAATTGTATTATAAATTTTTATTGGGCTATTTGTGCATACTTGAACACTTAATAGCAATAATGATGCTTTTAAAACTTATTGGGCTTTTATTGTATCCACTTGAAATTTTTATTAACTAATTTGGGTCTTTAATAATTAATTAGAGGATTCTCTAATAGACTATAATTATAGCCAATAGCATGAAATAAAATAAAAGCGGATACACAACTTATTATTTGAATGTTTCCACATTCCACAAAATAATTTAATTAGCAAATAATCAATAATTGATTAGAAATTCAAGCACGTCACAATTAACGTTAAACTCGTTGATTGAATATTTATTTATTATTATTTATTTTTTTTAGTCATCAACGAAAAATTAAAATATTATAGATATGATACCCTAATTAATATGAAAACTCGATAATTCTTTCGAATTAAAGTATGGGGTATTACAATAACGACCCAACCCGACCTAATTGACACCCCTAGCCAAAACCCTAGTTTTGGGAGATGCTATGATCGGCCACCCGTCCCTGCTTCTCTATTTGTAGGTGTTTGTGGGTTAAGTCAGAATTTTTAAGGAGAATGAACCTGAACTTCCAACATAATATCCAGTTCATGAACATCTCCAACAATTTCGTAATTAATTGCCAAATCCAATTAATTAAGCTATGGATAATTATATTAAGTGGATTTCATATTAATATTTATCAACTACACTATATGATAAATATTGAACTATTCAGCGCCGATTAAAATTACAAATGAACCTCCTTTTTAATACTCCCTTCGTCCCACTAATTTAGATACACTCTGACCAAAATGTGAGAGCTTTAGGGTTAAAATGTATCTAAATTAGTGGGACAGGGCGAGTAAATTACTTTCGGCGTTTAAAATTCAATATTCATTAATTAATTAAACCTTGCTAGCGACTTATATTAATTAACTTATTTATTTGTGAGTGATTCGGTTCAAACTTTTATAATTATATATAGAATAAATGTAATACCCCGTACTTTAATTCGAAAGAATTATCAAATTTTAATATTAATTAGGGTATCATATCCGTAGGATTTTAATTTTTCGTTGATGAGTTCAAATACGAAAAATTTATTTATCAATGAGTTTAACGTTAATTGTGACGTGCTCGAATTCCTATTCAATTATTGATAAATCCCTAATTGAATTATTATTTTGGAATTTTGAAATATTCAAATAACAAATCGATTATTATTATTATTATTATTATTATTATTATTATTATTATTATTAT
>JAPKLX010000068.1:1286443-1384195 GCA_026898415.1 Leonotis leonurus | reverse complement strand
TTATCTCTGTGTGGTCATCTTGGATAGATCTTGAAAACGTTTTCACAACATATTGCACTTGCATTTATCTAACCATCTACCTTGAGTCATGGAAGGACAAATTGCTAGGGCTTGTGAAGATTTCTCAATTGCTGGATATGAGGATTGGAGCTTCAGACTAGAAATGTGTCTTAGAGCTCATCACATCAAAATGTGGTCCGTAATCACTAATGGGCCTATCAAAATCATGCACAAACATTCGGCGGAGATAAAAGATGGAACTGGACCCACACCCACTGTTGAGTTAGTCGAGAAGGAAGAGGACATGGATGACTACACAACGGAGGAGAAGAAAGAAGAAAGTCTAGACGACTATGCAAAAGGACTGATTTCAAGCATAGTTAGAGGAATCTATCAGTATGTTGTTCTATTTCAGTTCTTGAATTCTGTATTCCATACTTTGAACCTTTTGGAACCTCTATCAGTATGTTGTTCTATTTGAGCCTCTAAGCTATTGACTCTTACTCGTAGCTGTTTCTGGACTATTGTAATCGATTATATTTTGAATTCCGGTGTTGTTTGTGATATCATCCTTCTTAACCATTTCTTTAATTCACCACCAAGTCGCACTCCATGGATCCGTCCTTCAGGGAAATGGGGTCGTGACAATAAATTTCAACCGGTCATATTTCTTATATAATAAACCTCTTTGAACGCGTCATACGGATATAATAAACTCGTACTTGCTGAGACGCGATTCTAAGAAATAACATCCCAACACTTCATGTTAAATCTATCCACACCACTCAACGCATTACTGTATATGGTTACGAAAAACCCGCGAGTACAAATTCATCAAAGTTATACATAATCAATCACGTATATTTAACGTTACTAACACATATAGAAATAAAAAAAAATCTTCTCGAGACCTCACTCTTCAATATCAGCACCGAATAATTTATTTTACAGTGAAACCACACAATACGTATATGCATGTGATACATGTATTACGACATAAATGCATTGATATCATTATGTCCGCGAAGGTCAGCTCTCAAATCATAATGATATTGTAGTGTTTAACGAATTGACTGTCCAAGTCTGTCTAGACAGTGAACTTTATTCTACCCAGGAACCGACTTTGTTACCTTTTCTGATTATCAATCCACCACATAGTCCACAATGTAGAAAATGAATTAGTTTGTAATAAAATAATCAAAAGATAATAAATTATAAACCAATGTTGAAAAATTATTTTCATTAAATGGAGATGAAAAAAAATTTGTTACAATACTCAAGTATAAAGCATGATTTGAGTTATACAAACCCCTAATAAAATGTACATGGTGAACGTTTCTTTTATTAACATTTTGAGAATGATATTATCAAATGTGTTTATTATAAATTACTTTATTAGTCCACAAGAAGTGTGTTGTGAGAAAGTTGACACATATATTAATATTTTTTATAAAATGTTATTTTAGTGGAGGAAATGACCAAAAAAGTTGAATATATGTTATGTTTAAAAATACGAGTGTTTTGTGGGATCATGTATGGAAAAGAAAAGAGTACACTTTGGATAAATGCCTCAAATAGGTAATAAGAGTATTCTTTTTATGAATGGATGAAAAATCCTTTTATTTCTTGTTAATATCATAAATAACGTTCACATTATTCTTCTTAGTAACATAAGAAAATTACCAATTCCCCAAAGGCTGTAAAAATTATTTGTTCTTAGTATTATAATTTGTAAAATAATTAATGTTTGAAACTTTTATGATGTTATTAAAGTTATCATATGTTTTGATGCTACTATTGAAATTATTTTTGCTTGTGTTTATATTGATTATATTGTGCTTAGTTGTTAATGCTTTAAAGTAGCAGATCGACACAATGTTAAGGAATATAACGAGTTAACGATTTAGTCCATAAAAGATTGATCTGTATTTTTTGTACTTGTATACAATTAGACTTAGACAGGTTGATCTAAAGTATGAGGACAGAACGATTGTATCGACCTGATCCATATGAGATCGACCTAATTGTGTTTGAATAACATATCATCTAAAATGTAATGGCAGGTAAAGTATAATGACCTGATCAATAGATAATGATGTTATTTAGTCTAAGTTGTTAGAAGGGAGATCAACATGTAAGGTAAGGTCAAGTTAATGACCCATGCCATATAATCGATCTTAATATTTTGTAGCAGGTTGATCAAAGTGTAAGACAGATCGATGCAACGATCTGATCATATAAGACAAAAAGTGTTAGCATCAACTTGGAGTGCGCAACCAGCTCATTTCCTAAGGAAGTAGCCCATGCTAACAAATATGGATGGCAAAGTAACCCACGGGTTCGGGTACCTGTGGGTACCCAACCCTAATGGGACGAATATGGGGAAAGAAAAACGGGGACGAATGCGGGTATGGATTTATACGTTTGTACCCGAATCAGGTAAGGGGCGGGTACGGGGATATATATCACCGCTCCGGACCCGCCTCGATAAATTTTTATAATATATTTTTTAAAAAATATAATTATATATATAATTTTATAAATTTTTATAGGAATAAAATAATGTATAAGGAAAGAGTTTTCAACTTTTGATTTTTTTATATAATATTATTTTATTATTCTAGTTAATAATTATTTTTTCTTAAAAAATATACTTTTTATATATAAAAAATATTACTTAATGGGTACCTGGTGGGTACCCTTTTCCTCCCCGAGAAATCCCTACCTCGTACCTGCCCCGATTTAAACGTGTACGGGAACGGAAAAACAATACCCCCCCCTCCCGAACCCGCCCCGTTATCATCCATGATGGAGGGATTGAGAGAATGACAGGTCGAGGTGACCTGATAACATGTTACATGAAGGTACATTAAGTTGCTTAGGAGCAGATCGATAGAGTCGACCTGACCTCGTATTCACAGGTCGACATCATGCTCGAAGGAGTTGAAGTCGAGACAACTCAAGTAATATTAGAGTTGACCTGCTCTCATGCAAAACGACATATCCACCTGACCTGATAGGTCCAATGAGCTAATCCCGTACAATTGGAGGAAGCTAACGATCTACTGTAACGCCCCCATTCTTTAAACAAGGACATTACGAAAAACTTTACTTTTCTTTAATCATTTAATATTATAAACCATATTATGAATTATGTTTTAAGATAAGCAGCGGAGAGTATAATAAAAATTTTACAAACGGACGGCATATCCCTTATAATTATGTATATGCCACCCTGAAATAATGACCACCAGCAGCAAATTACAATACCAAATAGGGACACAACCCTCATCAAAAATATACACATATCAAAATGTCATTACAAGAACAACTTTGTTTAGTTAACCAAACCTAATTAAGTTTGTTTTCAACCAAACATTCACATATACATAAAAGCTAAGAGAATGTTCATAGGGTCCACTTCCATCTGCTCCAGCCGTCGAGCCTCTCAGCCTGCAAAATATGACAACATGTGGGGTACGTGAGTATGCAAGCACACTCAGTGGAGAATACACTGCAAGCAGTTATAACCAATTGTGCAAGTCACATAGCATAATGAACAACTTTCATTATCTTGTCGGCGAGACTAGTCTCTCCCCTCGAGGGTGCTTTATACGCCACACAGGCAATGATTCGCCACACAGGCCATAATACGCCACACAGGCCACGCCACACAGGCAAGAATACGCCACACAGACAAGTTCATATGAATGCAACAGACACAACAATGATTATAGCCATCAACTTACAGATAGCGTAAACCCCACCTCGTGACGATGTTTCACAAGGAATTCTCACTTGCTTGGTTTTCCTCAACTTTAGTCGGTTGTCCGTCCTCGAGCCTTGGATGTTGCGTCGCCTAGCACTTTAAAACTTAACTTATTACACATTGAAAGTACAAACTTATTATGGCTTAACTCGTACAATTAGTACTCATATATAAAACTTGATTTTTACATATATAAGTTAAGCAATATTTCTCAATTCAAAATATAAAACATAGAATGCAAATTTCCAAATTCCGAACTTAAATCACAAGTTTCCAACGTCAATTATGGACACTCGGTTTATCGGTTTCCAAAAACATAACCTCGAGTATGAATTATAATGATTGGACTATAAAACTCCTAAAGAAATGTTTTGGATTCGGCATCGATTTGAAGCCGGAAATTATACTCAATTCGCGCAGCTCCCGCAGCGCGTAGAATTGACACCCTAACTTCGTCAGGTCATAACTCCCTCGTCCGAACTCCGATTTACAATCCGAAGGTACCGTTGGAAAGAACACGAAAAGATCTTTAAAATGGCATCTAATATGATGGGTTTTGGATAAGAAAAACGGACGAAAATGAGCCCGAAACCTGTTGTCCTGTTTCTGCCGAAACAGAGATGACACCTCGACACTCTAACTTCAGAGGCTTATAACGCCTTCGTTCTATGTCGGAATTACAATCCGAAGATCTCGTTGGAAAGAAGATGAAAAGACCTTTAAAATGGTATCTAATATGATGGATTTTAGATAAATAAAACTTACGAAAATCGACTCGCAACCTACTGCCCTGTTTCTGCCTAAAATTGAAAATTTTAATTCATCGACTTTCGCCGACGTATTAACGACAAATCATGGCAGCAGCCCCGCTGCCGCCTCCGCCTCTCCTCCACCGGCTGCCCTTCCTCCATAACACAAACCCTAACCCCACTCACATAAACACATAATTAAAAACCAATAATCACTAATGATCATGATATTTGGTATTGATTGTGCTTACCTCAAGTTCTAGAAGAGAAGAAGAATTTGAAAGAGAGAGTGAGGGGAGGGGAGTGGCCGATTGAAGAGGGTAAGAAATGGGTGTTGGAAATGTTCTACACACTTATATTATATCACTTACTTAGCTATTAAGAAATAAAAAAATATCTTAGATATTTTTTGATAAAAATCTTAGATATTTTTTAATAATTATCTTAGATATTTTTCTTAAATATCTTCTAATATTTTATATAAATAAATGTATATTTTGCTAGGGCACATCTCCGTTCTAAGTCGGACAACCTGTAAACATTCCAAATCAAATCCGTTAGTTTCAAAATCATCTAAAAATAATTCAATTTGTATTCATATTTTTTTTTATCGGTATAACTTGCCCAAAAATATTAATAATAACTTTAAAAGTGTGGGGTATTACAATCTACCTATATGGATCACAACTAACCTATCCAGTATGACACGTCAGTTGATACGTTAGACGACATGTTAGATGACACGTAAGACAAACTAAAATGGCTAGAAGTACAATTAACATTCAATGGTTCATTCAATGCAATCAATTAATGTTGCAATGGATAGTTTTCAAAATTGAATACTATAATTACTTATTAAAATTGGTGCTTATGTTCTCATTTGTATTTTTTTTCATAATCACCAGAAAAATTCAAATCCATCTACTACCATAATAACTCAAATTTAATAATGACATGCATATAAATAATACTAAGCTCGGATCTCAGTATATACTGTTGAATCACTATTTTTTATCACACCAATCCAAATATATTCACATTTAGATGAAATATTTATCAAAAACCCCACAATTATATCGTTTCCAAACATTAAAGAGGAAAAAATATCGTTCAACTAGAAAGAAAATAGATGAGATAATCAACGATTATAAAAGTTCAAAAAATATTAATTAAGTAAAAATGAGAATATATATACATATACATATATATATATATATATATTAGAAAAATATGAAGAGGGTAAGGAAGCGAAATATCAATGAACGAAGATAAAAACACCCTAAACTTATTTATCAATTTTTTTTAGAAAATAAATTTTAAATTAGAACTTCTAAATTTGAAATATTATTCAAGCTAAAGGTGGTAGCTTGAATTTTTCTTGTGAAAATTAATATTGTGATAAAAAAAATATGAAATATAAAATAACAAATTTTATACTAGTACTTATTTTTATTGGTTGGAAGTAAATATTTTCTTAAAAAAAAACCTCCAAAGTGAATACATTGAATAAATGGATAAAATAATTAAAATAAAATAAAAATTAAAAGTACAAAGACAATGAATTAAAAAGGCCACAAAGATAAATGGTAAATTTAGGAAAAAAAATGATAAAACTATTTTGTATATAATATATATATAGAGAGAGAGGTGTTATTGGATTGGATGATTTCCATATTATAATTAATGCTTCCTCCGTTGTTATTTAGTTGACACATTTTATTATTATAATATATTTAACTGAATATAAAACGTGTCAACTAAAGAGTAACGGAGAGAGTACATTTTAAGTTTCAATCACGGGAAATAATGGTATCGCTAGTATTAATTATTGACATATATTAGTCATTAAATTTTTATGAAAATATTTATTCATCCGCAGCGGGTGTTTAATACATGCATGTTGGAATTATGGTTGGTCATGAATGTTTGACCGGATGTTTGAGTGACATAACATTTCATTTAGTATAATTAAATGTTGTAAGGTCGATCTACATGTCTTGTAGATGATCATAGTGTATTCACATTCTCTAAAACGATTCTCGGTGAGTGAGAAATAGTATATTAAAGTTGTCACTTGTTACAGAGTTATAAGTTGAATTTGAGATTGGTTTGGTCAACCCAAAAGATCTTGTTGGACTAATTGTTTGAGGCCCAATAGATGTGACCCAATTAAGTTCGGCTTGCACGTGGACAAGTGAACGATTAAATATGTTCTCGAGTTGTATCGGGTGGATGAATGTGTCTAGATTCATCCAAGTCGGTTGTAACCCTCATAATTTCCACTATTGTATTGATGACAATTAACGCGACATTGATTGCACCTTGATATTGATTCCAACATTAACTCTAAAGGTGGCAAAAGTAGCGGACAGGGCCCGCCCGGCCCATCGGGCTTTTTATAATTATGAGGCCCGCCTGAATATTTTCGGGCTCCAAAATGTAAGGCCCAATCCAACAGCGGGCATGCAGACTTTTTCATGGGCGGACCCAAAGTTTAATTCATTTAAAATTAAAAAAAAATTAACATTTACGACGTAAAATTAAACTATACAATCATTATCTTTAAATATTAATAAAATTATGAATAAATAATTAAAAAAATAAAATATAAACATCACAAGATTATAATTTAAATTATATAACAATCCTAAAATAACCAATTAAACTTTTAAAAGGTCTTTATTCATTATCTATCAAAGTTATAAAATATATAAATATTACAATGATAATTATATTAAATAAAATTGCAAAAATTAGTATTTTATCCGATATTATTGGGCGGGCTTTTAGCCCGAAAATCCTGGGCTTTTTAGCCCAAAGCTCATAAGGCCCAAGACTATTTTGGAGCGGGCTTTTTAGGCCCGTTTTTTTTCGGTCCTCCTTTTTCCAAGCCCAAATCCGCCCAAACCCTGAGCTTTTGGGAGGGCCACTAAATTTAACTCTAGGGGAGGGCCACTAAATTTAACTCTAGGGGTTGGAGTTGTAATATAAATATGATGTAGTCTTTGCATTCAAAAGTTTTTTTGTTGAGAGTTTTTTGGAAAAAATTATGCAAGAACATAAAACTTTCTGCATACACTTGTCTCTCGATTTTTGCATTTCACTCATTGTTGTGTCAATTGTTTGAGAGTTCAATCCTCATCACATTCCAGTTCGCCGGAGTTCGGTGGTTTTGTGGTATTGCTACCATTGAGACAAAGTCATTTTATCTTTGGGGGTGACACGCGAGATCCGAGAGCACTAACGGGTCATATCTCATCTTACGGATATATGACTCCTTGACTTGGCTATTTTGGTTTTGTTTTTTAACTATTGTAATTTGTATTAGATTTTTATTGCATGTTATTACTTTTGTCATCTCATCAATCTCCTCCTACGCCATTTTGTTAACAATGGCGAGACGATATATTGTTTTCGTTCCGAGTAGTTTTTGAGACTGATATAATTTTGACTTAATAACTTACGAAACCTAATACCCTAAACTTGGATATGTCGATTGTTTTCCACTGACTCCAGCACTACTGTGTTCACTGCCACGTCCACTGCTATCTCCATGATGTCCACAACTTTACCTGAAACTTCTAGCATGACAACTTTATCAATATTTCAGTACATTGTTGGAACGTCCACATTGGCGAACTGTGTTTGCATGACACCATCGTCAATATTTCCTATCACTGTTGGTGCGACAACTTTGTCAACATTTGTTGCAATGTTTTCCAGAACCAACACATTTGGGTCGTTAGATGGATCTATTTCGAATGAAACTGTTGGGTCCTACATGTGTTGGTTCCCTTGGATCCTTGATTGGATCGAGTAATGGTTCCACATTTTGTGGTTTTGTTGATCCATGCTTGAATACGTTATTGGAGCTCTCGGGATCACCACGAATGATGGATTCTTATTTGGATCAAGTTTTGAATTCTTTGGACTCAACACTGTAGTGTCGGAGTGACAATCTTGTCGATATTGTCAAACACTGTTGGTTCAACAACTCCGTCGACAATTGCTGTGAATCTGTCCAGCACCAACCCGTTTGGATTGTTTGGTGAATCCACTTTGAGTGGCACCGTTGGTTCCACATGTGGTGGTTCCATTAGATCCTTGTTTGGATCGAGTGATGGTTCCATATTTGGTGGTTTCGTTGGATCCTTATTTGGATCAAGTGATGTTTCCATATTTGGTGGTTCCATTGGATCCTTGTTTGGTTCAAGTGATGGTTCCATGTTTGGTGGTTTTGTTAGATCCTTGTTTGGATCTATTTGCTCAACACAGTGGGCACAACAATATCATCCATATTGTCGAGCATAGTTGGTTTCAACAACTTTGTCAATTGTAGCTGCCATTACACGCAACACTTTACTGCCACTGCTAATGCCATGGCTGGAAATATTGTTTTTTCTTCACTGTCGGCGTCATTGCTGGCAACATTAATGTTGTTGCCACTGCTGACTGTCACTGGAGCCAACACCGTTTCTGCCACTTTAAACGATGACCTAGATCACCAAAATTGGTAGTTTGGAAAGTGGACATGACCTAGATCACCAAAATTTAAACGATGACGTTTTATAAAATATGAGAATAAAGATTGCATATGAGTAGACACAGATTATAAATATTGATTTTTTTTTTGTTTCGATAATATATGAGCAAAGATTGAGCAGTTTAACTTAATTAATTTTCAGAGCGCAATACCAGATCGTTGTCAACTTTGAAGCATTTGATGAAGCTAAGTAACACGAGAAAGACGAAATTGACCATAGTTACTAATATTATATCCCAATAATATTAGGGATATGATGATACATCAATATATAAGCATAAGGAATACATGCATGGATATATTTATGAAATTAAGGACGAAAGAGACACGAAAGCACGAGTGTCTATACTATAACTCTAGACATCGTAGGTGGGAGGGGTAGATATGTAATTGTATGTATATTGTACGTAGCTGGCTAGCGTCTCTTGTTTCCCGCAGCTGGTTGTTTCTGAGAATTGAAATAGAGTGCGGCGACGGGAAGCCCCAATTGATTCTCACTCGCGAACTGGCGCGTGCTGAAAAGCCCTCTCTCCGCCGGCGTCCCTTTCACCGTCGTCCCCATAAGCCCCGCCGCCTGCTGGAATGCCACAAATACGTGCCTATGAATTCCGATTGGCGGCTGCGGCCCCATGTACGACATTAGCTCCTTCCCTTTATTTATTTTCATGCACCCACACCTCAATTAATTTTCATAACTCAACTTAACATAATATAGTACCACTATTAAATTAATGCATGAGTGCAAAAGTTTATACCTTCGCTTGCATCTGATCCCTCAGGAATATCTATAACTAGCCTGCACCAACATTAAGTCAAAAATAAAAATCCCATCAGTTCTATTTTGTGAAATTAAGGACAATATATTAATTTAATTTTTTTATTAACTTTAATCAAAAAATATATCGTGATAATATAAACAGTTTTTTTAAGGTTCTTCTATTAAGTAATTTGTTTTGGATAAAAGAGTGACAATAAATTTAAACGGTGGATGTAGACCCAAATTATTTGGCATCACACATTAACCACTCAACTGTTAGGTAAAGATATATTATTGACAATGGGTCTTTTAGTAAATAGTTTAAATTTAACATCATCTCAAACAAAAAAATAAAAAATATTATGGAGAAATGAAGATGCAGTGGGGTTTAGAATGTTACCAATGAAGCCACTCTCTGAATGTGGGTTCACTCGGACTAGGAGCGTCAGGATCAACCATGATCTACTCATGATACATGCATGCATGTATCCAAATAAAACAAACTCGTCATCACCTATCAATTTTAATTACTAGTTCTTCACATATATATATTAATATAAGCTAGAACGTGCGATAGTGCATGCATATAATTTAATGAATTTAAATGTGACGTGGCTTACAAGAGTGTAGTAATTATTGGGAGAGCCGGTGATGCGGACTTTGGGCCTTTCGGCGGCGGAGGAAGGCTTGAGTTTGCCGCCATTAATGCTTATCTTCTGAGCGGCGTAGCGCACGGCCAGCTCCGCCGTGGGAACGAATATGTCGAGCACATCTCCGACGACCCTGCCCACCACCAACGGATCTAGCGACGCCTTACGCATCTCTTCACAAGCCTCAAATTAATTAAATGGCCTAATGCCTTCAGTTATGCATGCCTCAGTCGATGGTGTTGGTGTAGATAGGGAGAGGAAAGATATAAGGGGAAGACACGTTGTGAAATTGGGGAGATAATGAACAACTACGTGGTGCAATGGTTTGGACAAGTGTTGAGGGACTTTCTTAATTATACTACATAATATTCCAATTTTCAGTTATACTCTAGGTGAATGAATTGTCACAATATGTATTAATTGAACCTGCTTTTGTTTCTATGCAAATTTTGTTGCTATTGCGTCAAACTCCATGTTAACAATAGTTGTATGTTATGCACACTTACGGGATTAATTGTGGTCCCACTATATACTGGGATAATAACTTGTCAAATCATTACTACGTACGGCATACATTTAAAAAATTATCATATTTTATTTTTATTTTCGGTATAAAATTTTTCATACCATTACTTTATTATACTTTTCGGCATTACTTTATTAGTTCGATATACATTACTTTCGTTATGACGTTTTTACATACGTATAACTTACCTTATTTTCAGTATACCTTACCTTATTTCGGTAGTTTTTTTTTACGGTATACCAAAACTTATTTATTTTTGGTATAACTTTCTTTCACGTCATAACGAAACTTATTTATAATGAACAACTTAAACAATATCTAGCATATATAAATTCATACTAAGTGTTAATTTTTAATAACATACTTTTTTAGAAAACCACGAATATCATATAATCAATTACAAATATATTAACTAAATATATTATTGTGTTTTTATAGAACTAACTACATTTAGATATATGAATCATAATTAATTTTTTATGCATGATATACTATAACAGAATAAATATATTTTTATTAATTATATATTATAAGTTGTATTGTGTTTAATATCAAAGAGATGTTATATGATCATATAAGACACTTATATTCTTAAACAATACTTTTAGATTTTAATTATTTCTATGTTATTGTAGTTAATTATAATTAGTTAGTTATGTAACAACAAAATATATATTATAGTTTATCATTATCGTTTAAAATAATAAATATAAGTTTTCGTTCAATCTTTTTTATTATCAATAAACCCATATATTTTGTATTTATCATTAATCTTTATTAATTATAATTCGTACTTTATGAATACATAACTTTGTTATAATTCAAATCGAATATATATGATATATACCAAAATAACGGTATATACCAATTTTTTCGGCATACAACGCAGTACGATATATGACGATATACCTCGGTATTTGGAAAAATCATACATTTACCTTACCGAAAAATTCGGTACGATATCATACCTTACCAAAAATTTCAATATACCTTATATTCGATATTTTACTGTATTTTTCGGTACTATAAGTACCGTATACCATTTTTTCAATAAATTTTGACATCCCTGAGTGATTCAATCCTCGTTACTGTAGCAAATGTTGTCTATTTCATTTTCAAAACAGTTAATTGTTAAAAAACACTTTAAGAAATTAAAATTTTAAATAAGTCCTAATAAATAATAAAAATACATATTGACAAATTTATTGTTTATTTAAAGGATGATATTTCTAAGATATTTTAAGACATATATTTGGAACAATTTAATAAATATATATAGTGTGAATCATTTAAAAAATAAAATTTTGATATAAAAAATAAAAGGCAAACTACAAATTTGTTTTCTTTTACTATTTTTGTTTATTTTCTTTAGATATATTAATTTGAAAATGGATCAAATGGAAACAGTTCATATTTATACAATATGTCTCAAATTAAATTTGTATTATATTTATGCATAATATTATATCTAATAATTGGAATAATATGTCAAATCCATATATAGGATTTGCTTTCTAAATAAGACTTGATTCTCATTGAATTACGCCCTTATTAATTGAAGGATAAAACAATAAATATGATGTTATTTTTAACCATGCATTCGTTATATTATGGTTATGAGTTTCATTTTACATTAGGTAAATAATATAATTTGATTTTTAAATAATTTTTACGTAAAATGTTGTTTTTCGTATCTTCTTCAATCATTGGGTGACGAGGGAGGAGAAGCGGAAGAAATTGAAACGACGTCATCTCAATCATATATAATGAGGTGTCGTACAACAATAGGGATCGTTGACTCGCCGTACACTTGGAGTAGGTGGTGGCTACGTAATCTAGCACATTAAGAGAGAAGTCAATGACGATAGACACGGTTGAAAAAATTATTCACGCTCAGTGTGATATATAACACAATCACCTATACACTCAACAAGCGACTGATTGCAACGACAGTGGTAGATGATGGAAGGAAGGCTACTATGTTGTTGGTAATAGACATCATTTTTTAAGAATTGTATTTATCAATTTGTACGTATGTGCATTGTACTTGGTGTACCAATATGCACTATATAATTAACTTTTTAAGTGAATTATTATACAAAAATCATACATTTTTATTTATTCAAATATGCATTTTAATGTGTACATGAAAAATTGTATAACTTCTTAAATGAATTGTTTTTGAAAAAAAGTGTGTTTTAATTTATTCAAAGATCGTATTGACTTTGTGAATATGCATTGTATAATATATTTAATTTGATTTTTATATGTATTATATTGTTCATTGTGAAACGAGTTACTTGATGTATAGGGACATAGATACTTCACGAGTTACTTGATGTATAGGGACACAGATACATCAGTTTATTTTTCTTGCTTCCAAGGTAATTTATTTGGTGTACGTGTGTTTGTACTGAAGTGAAAATTCGGTCTAGTATTCCTAGTTAGATATGAATTGATCGCATTATTTATAACACAAAAATATGTGTAGTAATAAATCAAATAGAGTATTGTATGGACGGAAATTGATATGTGAAAACATAATGGTTAAATAACACCTAATTATTATAAATGCAACAATAATGTGTGGCATGATTTTTTTTATAACAACTAATAAAATAAGAAATATAATTGCGAATGACATAATCAAATCAAATAATAACGAATGGATTACTCAGATAATCATATACTCTATATAGGACAATATACAATTGTTGATTAATATTTAGTCTATCACCTATCACTATGTTTGCGTCTGTGTGTTTTACTTGTGTGTAGATTCTCTTCGAGAAAGGCGAAAGGAGTGTTGGGCGTGGAGAAAGAAGGACATAGCAAGCACACACGACCAAGGACACGTTGAAGCATTTAATAGTGCGAGAAGTGAGAAGACTAAGTCTAAGGGTTGCACCTTAAATTTAGGAACAACCCTCAAACCACTTACGTATTCTATCTCTAGCGGTTAAGAAAGCTTGGGAGAGAAGTCATAGTCTGTCTATAAAAAAGGAGAAGGACTTCTCACACCAAGCGGGGACTTCGAAGTAGTGTTAGAAAGAGTTAATACATTTATAGGTCGAATAGGTGGATGTGCCAATTTTAAATTTCACATGATGCATTTACTAGAATACTAAAATCCCAGGCTTGGAGGCATTCCACAAACTTATAACAGGGAAACCCAATATCAACTGTTGCTCTACCAAAAGGGATAGAGACAAGCTTAAAGGGAGTGCTTATTTGGAAAGTAGACTAAGTAGTATATATATATATAAGTGTATGCAGTGTTTATATCTAGAGAAACTTTTTGGTATGATAATGTTACTAAATTAAGTGTTGTTTTATATTTTAGATGTCATCTTCAGAGACTTTTGTTCTCAAGTATCCGTGTCTGTTTAGTAATAATTCTTTCGATCTAATCTGACTAATCAAGCAAACCAAACGATCCCATACTCTACTAATAATTATACGACTATACTTGACTACCGAAGTAGTTTACCTTTTACTTCCTCTCCATGTTATCTTTATATTTCACATTTAATCTTTTTTTCCTTATGAGATGTTCCAAAATATAGTCCAGCTCCGTAATAAAAAAAATTATATTGCTATTTTACTAAAATGGCATTAGTCAGTATTTGTTGAAAATTATTATTAATATCTTTTTGTCTTTCAAGTATTATATATAGTCAAGCATGCATAGAGTCTATGCCTAATTAAATACATTAATCTTGTTAATACAACCACGTTCTTACATGCTCCGTAATTTTGGTTTCATCCATATTCATTAATTTTGTATGCACGTTTGAAGATTTAATTAACACAACATATATACATCTTCATAGTTGTATTCCCTCCTCTTATGCGAGCCAAAAGGATGATTACAATAAGTTAGTGAATTTTCAAAAATCAAAATTAATTAACTGAAAAGTACAAAATATGATAGGAAAAAGGGGATGTGTGAAACTGATGAGTAGAAAATAGAAATTGCACAATTGCATAGAGAGTGCAGAAAGATGGATGAGTTAAGTAGAATCTGCGGCGGCGCGGGGATAGTACCGGCGGCGGAAGCTAGTAAAAGTGGGCAATACTTAAAGATTAGCTCCTAGAAGTTGGGCATCTTCATCTTCTTCGTCTTCTTCTTCAGACCTTAATAGAGATGGTGTTGTTGGGCACATAATTAACACAAAGCCATTGAGAGCGAGAGAGACAGAGACAGGGAGTATTAGCTAAGATGAATATTTTAGCAAGAATTAATTACAGTTTATTTTGTTTGCATATGATGATTGTGACTGAGATATAGTAGCTTCGATTTACTCGTCCATCCATTTATTATTTCTTGTTACCTCTATTATTCTCTAACTTGTAATTTCTGCAGACTGCCAAAGCCAAAAGTTGAAGAGATCGAAAATTATTTAAACAAAAAAAACGGTATAAAGCTAGCTTCTTGTTTGCTCTCCCAACGGTCAACAAAATGGTTAACATTTTGACTTAACAAGTCTCTTAATAATGCGTTTTCACGTTAATAGGAATGTGTAATGACTGAAACTTGAGTCTCATTTAATATATTATTCTAAATTGAGTTTGTGTGGTTAATGGAACTTGACACTCTTCATTTGATATATTGTTTTAAATTGTGTTATATGTAAAGCTGGCAAAAGAGCGGGTCGAGCCCGCCCAAGTCCGGCCAAACGGGCTTTTCATAATTTCAAGGCCCGCCCAAGTTCACCTGAATATTTTCAGGCTTCAAAATGTGAGGCACGATCCAATCCCGGGCGGGCGGACTTTTTTTCTGGGCGGGCTCAAAGTTTAATTTATTTAAAATAAAAAAGAAAATTCTTTGAAAAATTTGACATTTACAACGTAAAATAAAGCTATGCAATTCATACATTTAAATGTTAATAAAATTCTGAATAAATAATAAAAAACATAAAATATAAACACCACAAAAAATCATAATTTAAATTATATGACAATTCAAAAATAAACAATTAAAACTTTAAAAGTTTTCTATTCATTATCTATCAAGATCATACAAAATATAGATATTACAATGATAATTTAAATTAAATAATAGTTGCAAAAATATTGTTTTATCCTATACTATCGGGCCGGCTTTTTAGCCCGAAAATCCCGGTCATTTTGGCCCAAAGCCCATCGGGCTCAAGGCAATTTTGGGGCGGGCTTTCTAGGCCTGTATTTTTTCAGGCCTCCTTTTTTCAAGCCCAAACCCGTCCAAATCTCGGGCTTTTGGGTGGGCCTATGGGCTCGGGCCAATTTTGAAAGTTTCAAAGATAGATTATTTCAGTGAGCATTAGAATATGACAAAACGTAAATTATTTTGGTGAATGATGAAATATATTTTGGTGAATGATGGAATATTTATTATACGAAATTATATATGTACTATTATCTTTGTTACAAGACGGCTCTCTGTCAAAATCCACTCCAATATAATACATGAATCTTAGCTATGGCCTTATTTGGGAGTTCGTCTATAAATAGGTTTACCTACCTTGGTTGTATGTACACTCACAAGAACTCAAAAATCAAGCAATAATATTACATAGGAGGAGTTTAATAAGAAATACAGTATAGCTAGAGACATGGCAAAGGCAAGCAATAAAATTTCCATTTTCTTTAACCTTGCTTTCGTGCTCTCACTTATTCTCATCATCACTGTTTCAGAAAGCACATCATTTTTTGGGGGTACGTTTTTCATCACAATATTTGCCTAATTTTTTATTTTCATTCTGCTTAATTATATATTTATTTAAAATATTATATAATGCAGTCAATAAAAAGGGAAAACTAGTGTGCGAGATTGTGGTTGGAGTGGAAAGTGGAGATACTTGTTTCGATATTTCAAAGGCGCATAATTTGAGCAGCACTTCCTTTGAAGCTATTAACCCTAATCTCAACTGCACTGCTCTCTTCATTGGGCAGTGGCTCTGTGTTAGTGGCTCCACCTCTTAGTTGATTGCACCAAGCTCATGCTCAACAATCAACATACATACACATATATGTTTGTTTTTGCCTTTTCTTTTAATTTTGCTCAACTATATTAAATTATGTTATAAATAAGAGCCAGCTGCTAGTTAAGCTTGTGGTTAGTTTCTTTTGTTGAATCCTTAGCCAAAAGCTTCCAGCTTCTTGCATTAATTGTATTTTTCTTAATGAATTTGCTATCGTTGTTTTATATTTTGTTTCTCTATATTTTCTTCATTTGGAGTTGTCGAAAAGGAGTTTAAGAATTTGAAACTGAGATATATAGAGGAATCCACTGATTGATCGGTTGTCTTGCAATAACAATTAGTTAAGCATAAATAAATGAATCGACTTATATCAAGTCAGATCTTCTATTGCCTAGCTAAGTGTATGCATCCCGTGCAAGGCATTGGGAAAAAAATTATAATTTATTTGATATGTATAAGATAATTATTATTATTATATGTTTATCATATTTCATGAAGTTATAGTTATTTATTTTAGTTTTTTGTCCTTATATTTTATAGGGGTAAATGCTAAAATACCCATTTTGATAAGTAAAAAATAAAAAATACCCACTTAAAAATAAAAGATAAAAAATACCCACTTTTTACAATAGCATGATGAAATTGATCATGTGTTCATGTTATTCAAATTTAAAATAACTTGAATAACATGATCACATGATGAAACTCATCATGTTATTGTAAAAATAACATGATCAAATGATGAAATTCATCATGTTATTGTAAAAAGTGGATATTTTTTATCTTTTATTTTTAAGTGGGTATTTTTTATTTTTATTTTATAAAAGTGGGTAATTTTACCTATTACTCCTATTTTATATACATAAAAAACTTTGAAGTTTTTTTAAATTTATATTATTTATTATTGGAATTAATGAGTTCTTTATTAGTGCATTTAAGGTGTCTTAGCACGATTAGAGCTGTCAAAATTGTCAAATAAAACTTTCTAAGGTTTTGAAGTCAGTCCAAACTTGCCATAAAAATTTCAAACCTATAAATATAAGGGGGATGTATTGGTTGTAGAGTTTGTAGGATATTTTTGGACTTTTAAAATTTAGGAGTATTCAATTCAGATTTTTAAAAGTCTTTAAAAATCCTGAGGTGTTCAATACTAATATTAAAAAGTCTTATAAAATCTCTAGGTATTCAACAATCTATGCATTTTAATAGTCTACGGATTTTCATGGATTCTCTTTTAAAAAATATAAATAGATTGTTCTCTACAAAATCTCTTATAATCACTAGAGATTTCAACGGATTCTCCCACAGACTTCTACAAAGCTGACTAGGGATGACAATTTAGCCGGACTCAACTCAAGTCCGCCCAAGCTCGACAACAATGGGCCACCCAAGCCCTGACCTGATGATGTTATGGGCCAGGCTTAGGCCAAAATATTAAGCCCGATGGTGGTTTTGGGCTAATTTTTAGGCCGGCATATCGAGGCTCACCCAAGCCCGATTTGACATTTATATAATGAATATATAAATTAAAAATACTATAAATATTATTATTACAATTAATATATAATAAGTATAAATTAATATATATATATATATCAAATAAGATATATAACTAAATAAATTTGGAATTAATATTTATTTGTATTTAAAAGTATAATAAATGTTAAAATATATAAAATGCAATAAAAAATAAATATATATTTTTAAATTTATTAAAAATAAAAAAAAATATGAGTCTGGCTCAAGTCCACCCGATTCATATGGGCCTAGGCCTAATTTTCAAGCCTGATTGGGCCATGGGTCGAGCTTCGGCATGTACATATAACTGTAGAGGATTTGGGCATAGGGAAGCCCGGCCCAACCCGACCCATTGTCATCCTTAAATTCGACTATCTTTATATTATTTCGGGCCCCTAATAGGGGTGATAATTTTGTCCAGTCTGACGACAAGGGCCTCCAAAGCCCGCCCCAATGACGTCATGATCGGGCTGGGGCTAATGTTTAGATCTGACATACCCAAGTCCGCCCAAGTCCCCACCCAAGCCCGATCCGAATATTTAGATATCTAATAATTAAATTATAAATTTAAAATAATATAAATATCATTATTATTATTAATATGTAATAAATATAAATTAATAGACATATTAATGATTAAAATATATAAATATATTTTAAAATAAATTAATTATATATTATTTTAATATGTTAAAAATAATAAAATAAATAAAATATGTATTTCCGCCCAATCCACATGGGCTTGGGCTTGACCTTGAATTACAAGTCCGGTTGGGCCCGGGTCTGGGCATAGGGAAGCTTGGTCCAACCCGGCCCATAGTCATCCCTTGTCCCGTAGTCTATTGAAATTTGTGTAAATCAATAAAAAAAAAATATATTCCGCAATCCTATCAAATCTATTAAAGTCAATGTAAATCAATATAAAAAAGTCTGTCAACAGAATCCACGGACTTTTTAAAGTTCAAAAAAATCCAACAGAATCTCAATTGAATAGACCCTCCTAAGACTCAATTCAGATAGGCGAGTATGTATTACTCAAAAAATATAATTTAATAAACTTAATTATTTTAATAACTTTTTTTACAATAAATAATTTTACTTATATAAAATGTAAAAATAAATATTTTAATTTTAATTATTTAAGCAAATATTTTAATTCAAAAATTAAAAGTTTTCAAATATTTCTAATATTTTAATTATAATATTACCATTAAAATGAATTCTAATTGATGTTTTGTGTTGTATATATACATAATCGATTGACATGTAAAATTTTAGATGAATTATTCACGCATAATTATTTTCATACTTCAATTTTGAAATTATTTCCTACCCAAATCCCGAGTACTCTGAGTAGGCAGGTCGGGTCGAACATATCGTGACAGCTTTATCCATGATTTCCATGTTGATAAATAAATTATTACAAAAATCGATAGTTGATTAGAAATATTATTTTAACATATGTATAAATAATCCAAATAAAAATATACAATTTGTATTATTATTATATATATTTTGATTTATAAGAAAAAAAATTTAAGTTAGAAATGCAAAAATATATCAATCATTCATTTTAAAAAATGAAAGATTGTGATATTTTTTTTTCCATGTAACCTATTTATATAAAAATATATTTTTCATTTTTCTATTATAATAAAAAATATTTATATATTTTTTTAAATTGATCTTAAAAATAATTTTTAGATAGACAAATGAAATATTTTTTTATTATTATAAATAGTGTTCCCCTCATATATGTGCGCGCGCGTGCACACACACACATATATATATATTAATTAAATATAATAAATAAATCTTCACTGTTAAATTATTTTGGTTCTGTATAAGTTAACTAAAAATAAATCTTGACTGTTAAATCATTTTGATCAATGGTACAAATTAAAAGATAATTTTAGTATATATCTTATTGATAATATTTGATTCCTAAAAACAGGAAATTTGTTATTCTTTCTAAATAGAGTTTATTGATTAGGGTATAGTTTAATTATATCCATTGGATGAAAAATATGGATGGTTCAGATTTGTTTTTTAATTAACACAAGCATATCTATTTTCATTATAATCATCCTCTATACATATATATTTATTAATTAAATATAATTTCATAAAATTATAAATAATAAATGAATAAATATAATTTTGTAAATAAAATTAATTATATAAAATTATAAATGATAAATTAATAAATATAATTGCGTAAATAAATGTAAAGAAAATTAATATTAATAAAACGTATAAAATAAAATAAAAATATAAATATAAACATATTTATAAGTATTTTTTTTTATTTGTTTAACGTGTTATAACTTGTTAATATTAAAATTATTATTTTTTATATATTATATATTAAATTAAAATTCTTGTTGTACCCTTTAACTAAAAATAAATGTTGCATATATTTTTAAAACAAATTTTTTTTGCAAATAAAATAGAATTTGTTGAAAGAGAATAAAGTAGTTACTAAATTAATAACTAATATATTTAAAAGTCTAATTATTAATGTCATTAAAATTAACATTATGTATAAAATTGTCATTGAAATAGAATTGCAATTGATTTGAAATTGAATGTTTGGTGTTATATATATATATATAGAAAGAGAGAGATATGTATATTTTCCTTTATATATAATTTTAAATCCTTAACCTTAATCATATCATGTCAATCTCATGTTAATGCCATAGAGAATCTATGTAACACGACTTATAATATAATAACTTATAATAGAGAATCTATGCAGTTGGGAATGGAGATGACAATGGGCCGGATTTGGATCGGATCTGGCTTGGTCCAAATCCAGATATGCAAATTTTGACTTGAGTCCAGATCCGATCCATATCCATTGGATCTTAAAAACCGAGATCAGTGTCCAAATCGATGAGATCCGCCGGTTCCACGGGTCCGACCCAAATCCATGCATTTTATTTTTTAAAATAAATTCTAAAAATATACTAAAATTGATAATAAAAACATGATTACAATATAAATCAACAGTACAATATGGTTGATCAAAATAACACTATGATTCTTAAGGAGCACTATAACAATTCAAAATAAGTCATAATTTTTTAAACAATTTTAAAATTATTGATGTGTCAAGAGAAGTTGTGGCGAAATATATTGCAATTAAAATGAAAGTTTAAAATATTTAAGAAAATTTTAGATGTTGCACCTACTTTTAACATCATCAACATCTTAAAAAAAGAGAGAAATTCAATAAGTAAAAAATATTTAGAGTTGGATTGAACTATATTTAAAATAACGTAGATATTAATATATATATATGTGTATATATATATATCATAAATAATTAAATAAACGGGTCTATTGGGCGGATCTGGACCGGATCGGGGTTTCACAATGTGAATTCCAGATCTAGTAGTAGAAAATTTAAAAAATTCCAGATCGATCTGAATTCATCGGGTCCAAAATTTGATGAATCCAGATCTTCAAAAATTAATATGGATCTTTGGATTTGTACTGGGTCCAGGATCCACTGTCATCTCTAGTTTGATTTCATTCGGACTTATATATGAGTTACTCAAGTCTCTATATGATATTAACTATTAATTCCAGTCTCATTTACTAGAACTTATTAACTAGTCGGGCAGGCAGGACACAACTCGTTCAATTACTTAATTTGCTTCCAAAACAAAATTTTAGAAATTATTAATTATTATAGGTTAACAAGTATATATCTATACCTATAATAAAATAAGCTTGTTTTACAAAACTTGAACTACTATATATTTAATATAAGGGTAATAATGTTTTTTATTTATAAGAATACAGATCACTAATTTTCACTATAGAAATAATTAAAATACGGATTGATATAATATTTATCATAAGAGATGCAATAATTCAATATGCCAATTTTTATGTTTGGCACAATATTATCTTCTCTAAATTTAAAGTTATCCACTATAAAAAAAATGTATTCTGAAATATATTAATATGCGAAATAAAGGTGAAATATCACTTTTATCCTATTGAATATATATATATATATATATATATATATATATATATTAGATTATATAAGAAAGAATTATTATGTGAGAAATAAAAAAATTATTCGTTAATTTTAATAAATTAATGATTATGATTTCAACAAGTTAACTTTCATTTAAAAATTAATCATGTTCTTAAATAAAAGAAAATATTTATATTTAATGTAATTGATTTTACTCACTAATTTTATATAGATTAGTGATAGAGAATAATATCAGTTCTGCTCGCTAGACGAGCAGAAAAGACTCAAATCTAGATACAAATAACCTCCAGAGGATATCGTAGCTCTGACCAAGGCAGAGGCCGTTAAAGGTTTGAGGACTCAAGGCTATAACCAATACTCAGACAAGCATATTTGACTGACTACAAGCTATGGTCCAAGAACCTCTAGAAAATGCCTTTTGAGGTCTGATCTCAAGGTCTGCAAAGCATGAAAAGCATATATTTGTGTACTACCCGACATATGTCAACTCCGTACCTGACATATGTCATAATAACATAAATCGGTGGAAATATCATTTAACAATCGCAATGAGACCACTATAATGTGGCAGAACCCTATTAGTCGAGGCTCATTTACACGCACTATTTACACATAGTGCGTCTGAGGTAAAAATATTCTTTTACCCTTCATATACCTAACTATATATATCCTCATTTGTTGCTTCACGCACAACACTTGCTACATATTTTTTCTCACGCACTCACTGCATTTTTGCATACTCAAGTTTACAACGAGCTAACTTTAGCGTCGGAGACTGTCCCCGGAGAACTCCAACCATTCTCCGGTCTTATTTTGCAAGATTTTCTGAAAAATATAGGACCCAGCTGTTCCCACGAAAGAGTTGAACCACTTTCATCAAATGTATGAACTCCAACTCATTGGAGCCTTCATACGTTTTCTATCTTTATTTTGTTGTGGACTGATTCTCGGTACAACAATTAAATTCTTTATCATTTCTAACACATGTTTTTTCTCATAAGAACCTAACTATATATGAGGGGTGGTTTTGTAGGAATCACTATATATATATATATGTGTGTGTGTGTGTGTGTGCGCGCGCGCGCGCGCGATGAAAGAAGTTTGACCGAGTTTTTAAGTTACGTGACATTTGATTTAAGATAATCAAATGATCTAGGGTCGATTTACGTTTCAAGTAGATGATCGTTGTATATTTATTTTCTCTAAATCGATTCCCGGTGATTTAGAAATAATAGTTTAAAGCGAGTCACCTAAAAAATGGAGTTATGTGTTTTTAGCTAAGTATGGAGAGTTAATACTTGTCCCACATTGATTAATGAACTATCATTCATCATTTATTTAATAAGGTTAAGAAATATTATGGTTTGACTAGTTGGGTCAAAAACCATCCTCGCGCGCGTCGGCCTACTGTTCTGGGCTTGGTTTTGCTGGCTCAGTCTTTTGATGGCCTGTGATGGTGGCCTATTCCGCTGGCCTGTAACGGTGGCCTATTCCACTAGCCTATCCCACTGGCATGCTCGTTGACCTGTTCCCAATGGCATGTCCCCGATGGCCTGCCGATTGTCCTGCTTGTTGGCCTGGTTTCGCTGAGCTGACTTGTGATATAATCGCATGAGCTAATTGACCTTGATTATTGGCTTTATGCATTGGCTTTGGACATGTGATCTTATGTTGATGGAGCTAGCTTGCTTTATGGTGATGAAGCTAGCTCGACCTTATGTTGATGGACTTAGCTTGCCTTATGGTGATGGAGCTAGCTTAATCTTATGTTGATAAAGCTAGCTTGCCTTATGGTGATGGAGATAGCTTTGACTTTGTGGTGAGAGAGCTAAACTTCACCTTATGGTGAGTAAGCTCACTTGCCTTATGGTGAGAGAGCTTACTTAAACTTAAGGTTATTAACCTGTGATATCAACCTGAGGTCAGTGAGCTTATGGTGAATGTGGAAAAATATATGTACAGATTAGGTGGCTTAATTTGTAATTAATTGCCATCAACTTTTGTAACTCGTGCACTACAAAAAAAGCTTAAACTGGCGACGGAATTGACGACGGAATGACTTTCCATCTTCCGCTGGCGACGGAATGACTTTCCATCTTCCGCTGGCGACGGACTTTAACGAATTTGGCTAACGACGGATTGGCGACGGACTAGCGACCGTTATTTTGGTGCGTAAGATGGCGCCAATGTTAATGACGGACTGGACGACGGACAAGTCTGTCGTCTGTACATTCCGTCGCTAGGTCCGTCGTTAACATTTAATTTTTTTTTAATTATTTTTATAGCGGACGACGGACTGGTCCGTCGCCAAGTCCATCATCCCGCCCTATTTATCGGGCAGAATACTCTTTCGCAAAACAGAACACCCACGCACCCAAAATCAACATCTCTCCGGCGATTCTCCTCCTCTCCGGCGAAATCGAAGCTCCTTCCACCAAGGTAAGTATATTTTGCCCTTTTCCCTTCCCCTATCTTTATGTATCTCGGTTTCTCATTTTTTACCCGTTTAAATTCCACGCCGGAGTAGAAATCTTAGCCTCCACGTCGCGCCTCTGGCACCTAGCTGCTTCGCCGCCGCCGCCTGCTCCGCGCCGCCGCCGTCTGCAGGTATGTGTTTTATTTTATTTTTTTATTTTCTGAATTATTTGATAATTTGGATTAATTATTTAGTTAATTGTTATTTAAATTAGTTAATTATTAAATTAGTGTGAATTGATATATGTGATTAATTGTTAATTTTGTGTTAATTGTTATTAATTGTTTGATAATTGTGGTTAATTGATATATGTGATTAATTGTTAGTGTGAATTGATATATGTGATTAATTGTTAATTTTGTGTTAATTGTTGTTTTTAATTTTCTAAATTATTTGAAAATTTGGATTAATTATTTAGTTAATTGTTAAATTTGTTTTAATTGATATATGTGATTAATTGTTAATTTTGTGTTAATTGTTTGATAATTGTGGTTAATTGATATATGTGATTAATTGTTAGTGTGAATTGATATATGTGATTAATTGTTAATTTTGTGTTAATTGTTGTTTTTAATTTTCTGAATTATTTGAAAATTTGGATTAATTATTTAGCTAATTGTTAATTTTTTTTAATTGTTGCTAATTGTTTGATAATTGTAGTTTTAGTGTTAAATTATTATTAATTGATTGTTAATTAGTATAAGTTTAATTAAATAGTTTAATTGTTTATTTAGTTTAATTATTTAAGTAGTTTAATTACTTTAGTTAATTGACTAATTTGAATAATTTTTTAATTATTGTAATTAATTCAAAACAAATTAGTTTAGTTAGTGTTAGTGTTATGGATAATTGACTAATTTGTCTGCTTGATGTAAATTAATATATCTTAGTTTAAATTCTTAATTAATTAGTTTAAATTGTTAATTAGTATTAGTTTGTTAATTGAGCGTTAGTTTAATTATATGTTTAAATTGTTTAATTAGGATTTATTTAATTACGCCTGTCGCCTCCCGACTCCTCTCTCAGCCTTTCCGAGCCGCCTTTTGCCGCTCTGGTGCTCCCTACTTCGGTGAAAGGTAATTAAATTATAATAATGTACTTATTTAATTACTTGTGTTAATTATATGTAATTAATTAGGTAATTAAATATATTTGGTTAGACGTAATAAATTGTTTAGGTCAAGTTTGTTTAAGATTATTAATTATCTTAATTTAGATTAATAGTTGCTGTATTTATATATATATATTATGACATTGAAATAGACATAATTAATTTCTTAAGGATCTTCTCCCTTTGGGATAGATTTTGATTATGTCTTAAGGATCTTCTCCCAATATGATCAGTAATTGTTCTACGAACCTCGTTGTATTTTGATATATATGTTGTGATAATTTGATGAGATGCACGAGTTGTTGTTATCTTTTGATGATATATATATATATATATATATATATATGACATGCATGTTGGGATAGTTTGATGACCTTAGCTGACTTGGTTAGATTAGACACAATTACTTATGTAGTTTAAATAATCGCATATAAAAATCTTGATTGTAACATGTAACCCTTATTAATGACCGAAATGATCGTGATCTCCAAATGCATAGCATCAAACAATCTAAGCATCAACATATAATTCATAAATGCAAATCAATGACGTACAAAACATTTTAAACGTAAGGATATTCACTCTCTCTATTAAAGTCCAAATAATTTACCAATACATTATCGCCCTTTATTCAACTCCAAATAATTCAATTTCTATACTGAACTCCAAATGATTCAACTTCTCTATTCAACTCCAAATTATTCAACTTCTCTATTGAACTCCAAATGATTCAGCTTCTCTATTGAACTCCAAATGATTCAACTTCTCTATTCAACTTACATAAAGCAATCTCCTTTCATTATCACAAAAACTATTTCCTAATTAAATGTGTAATTTAATTAATACAAAACTAATAGTCTTGCCCTCTCCGTAACTAATTTAACTTTATTTCCGTTTTTTAATACTACTTATTAATAATTAGGGTTATAAAAATGAGTCGAGATTGGATGTATCTGAGTTTACTTCCGAATGGGGGATTTAATCCACACTTCCTTGCTGGGCTTGAGGAGTTCTTAAGATTTGCAAGTAGTCAGCCTCAGTTAATGGATGGAGAAAAAATTAAGTGTCCGTGTGTGAAGTGTAAGAATATATACTTTAAAAGTACAGATGTTGTACAGCTTCATCTCGCTAAAAATAAAATACCTTCATATGCTCAAGAAATACGTGTCGACGTAGATGTAGAACCCGAAGAAGAATACGGGACATACCACGCTATGTTTCATGATCTCGAGGATCCCAATTTTAACAACCCAGACATAGAGGAAGATCCAAACGCTACAGCAAAGTTGTTGTACGAGTTGTTGGACGCTGCAGATCAAGAGTTATACCCTGGGTGTAAGAACCACACTCAGTTGTCTTTTGTGGCTCGTCTGATGACTTTGAAGGCCCGTTCTGGGATGCCACAAAAGTATTTCAACGAGATGTGTGTGTTATTAAATGAGGCATTCCCAGATCACCACAAAGTGCCCATGAATTACTACAACACACAGAAATTGCTACGGGCAATGGGTTTACCTGTAGAAAAGATAGATTCGTGTAGGAATCATTGCATGATCTATTGGGAGGGGGATTCCCATCTTTTGAATTGCAAATTTTGCAATGAAAGCCGATACAAAGATAGGAGTCGGGGACGTAAACAAGTGTCCTTTAAGAAGATGTACTACTTCCCTTTAACGCCTCGTTTACAAAGGTTGTATGCATCTAAAGCTACAACCGGCGACATGATATGGCATTCAACCTCAGCTGATGATGGTGTTATGCGCCATTCTTCAGATTCTCCGGCGTGGAAGCACTTTAATGTGACTTACCCGGGTTTTGTAGCGGAGCCACGAAATATACGATTAGGACTGTCAACAGATGGTTTTCAACCATACGGTCAATTGGGACAATAGTACTCATCCTGGCCTGTTATCCTTACTCCTTATAACTTACCTCCGTGGTTGTGCATGAAAGAACTGCACATGTTACTCACAGTGCTTGTTCCTGATTCAAGAAATCCAAAAGATAAGATAGATGTGTACCTACAGCCACTTATATCTGAACTCAATCAATTGTGGACAGTAGGTGCCCATACTTATGACGTTTCAAGAAAACAAAACTTCCAGATGCACGCAGCATTGATGTAGACCATTAGTGATTTTCCAGCGTACTCGATGTTGTCTGGTTGGAGTACAGCTGGAAGATTAGCTTGTCCTCAATGCATGGAACAAACAGAAGCATTCTCTTTAACACATAGCCGGAAGCAGTCATGGTTTGATACACATCGCAAGTTCTTACCTTACGATCACCAGTTCAGGAGGAACAGGAGGGCCTTTAGAAAGAATAAGATTGTTGCAGATGATCCTCCGGAGAGGAGATCAGGGGAAGAGATACTTTATCAGATTGAAGATTTGGGACTAGTAAAGGTAACCGAAGATTATGATGATAATAACAAGCGCATCTTAAGACAAGTTACCACTGGATGGCGGAAAAAGAGCATCTTTTGGGACCTTCCGTATTGAAGTTCTCTGCTCATTCGACACAATTTAGATGTTATGCTTATTGAAAAGAATGTGTTTGACAATATTTTCAATACTGTTATGAATGTCCAAGGCAAGACAAAAGACACAGCAAAGTCTAGGCAGGAACTCAACCTCTATTGTCATAGACCAGAGCTGATGTGTGACCAGTATACAAATAAATATCCTAAGGCATGCTATACACTTGACTAAAAGGAGAGAAAAGTCTTGTGTGAGTGGGTGAAAGGCCTTAAGTTTCCTAACGGTTACGTCTCAAATATGGGTAGATGTGTAGATATGAGTAAACTTAAGATGTTTGGGATGAAGAGCCACGACTGTCACGTTTTCATGCAGCATACTACCCATTGCATTTCGAGAACTACTCCCACAAGCTGTTTGGAAGTCCATAACTGAGTTGTGTCTATTCTTTCGTGATTTGACATCACGAAACATAAAGAGTGAGGACATGGAGACACTTAACAGTAACATCCCATTGATTTTGTGTAAGCTTGAACGTATATTTCCACCAAGCTTCTTCGATTCAATGGAACATTTGCCTATCCATCTAGCTGACGAGGCAAGAGATGGAGAACCAGTCCAATATCGATGGATGTACCCATTTGAGAGGTACTTCAAACTCAATCAATTGTGTTTAATGCTTTCTAAATGATTCACTATTGTTTTATGCTTTCTAAATGAATCATTTCAATACAGATATTTAAGAAAACTGAAAAATAATGTCAAGAACAAAGCAAGCGTTGAGGGATCGATATGTAATGCATACTTAGTGGAGGAAGCCACTGCTTTCTGTTCCTATTATTTTGAGGATCATGTCAGTAAAAAATATAGAGAGGTGCCTCGCAACTACGTTGGAGGATGTTCTACTAGTGGGGTAGAAGATCAATCAGACTTGCCTTCTATATTCAAACTTGTTGGAACTGGTTTTGGAAAGACAACGAAAAGATCGTTGGATCCAAGGGAATACAGAGCTGCTCATCTATATGTACTCCATAATTGCATGGAGATCGATCCATATATCAAGTAATCTTTTACAAATCAAATAATACTATTTAATGCAATGTGTGGTTTTTATCAACTAATATGTACTTTTGTATGAAGGGAATACGAATCACATCTCAGACACTCAAATCCATAGATAACTGACATGGACATTGATAAGAAAATATCTACGGAATTTCATGAATGGTTTTATTCCTATGTGAGTCAAATTTTCACTAAACTACTTGAATTTATATAAATAAGTAATATATACGGGACATACAACTCCATAACTTGATAAGTATAAACTTGTGTGTGATGTAGGTACAAAATTGTGTAACTGATCCTGTTATGTGGGACATTGCACGTGGACCTTCACCAATGATTACATTATATCATGGTTATTTGGTGAATGGTTACAAATCTCACACGATATCACATGGAACTCACAAAACAACTATGAGTAGTGGTGTGTGCATAAAAGCTGATAACTATGGGGACTCAAGTCAGACAGATTTTTATGGACAATTAGTCGAAGTGTGCGAGCTCACATACCCAGGATTTTACAATAAAAAGGTCGTTCTGTTCAAGTGTGACTGGTTTGACACCTCTCCGACTGGTACAAGGGATGATACTCAGTTCAAATTAGTGTCTGTAAATCATACGCGCAGACTTAGAAAATATGAACCATTTGTATTAGCCATTCAAGCTACACAAGTGTATTACTGTTCATATCCGAGTATGAACCAACAGTGTAGAGACTGGTGGGAAGCTTGTTCTATAAAAGCAAGGGCCACTATCGATGAGTCTCGAGCGGATGTGTCTACGTTGGAGTCATCGTTTCAGGAGGATGATGACGCTAATGTGGTAACTACTGTAGATGTAGATGATAATACATCAGTTCACCGAGACGGTGAACATGTAGAAATTTAAGATAATGATGACCAACAAGACTCTGATAATGTCCTCGAAACAGAAGAAGAAGATGACGAGGATGATGAATATGAAGAGGATGAAGCTTCAGATGACGAAGAAGAAGATGAAGATGAGGAGGATGACTATGTAGATGAGGATGGGGAAGATGAAAATGAGAATGATGAAGAGGACGAAGATTAACACTTTGTGTAGAAAACTTAACACATTCGAATTTTACCTTATTAATTATAAATGCAACTTGTTATATGTTCAATATAAAACTTCTACGTATACGTCATTTGTCTATCATGAATCTTATTTATTTATTTATTGTCAACATAATAGATGTCTTCGAGTCGGCGAGGTTCTCCACGAGATGATGTGGGTACTCCTCGTGGTAGGTGTTCACGACGATCTCCTCTATCCATTGGTAGGGGTAGTTCTCCAGGCTCATCTTCTGGATATGAGTTCGGGACCGGTCTGAGCCACCATATTGGTGGCATACACATCACCCGTCCGTCTTCTGGCTCTGACACTGATGGTCAGGGAGAGCATAGACCCACAGGTGATTTTGTTCTCTCTGTGAGTGAGCTGGGGTACGTAAATGCAATCACATCTTCAATTTTGACAATTATTTAATTAGTTTTTCAAAAATATAACATAAATCAATCTAAAATTACTTATGTAGGGGATTTTACCCGCATGCCGACCCGGCAGATTACATTTGGGAACTATTTAAGATAGTTCCCAACCCGACTGGATACAGTTGGAAGCTCACGCCTGAGGACGCGAGACAGCGATATTGGGAGGAGTTTAAGGTTCAAAAATTTACTAAAACTTTCAAATTCATTCTTAATTATAACTTATAACTACAATTTCTAACATACGTTTTCAATGCTAGAAAAAGTTTACTTGGGAACCGGCAATCGATGCCAAGATTCGGGAGCTGTGGTATGATAAGATTCGGGAGAGATATAAGGATTATATATGCGGGATAAAGAGGAGGAGGAATGATCCGCCACCCAGAGGTGGGAAGCCTGGGTGGTGGACTGATGATGTGTGGATGGGTTGGCTCGCTTACTGGTCCCGGGATGATGTTGTTGCCAAATCCCAGGCAGCGAGGCGCAATCGGATGTCTGAGCCTTAGGGACCGGGTACTGGTCCTATCAAGCATAGGGGAGGGTCCAAGTCGGTCATGCAACGAGCTGAGGAAAAGGTAATAATATACTTTAAATAATAATTATAATTATGTGGTACAATTTTAATTCATATACACATGTTTCAATGACACAACTCCATTGTGATTTGATGCATAGGTTCGTGAGAGGGGAGTAGCTCCGATTGACTGCATGTTCGACTCCTTCCTCGATGAGCATCGATATGCGGACGGGACATACACCGATCCGAAATCTGAGGCGATAGCGGTAAGTCTTAATTTCAAAATAATATATATATATATATAATTTATATTTTCAACATTTATAATATTTATACTAACAAATGTTCATTTCTCGTTTACATGCAGACTGAGGTGTTTCGCCGTGCTGACGAGAAACGAGCCCAACTACCCGAGGGGGACCACGATGCAGTCGACATAAACGAGCTGTATCTGGAGATTCTTGGCGGCCCGGACAAGAAGAAGATGATGTTCGGTACGGGAGGCGCCGCGAAGGCCTTGAGAGCATCCAGATTTGGAGGATCGTCGTCCACATCACGAGCATCCAGAAACAAGGTTGAGGAGCTGCGGCACCGAGTCGAGGAGCAAGATCGCGAGCGCCGTGAGTACCTTGCTTAGCAGCAGAGATTGGCTGAGCAGATGACGCTCATGCAGACTTAGTACGCCAAGGTGATGCGGTGGATGTCTTAGCAGCAGGGAGGAGGTAGTGCTCCCTCCTTTCCCTCTTATCAGCCTCCCCCGTCTGATGTCCCTCCCCATTTTCCTCCTGATTATGATTCGTAGATGCTATTGATACACTGTACTATTTTTTTATGATATTGTTTGTCGTGGGATGCTATTGATACATTATATTATTTGTTGATTATATGAAATCCCCGTTCATTTTGAATTTCAATCGATTGGTTCAATTTTAAATTATTGTTCAATGTTCGATTATATTTGTATTGTTTGTTGTGACAGGTTTTAGGTAATGGATAATAAAAAAATAAAATAAATTATTAAAAAATAATAATAATAATAACCTAACGACGGATTTTATCCGTCGTTAGGTTTCCGGCACCGTCAACGGCCACCGGGAGAAGCTGACGATGGAATTACAGTCCGTCTACCTAACAACGGATAAAATCTGTTGTTAGTCCGTCGTTAACTAACGACGGACTCTATTTTCCGTCGTCCGATGGGCTAACGACGAACGAAATACAGACGGAAAAAATCTGTCATTAGTCCGTCGCTAGCCCTCCGGGACGAAGGATTTCCTTTTCTAAAGACGGATTTTTCCGTCGCCAGTGGCGCTTTTTTTTGTAGTGATGTAACATTCAGTGGCTTAATCAATTGCTATTAATGGACATCAATTGTCATCAATTTCTAAACTCTTTTTGAGTGGACTTGTCCTATATATAGGTGGTCTTCATGCATTTTTCATACATGTGAGAAATATACTAGCATTCACAAACAAAAAGCATATTGCTACATTCTTCCTACTAAGCATTCTAGAAGAAGCTATGTCCTCATACTTCTCAAGTTCGTCAGAGCTCAAAGGTACGCGGTGCTTCCACCTCCAAAATGATAAACGATTTTAAACTATTTTTTTTGGAAAGAGAGCTCTTTCCTTAACTCGGCTTCTATTTTTTTATTACTTTTGTAATAGTTTAGATAGTACCATTTATTCTTTTTCCGAATTTTACACACTATTTTTTCCAACACTGTTATATTAGAATTGGTTCTCTAAGTGTTAAATAGAATTAAATATAAGTCATTAATTTTGAAAAAAAAAATTGGTGGTGATTTCCCTACAATTATTCATATAAATTGGTGGTGATTTCCCTATAAGTATGTAGTTGATTATTTTATCAATTTAAATCTTTTTCAATTCTTCTATTCATATTTCTCTCATCAACACATATTAAATATTGATATTTTATTTTCTAATATTTTCATTTTATTTAATATTAATAAGTGTGCACTATAAGTCCACAAAAAAAAAATAAGTGTGCATTATAATGATACAAACAATAAAAAGTATCAAGCTAGCTAAACTCTTATTCATTTAAATTTCAAGGAAATTTGAAAATTTGGTAATTGATGTATTCCCCGATACATCATTCTAACTCTTTTGGGATCAACAATTGATTGCAATTATAACAGATACATTAAAGAATAAAAGTATTAACGTTAAATGTAAGATGCTTAGATGAGAGAATAATTAGTGCTTGAATAACTTCTTCTTGTAAGGTAGGAGTAGTTAACCTTATTATGATTGTGTGCTGGATATGGTGGTTAAAAGTTAATTCTTATATTGATAAACTTTATATTAATTGCAAGTTGTATTACGCATTATTGATTAATACCAATCGATGTTCAAGTAAGAATGATAGTGGAATGCAAGATACTAGGAACAATAAAGAATGCAAATGATTTTTATGTGATTCGAGAAATCCCTACGCCCATGTTTAATCTATCTCGATTGAAAATTCATTACGTTGGATTCTCGCTTCTTTATACTCATTGACTACGAACAAAAAAATTTAAGTCAAAACTACTAGAAATATGTGCACGAGTTTTGGATCGTAATCCATTTACGACTTAAATCTTCAAAGCTTGATATCTAAAGACTAGGAAGGATTATAAAAATAATCTTTCGAAATAGTTCTAAGGTGTGAGTAAGATTTCCAAAATACAAAATCTTGAAATGCACATCACTTGGGAATTTCTAAGTATTTCGAGTGCTGGTGTCGAACTTGAAAGAGAAGATTTTTGGGTAGCAATTAAGTGTTGTTAATGGAAAATTTCATGCAAATATTTTGGAGAAGAAGGTGAATATATATAGCTTTCAATTTGAAAACTTTCCGTTGAAGTAATGCGCCGTATGTCAGGTATTGAATGTGCCGTCTAGCCGTAAAGGTTTTTCCCTTCTACACATTTTTTCAATGTTTACTAAAATTAGAACGCATTTCCCTATTCCAAATTTGGATTTCCTTTTCAGAACGATGACGTCTTGCGTGGCAATATATTGGAAAGGTTGACTTTTAACCATTGTAAATAAATTGATGTCACCTACATTGGTATGACTTAGCTCTATCCTCCCCCATCAGAACAGAAGCGTATAGAAGAGACCGTGCTATCTCCTGGAAGACCCCCCTTGCATTCTAATTCTCTTCTGTACTGAATTATGGCATTCCAAGGTTAGTGAATAGTCTTCTTCATCACTTAATGCTTCAGATTATACATGATAGAGAATTTAGTCGTTTAGGAATTCACAATTAGGATTCTTCTGCAGAATGTATAGTATGTTGAATTTCTATTCCAACAAGTGGTATCAGAGCCACTCTATCTATGTTAGTCTGAGATTATGACATTATGTGATGATGCCATTGATCCTCCATGATTTTACGGTTTTGAATTTTGGGAGAATTTTGTTTTCTGAATCTTCCATTGTTTACATTTGGAAATTCTCCTAATTTCATGATTTTGGGCATTAATGGGTGTAAAATCATGTGTTTATTGTTCCTTTCATGTGGGGAAGGGTTTTAATTGGGGTTTGATATCCTTAATTTCAAGTTTTCGCCGTTTAATGATGCATATTCCGGTCAAAATGGCCAAAATTCGCATTTTCGTGTCGCTAATATGCCTGATACAGTTTTCCCAGGTCAGCGGCCGCTGGGTTCCCAGCGGCCGCTAGCCCTTCTTGAATTTCGTCGCCAGATTGAATAGGTCAGCGACCGCTGGGTTCCCAGCGGCCGCTGGCCCTACTTAACTTTGGAAACAGAAAGCGGAGGTCAGCGGCCGCTGGCCTTACATAAAATGGGCGGCAGAAGGTTACAGCCAGCGATCGCTGGGTTTCCCAGCGACCGCTGGCCTTACTTAAGTTAAGCGACAGTAAGCTACAGCCAGCGACCGCTGACTTACAGTAAATGGTGCACTTTTGTTTTCTTGCACCGTATTTGTTTTCTAGGTGTTTTAGTTGAAGCAATACGCCGCCAAAGTGACCTCTTTTGTGGAGACTGCTACATCTAGCCCTATATATGGTTGTTTTGCGTTTTCAACTCATGCGTTTGTGTGATCGGCCCAAAGGAAGGTCCACATTTGGCCGAGTTGACTATGCATACTGTGGAGATAAGTGAGTAATAGTAGTCTGGTTGAACTTGTGTGTTCAATAAAAGGTCCAAAGACTGTTTGTTGTTCGACACGTCCTTACTATCATCACTTGATCACTACATCGAGAGTACCGCTTGTAGCCAATGTTGAAGCCCAAAGGATAGACATTGGTGGTGCGCTTGGTATCTCGGATGGGGATAAAACCTATTGACCATTAGTTAGGACCTAAAGTTATTTTGTTGTGCGTAAATTAATTCATTTATGTTTACTGATTCATTCTTTATTTCTTTTGTTCAATTCAACTAATTTGTCATCCGCGAATACTTTATCTTCTGGCATTAATCCACCTCCCATGTTAAATGGGACAAATTTTAAAGATTGGAAAAGTCACCTTTTGATTATGCTGGGATGCATGGATCTAGATTTGGTCTTTCGGATTGAACAACCCACACCTCTCACTGAGGAAAGCACTCCTGAACAAGAAAGGAGGTTGAGAGGTGGGACCGTTCAAACAGACTAAGTATGATGATCATGCTTAACAGTATCCCAGAGGCCTTCAGAGGTCACGATATGGAAAAGGTCAATTCGGCCAAAATCTTCCTTGAAGAACTCGAACAGTGTTTTGCCAAAAATGACAAAATAGAGTTGATGTCTCTTCTCTCGACTCTTACGTCGATGAGATATAAAGGACAAGGAAGTATTAGGGAGTACCTTATGGAGATGTTTAACATCGCTTCAAAGCTTAAGGCTTTGAAAATGGAATTCACTGATGATTTCCTAGTACTTATGGCCTTAATCTCTCTACCTCCACAGTTTAGCCAGTTTAAGACTAGCTATAACTGCCAAAAGGAGAAATGGACTCCTAACGAGCTCATTTCTCAATGTGTTCAAGAGGAGGAAAAGCTTAAAAGAGAGCGAACTGAAAGTGCCCATGTGGCATCGACCTCTAAGGGTAAAGGCAAGAAAAGGCCATCCGAAAAGCAAGCTGCTGATAAGGCACCGGCTAAGAAGAAACAAGTTAAGGAAATGAATTGTTTCTTCTGCAAGAAGCCGGATCACGTTAAGAAAGACTGTACTAAGTACCATGAATGGCGTGCTAAGAAAGGTATGGTCTTTACTTTGGTCTGTTCTGAAGTTAATTTATCTTCAGTACCTAGAAATACTTGGTGGTTGGATTCGGGTGCTACAACTCATATTAGTATTTCTATGCAGGGTTGCCTAAGCTACCTAAAACCGAGTGATGTTGAGAGACACATCTATGTTGGAGACGGAAAGTCGGTTGAAGTGGAGGCGATAGGACACTTTAGATTAATGTTAAGGACTGGATATTTTCTAAATTTAAAAGACACTTATGTTGTACCGTCGTTTAGACGGAATTTAATTTCTGTTTGTTTATTGGACAAATTTGGTTAAACTTGTTCTTTTGGAAACAGACAGTTTACCTTGTCTTTTAATTCAATGGTTGTTGGATCTGGTTACCTTAACTCTTATGATAATCTATATTTGTTGGAAACAATAACTTCTTACAATGAAAACCTGCATGTGGAATCTAAAGATACTAAAAGAAAATTAAATAAGGAATATTCTGCAAATTTATGGCACAAACGCCTAGGACACATCTCTAGAAATAGAGTTGAGCGTTTAGTGTCAGATGGAATTTTGGATCCTCTTGATTTCACGGATTATAATGTCTGTGTTGAATGTATAAAGGGGAAACAGACCAAAAATAAGAAACTAGGAGCCTACAGAACTTCAGAAGTATTAGAGTTGATACATACTGATATTTGTGGCCCTTTCCCTACAGCTTCTTAGAATGGCCAACAATATTTCATCTCTTTTATAGATGACTTCTCAAGATATGGCTACTTATATCTCATACATGAAAAGAGTCAATCTATTGACGTGTTCAAAGCTTTTAAAGCTGAAGTTAAAAATCAACTTAACAGAACTATTAAGGCTGTCAGGTCTGACCGTGGTGGTGAATACTATGGTAGATATGACAGTTCAGGTGAACAACGTCCTGGCCCTTTTGCTAAATTCCTTGAGGAATCCGGAATTGTCCCTCAGTATACAATGCCTGGTACACCAAGCATGAATGGAGTATCTGAGAGACGAAAAAGGACTCTTAAGGATATGGTAAGGAGTATGATAGCTCATTCTACCTTACCTGAGTATCTCTGGGGAGAAGCATTAAAAACAGCAGCGTATATCTTAAATAGAGTACCCACTAAGGCTGCTACTAAAACACCTTATGAGCTATGGACTGGTCGAAAGCCCAGTCTTAAGCATTTACATATTTGGGGCTGTCCAGCTGAAGCAAGGCCTTACAGGCCTCATGAAAAGAAATTGGACTCCAAAACAGTTAGCAGCTACTTCATAGGATACTCTGAACACTCAAGGGGTTTTAAGTTTTATGATCCCACATCTAGAACTATCTTTGAGACGGGAACTGCCTCGTTCTTTGAGGATATTGACTTTGGGGGAAGAAATAGAATAAGGGATATTACTTTTGAGGAGGTTTCAAATATGAATCCTACTATTGCTTCAAGCAGTGCTGCTACTTCTAGTAGTGTTCAGGTTCTCATACCTTTCATTACTCGAGAAGTAGATGAGAATGTACCTCAAGGTGATATCATTGAGAATATCCCCATTCAATTAGATCAAACTCAACAACCTCAAGAACAACCTGTAGAGCAACCTCAGTTACAATTGAGGAGATCCACTAGAGAGAGACGGAGTGCTATTCCTGAGGATTATGAAGTATACCTCATGGAAGCTGAGGAATCTAATGGACTGATGGAAAACGACCCTGTCACTTTCCGTCAGGCCATGCAAGATGAACACTCTGCTCAATGGATTCAAGCCATGAATGAAGAGTATAAGTCTATGCAAGACAATCAAGTATGTGATCTTGTCCCATTACCATCAGGAGCAAGACCAATTGGTTGTAAATGGATATTTAAAACCAAAAGGGATGCAAAAGGTAAAGTGGAGAGATATAAAGCACGTCTTGTTGCAAAAGGCTATACTCAGAAAGAAGGTATAGATTATTCTGAGACTTTCTCTCCGGTTTCATCGAAAGACTCGTTTAGAATAATCATGGCTTTAGTTGCTCATTTTGATCTTGAGCTGCATCAGATGGATGTTAAAACTGCTTTTCTCAATGGAGACATTGAAGAAACAATCTATATGAAACAACCAGAGCACTTTGAAAAAGGTGACTCGAAGGAAATGGTTTGCAAACTAAAGAAATCCATCTACGGGCTCAAGCAAGCTTCTCATCAATGGTATCACAAATTTCATGAAGTAGTTCTTTCATTTGGTTTTGAAATGAACGTAGTTGAGGATTGTGTATATCATAAATTCAGTGGGAGTAAGTTTGTACTTCTGGTTCTATATGTAGATGATATCTTACTAGCCTCAAATGACTTGAACTTCCTTAAGGATACTAAGAGATTTCTCTCTGAAAACTTTGAGATGAAAGATCTTGGGGAAGCTTCTTTTGTATTAGGAATTCAAATACACCGTAATAGATCTAAAGGTGTACTTGGATTATCGCAAAAGAGTTATATCGAAAAGATACTTAAGAGGTTTAGTATGCAAGGTAGTAGACCAGTAGATACCCCTGTATCTAAAGGAGAAAAGTTTAGTCTTTCTCAGTGTCCCAAAACCAATCTTAAAATTCAACAGATGCAAGACATTCCTTATGCTTCGGCAATAGGAAGTTTAATGTATGCTCAGGTATGTACGCGTCCGGATATTGCGTACATAGTGGGAATGTTAGGTAGATATCTAAGTGATCCTGGGATGACTCACTGGAGAGCAGCCAAGAGGATTTTCAGATATTTATAAGGAACAAAAGATTACATGTTAATCTACAGAAAGTCAGATAACCTGGAGGTCATTGGATACTCCGATTCTGACTTTGCTGGTTGTCAAGACAGCAGGAAATCCACTACTGGAGACGTCTATCTACTAGCTGGAGAAGCTATATCTTGGAAAAGTGTCAAACAGACACTTGTAGCTTCTTCCACGATGGAAGCAAAATTTGTAGCATGTTATCAAGCTACAGATCACGGGATATGGCTGAGAAATTTTGTCACTGGGCTGCGCATTGTGGAAACAATCGAAAGACCACTTAAGATTTTTTGTGACCACAAATCAGCAGTCCTGTATTCTAACAACAATAAGAGTTGTTCAAAGTCGAAGCACATCGACATCAAGTTCCTGGTTGTGAAAGAGAAGGTTCGGAATAAGCTGATATCGATAGAGCACATCGGAACTGGCTCCATGATAGCGGATCCGTTTACTAAGGCCCTAGTGCCTAAGGTCTTTCATGAGCATGTAGCTAATATGGGATTATCATCATTAGATGAGATTGTATAGATTCAGTGGGAGCTGCATTTTGTTGCTTTTCGATGCTTATGTTTTCATGTTGTTGCAACACACTTACTTCACCTTTAATGAAATTTTATCTTGATCAAGATTTCAATTTTGTTGTTTATTTTGTATTCATTTGCCTTCATCTAAAGTTTAAAGGTTTAAAGAGGACCATTCGAAAATAGATTCTATATCTGATTTTCGTTATACCATGTGATCTATGTTGTTTGGTTGTATTTGTGCATGTGATTACTGTCAGTCTAGTCGAGCTATATTTGATGAACGCTGCCTTAGTCCTTGTATGAGTGCAGTCGATGAACGAGATTGTTTATATACATAGTATATAATAGCATTTTGGTTTAAGCGCTTTTCTGGTTATAATACATTGTAAAGGTTTATGTATATTGTGCCCAAGTGGGAGATTGTTAGATTAATTTCTATTAATCTCATTAATATGGTCACTTATACATTAAAATGTGTTATTTGCTATTATATAAGTATATAATACTATAGTGTAATTGTTGAGTTGTTGAGGGGCTAACTTGCAATTACAGTTAAGTTGTTTTATTTAAAACTTATGGGTGGTCCCTAGGAGAAACACCGAAGTCTTTGCTCTGTCCTACCCCATCAGAACAGAAGCGTATAGAAGAGACCGTGCTATCTCCTGGAAGACCCCCCTTGCATTCTAATTCTCTTCTGTACTGAATTATGGCATTCCCAGGTTAGTGAATAGTCTTCTTCATCACTTAATGCTTCAGATTATACATGATAGAGAATTTAGTCGTTTAGGAATTCACAATTAGGATTCTTCTGCAGAATGTACAGTATGTTGAATTTCTATTCCAACAATAAGGCAACCCAATTAAAAAGGTGTAGGTAGAGATGAGAGCGGTTACGGATAATAAGTATCCATATTTATACCCGCGAGGTAAGGTTGTATCCGCCACCCGCCACTCGATGGTACTTGCAAAAAAATCATATTTCACGAGTAAAAAAATCACTCAAACCCGCCACTCGATGGTACCCGCAACCCGATGGGTACCTGCGAACCCGCCAATCACGGATATTATTTTAAAAATTGGACCGAACTAAATCGGCCAATTTAACCGCAAATTGATTAGCTAATCGGTCCGATTACATTAAATTATAATGAACCGATGAAACCAACACAAAATCGGTAGAACCGGCAACCCAAGAAGATGGTTTTTGGAAAAAAATTGTAAAATTTAACTCATTTAACATTTTTCTTGGATTTAAAAATTCATGTTAAAAAATTGATATCTAGGGATTTTATAGGAGCTCTCCTTCCATGGAGTTCTTTAAATTTTCAATGTGGCTGGGATAAGAATTTAGATTTGGATAGGTTTTATAAGAGCCCTCCTTTTTGATGAAGTTTCTTAAATTTTCAATGTGGAACAAGAATGTAGATTTGGATGGGTAGGTAGGTGGGTATTTCGAGGGTATTTCATGAATATTTCGTGGATAATTTTCACGGATATATGGATTTTGCGGGTATGGATAGTAAATATTTATACTCATACCCACGAACTAAATGAATATTAAATTCTACTCACGAATCTACCTGTGAATATCAAATGTCTCTCAAGTTCATTTCTATTAAGATCGGGTACCCACAGGTATCGGTTAGCCGCGGGTAGATTGTCATCCTTAGGCGTCCGGTAATTCATGTGAAATCTGAAACGGAGAAGTACCAATTAGTTTTGTGTTGGGTTCACGAAATGAAAGTTTTATACATTCCATGCATCTGTTGACAACGCAACGCTTCGTCATTGCAAAATTTAAGTGCATTAGGAAAAGGTGTTCGTTCATCGTCGGTGGAGGGAAATTAAATTAGATTAAATTAGTTGTGGTTCAAATATAAATGGTCCAAATTCAACCCTTTTGATATATATGCATTCACAGTTGCAAGAAAAAGAACCCTCGTACCCGTTTTTAACCTACCCTAATCAATGGACATCATTCTCAACTATTCGCCTTAGCAAATTACTTGCTACCTTTTCCATTACTAGTTATATACTTTTGATATTGAATATATAATATTGATTGATATAATTATAAAGTATGTTCATATTCTCCCATCCTAAATTAAAAGATGTTCTAATAATTTTCACTAAAATTAAAAATCTTTCTTAACATTAATTATTTTTAATTTGCTTGAAATCTCGGGTTTATTTTTATTCATGTAAAGTGTACATCTTTTATAAGGATAAATTTATGTAGTCATATTATGACTAGCTATATTATGATTTAATAGGATAAAATTAATTTTTAGAGATATATTATTTTGTTTGTTTATGATTTTTTATTCACATTTTTAACTATTAAAGTCATAGTATAAAACAAATACATTACATAAGTAGCATATAAAATGATTCTCTATCTGCCGCGGACATTATTAATATGTCTCCAAATGATTTGACATGTCATATAAATAAATAATACTCCATTCGTCTACGAAAGTGTTTAACATATTTTCTTTTTGGGCCGTCCACCAAAGTATTTAACACTTCAAACTTTTCATTTATAATAATTATTTTATGTACACAATCTAATTAAAAATTATAAATCATGTGGGACTCAAACTCCACTAACTCTACTTTCACACTCCTTTCACACTCTACACAAAGTTAACTTGTTTTCTTAAAACCCGTGTCATATCAAAGTATTAAACACTATGCAGGAGAGAGAGAATAATTTTTAATTAAAATTTTATTAAACTTACTTTTCGATTAAAATTTATTAATTAAGTTTAGAATGTATGGTTGTATCACAACATAATAATGTTATATTATATTTTATTAATGATAATTTATAATAATAATACTCAGCCATAATATGACTATTTAACATCCTTTTTTTTATAATAGTAGGTAATCTTAAAATTAATTTAAGGTAAAAAATAATAGCTATTCGACCCAAAATGTCTATGAATACTTTTTATGCGTTAATTAATAGATTAATTTTTTAAAGGCCGAATAGATAAGAATACTAAAAAATTATTCATCTCATACTTTATAATCTACTAATTTGTTTATAAATAATTTATACATAAAAATATTTTTTTTAAAATGTTTTAATCGGATCTTAATCGATAGTTTTAGAACCGTAATTGTAATCGATATTTCTATTCTCAGTTGTGACTATGTTGCGGACAATTCAGTCAGTTTTAAAAATTGAGAACCGTGAATAGCGATCTGAAATAGTAACTTCAATTTATTTTACCTGATTCAATTTATTTCTTATTTTATAAAGGTTCATTTTTTATTACCACTTCGTCCTCTGCCAAAGGAGGCGTATCCATTTTGGGATATCCTCTCCAAAGAGAGGCATTTCTCAAAATGAAAATAATAAAGGGTGTTAAATGACAATAAGGAGGTAACTAGTAAACACTAATTGCACCCTTATTTTTTTTCTTTGCATTTTTAGAACACTTTAAAGTCTAACTAAAATTCATTAATTTGCGTGTCAAAAAGAAATGTCTCTCTTTGGAGAGGACGGAGTGGTAATTCATAACAACACATTCAAATTTAAATATATAAATAATAATAAAATTAAAATTTATATTTAATTTGGAATCCAATAATAACACTTTGTGATTTTATTTAATAATATTAAAATATTTTATTTTTATTTTGTAATCATTATAGCCTTAAAATTAATAAATAAGAGGATATTCAAAATCTCAAAAGTTAAATAATGATATATATTAGTACGTAATCATAATAATGATAATTTTCAAATTTTTAAATATTTTAGTATAAATTTTTAATATTTTTGTGAAGTGAATAAAATAATTTTAGAAGGAAAAAGTTAGAGAAGAGAAAACAAAAAAGTAGTTATTTGTTAAATTTTAAAAATTATTTAATTTAATATATTCAATATTTATATAATATTTACTAATAAAGTTAAAATTATCTATAAATAAAGTTAGTAAATTAATAAAGTTTAAATTATTTAATTTAATATATTTAATATTTATACATAACTTGTACAGTGTAAAATAATAGAACTTCTAAAAGGATGACCATTTGTATTTCACCCTACGTTTCACTATTAAAGTTAGCATTTAATTAATATTTGTAATAATAAATTTTAATTAATATTTTTTGAAAAATTATATATGGTTGTGTTGCATTTATCAACTATACAAATTAATTATAATCATTATTAAATATTAAAAAATAATTATATACTCAGATCAAACAGGACAAGTTTTTAGTACTAAATAAAAGATTAAACTAAGATATAAGAAAAAAAAATTAAAAAAAATATATATTAGAAAACATTGAAATTTTAAGTAAAAATGGGACACTATATCTAATTTGCTCTTCCCGCATAGATTGAATACATATTATCTAGAGTATCCACCTTCATAATTAGGAACATTATATATATACATATATATATATAGAGGAGAGTTCAAATGAGAACCTTACCCTCACGTGTTAACTAGGATCCATTATTGATCGTTGATTTGTTTTGATCTATGGTTATAATTCATTCCATTATTTTAAAGGTGAATTTACTTTTATAACCTTTAAAATAATAAATTAATATTAAAATAATGGAATGAATTATAACCATAGATCAAAACAAATCAACGATCAGTAATTGGATCCTAAGTTAACACCTAAGGGTTGGATCCTATTAGATCCAGCCCCTATATATATATATTATATTATAAGAATGTGTATATATATATAATTTTTTTCAATTTATTAATGTATCATAATTTTTTATAATAAATTTACATTTTAAATAACATATATCAAAATAAAGTTCAGACTTTTAATTTAATATGCACATTTCAAATATTTTTACGATCCAAATAAAATAATTATTATTATAGGAAAGAGAAAATAAAAATAATTATTTATTTAAAGTTTAAAAATTATTTGATTTAATATTATATTAGTTTTGTCATTAAAATTGAAATTATCTACAAAATTATAATTAAAATAGATATTGAAATTGACTGAAATTGATGTTAGGCGTTTGATACAGCATATAGATTGCTATTATTATGGCAACACCATCACATGTCTATAAATGTTTTAATATTAACGAGCTACGTATCCTCCTCACACGCAAAAAGGAAAAGGAGAAAAAGGACATGAATTATATTATAAATTATTGTTCAATTATCTACTAAAGAAGTGTAGATATTCTATTTCATTTTTATCTTTTGTCAGTCATTATCTTACGTTCCCTAATAAGTATTATTTCTCGCTTCATCAATCTCTTATCTATTTTATTATTTTGACATGTATATGAATTTATTATTTGATTTTTTTCCCTATTTTTATAAACAAACCCTCCATTTTATACATATAATTAAATAAAATACAATAAATGAAATAATATTCAAACTCAACAATGTACCTCAAGTTACACCATTTTCTTCAAGAGTTATTTATGAAATATGTCCTCTTCTATAACATATAAATGAGAAGTGCCCTCTTTTGTAAAAGTCTATGAAAAGTGCCCAAAAAGACTATTTTGCCCATGATTAAAATGTTTAATTAAGGACAAATTTCTCTATTACATATATGGTTAATTATAATTAGTATTTCAAAATGATTTCAATTAATAAGATGCTCAAAATAATTTAAGATGGTAATAAAAAATTAAAAATTCGGAAGGTTTTCATTTTATATCAAAATCTGGTCGATGAATAGTGACCGGGTTTTGATGAATAGTGACCGGGTTTTGGAATAGTGGCCGGGTTTTGACGATCGGATTTTTGGTTTTTATGACCAGGTTTTTATAAACATATTTGAGCATATTACTTATTGAAATTAGAACATGTTGATCATTGATTTGCATGATTTGAGTTAAAATCTTGGCATTATACATATGCTTCGAAAATGGTATCAGAGCCCTAGGTTTATTAAGGAATTATATTTATTTATTGCATTTAATTATTTCCTAACGGAGGAGACTCCAAGAGAAATATGGATCCGGACACTTGTCCGAGATGCTTTGGTTACAGGAATTTTCTCCGATTATTGGAGATTAAAGATCGCAAGTACCAAGAGATATATCTCTCTTTGGCTAACAAGTTAGATGAAGGGACTTACGATCCTTTATCTATAAATGAAAAATCAAGGATCCTCCTCAGGATGAGTAGATACCAAGATCTACAACTAGCAACCCTCTCACTTCAACGAGAGGTGAACCAGCAAAGGGAAATGGGACATTCAACCCATTTTTAATGAATCAAGAAAGAAGGGAGACCCCGGCCTTCCGAGAAATCGACCCTGACATATCAAAATTCTCGGTTGATTTAAGGGAGATCCAGAAGACGGTACAAAATTATGGCAACCGCCTAATTAATGTACTCCAGGAGATAAAAAGAATATCAAGTCAACAAGATGAGATCCTAACCATCTTGCAAGATATTCAGAGTCGAGTTGGCCAATTGGAGAACAGATCTCTTCCCGAAAGAAGGAACCGGATGCTATTCCCCGAAGGGCCAAAATATCCTCTACCCGTGAAGGATAAAGGAAAAGATCCTCAAGTGGAAAGATATGTACGATTATTTCAAGGTGAAAAATCATGAGTAACCTTGAAAGAATCGGACTTGAAGATCTTCAAGAGTTAGCAGAATCTTTTGCTAACATGAAAATGGTTGATCTCAAGATGAACCAACACCAGGTGGCGCACATCATGGAGGGACACGCTGCTGTACCATTAAATCAGCAAGTACCACCACCACCTGAAGAAGTCATGAGAGAAGCTCGTGATTTCCATGCTGGACCCTCATATACCTCGACGGTACTAGACGAGGCCATACTGATGGAGAGAACCAGAAGGAGACGACAACCCCGAATCCAAGATTCACCGGTTGGAAAGGCTACCCTGGATCCCATCCATCCATATGGCGTAATGCTTGATCTTGATGAAGTCAGTTTCAAAGATCGAGAATCAGTGATCGACGAGTGGGGAGGAGCAATGCGGATTGCAGCAGCTACTCTCGACGTTAACAAAGAAGGACTGGTTAAGATTCTTGAAACCAGTCTCGCAGGCGTAGTAAAAATCGCCTGGGAAGGATTACACCTCGAAGTAAGAAATCAATGCTTCGAGGTGGAATCCTACTCGGAGATTATCCGAAGAATGAGTGTCCTCTTCAAAGACCATTTCATCGGAGAAGGATATTACGAGGGATTCGATAGAGAGAAAAGAAGAAAGTATTTATTGGCGTTGTATAATCTAAGACTTACAGTCTTGGATCCAAAGGTGCTCAATAAATTTCTTCAGCTCTTTACCATTTACCAGCATCAGTCAAAGGCTGATGAGACGATTGCTAAGGAAATTTTCTTCCTGAAATTTCCAAGTCCATGGAAGGAGATGATGATAAGAGATTATATCCCCAAGGGCAGTGACAGCATCGCCAAAAGGATGTCTTATGTACATCAAAAGCTTTCAGAGTGGTGTCAGCAAGCCACTGCTCAGAAAAACCTGAAGAAGCTGCGAAGAATCAATAAAGCAGCTCATCTAAACTGTGAAGATAATGATCTTCCAGTGGTTATTGGAGGCGAGCCATCAATAACAAAAAGACGAAAGAATAGGTACCAACCCTATTCCAAAGAAAGAAATCCAAGAGGAAGATCTTGGAGGCCAAGGACGATGTGGTCTAGACAGAAGGCTAGATCATACAAAACTGGACAAAGAAGCGGACCAGCCAGAAGCAGGGGTTCGTTCCAAGGATCCAGTTCAAGAACTCCAGCAAAGAAAACTTTTAGAAAAGCTCATACCAGAGCCAATGAAAGTTTTAAAGATTGTAATTGCTGGACCTGTGGAGCCAAGGGGCATATTTCAACAAATTGCCCAGATAACGAGCAGAGAGGCATGCGAAGGTTCGAGTCTACTCCGGACATCGAAGATGCCATATACTACCAAGAATTGGTTCAAGTGTACCAGTTTGAAGATATACCCTCAGACGAGAGTATATATGAGCAAGAAGAGATTCTTAGTAGAGATGGAGATTCTGATGGATCTACAGAATCTTCAAACTGAAGCTGAGTCTTGTCATCAGGAGGAAGAGGATCGAACTGGATTTTCCAGTCGAACGATGATCTCGCCAAACCTGATCGACAAAATCATGAAGAAAACCTTGAACATTCAGAAGTATCAAGGTTTTAATGCCAGCAACCTAGACGAAGTTCTAAGGAATTTCAGTTTGGGAAGAAGGAAACATCATATCGTCTACGGAATCACTAGACGAGAGATGTCGCTTCCGATCGAGTTTACGGGGAATCAAGTGGAGATGCAATTGATTCCAGCAAGCGACATACGTGAGGATTTGGAGAAACTTAAACCAGAAATTGCCGAAAAGATGAGATGGATTCATATCGGAGCAATTCAACTGGTTCTCAAATCCACGATGTTCACAGGAATTGATGCTCCAATCGACATAGCTATATGTGATAGGAGAATCAGAAACCTACAAGATTCGGTGATGGGAACCATCACGGGGAATCTTTGTGCAGGCCAAGTTGTGGGGATTGTATATCCTAAGATTGCATACAATCTCAACGACTCGGGTTTCAGTAAAGCTCTGACGCTTTATCAGGACTTCAAAAGGAAGGAGTTATTGGATGAGGGAAATACACCTTATTCGATAACATATCAGATTTCGTATGCACTTTCCAACTCCCATCATACGGAGTTATTCTTGGGAAAGCCTTTTATCGAAATACCTGATATCTTCAAGAAGGTGACTACAGCAATTGGTCCCGATAGAATGGAGATTCCACAAAGGAGGGAGGTCAACATTCGAATTCAAGAGAGGCCAGTCATAAGACATGATCAAAGTCTTAAGATAAGCTCAGGAAGACTATCCTTCCAAGGAGATAGAATTATATCTCAACCCTTTGGGAGGAAACTTATCCAAGAAAGTCAGCCCCAATTCCCAGGGAATCCTCAAGTTTCAGTCAATCTGAAATGTCCAGAGGGATGGAGAGGGATGACAACTAGATTTGATGCTACAAGATGGGAAAATAACTTTCCATGTAGTGTCTTATATTATCTCCAGCAGCCGGAGGTTAACCATTACAATGGAACCCTTGACCTAGGGGGTTTTAGGGTAGAGGTTAAAGGCAGAGCAGGACGAGAAGATGTTCTGATTCTAGGGCGGGATTTTTTGGAAAGATTCAAGCCCTGGAAACCGATGGACCAAGGGATGATGATTACGATAGAAGAAAGACGACTTCTAATTGTATGACAAGTCCTTTCTCGATATACATTCCAGTGGGAGTGTTATATGAAAAATATAAGGCAGAGTATTTCTCGGCCTATATTGATTCAGGTGCAGGCATATGCACAGCAAAAAGGGGGATTTTCCCAGAAGAAGTTGAGGATATTTTACCTCAAATCGCTGGCCGAGATTTCTCTAAAAGAGTTTTACTCTTATCCAAAGGAGTAAAAGAAGTGGAAATATTAATTGGAGGAGCAGGACAAACACCTTGGTATAAGGTTAAAACTCCACCGATGTATTTTCATGATACGGGAGCGGATATTCTGTTAGGAAATAATTTCCTACAGATGTTCAAACGATACACACAGGACAATGAGCGAAGAAGATTAGTGTTCACAACCAATTGTGAGCATAAAATCATTGTTCAAAGGCTGAGGAAGGCGTTTAATCGACAGATTCCCGTAACCTTTCGCAGCAAGCGTGGTGATATGAATGATGAAGGCAAACTTCGTCATCCAAAAATGAAGGATCAAAGAAGATTTAGCGAAGCAGTGCTTAGCTGCATCCGGGAGGATGATCTTCAAGAGGAGGAAATCCAGATCCTTAAAGCAGCTTTGATCTCTAACAAAGAAATTAGGGTTGAAATGCAGGTGTCCCTTGCCGATGTCAAAAGGAAGATCTCGAGATGCTACAATGAGAATCCTTTGACCTGGTGGGAGAAGAACCAACTCAAAGCAACCTTAAAGGTGAAGCCAGAAAGGGTGCATGAGTTCGTGAGATTCAGACCTATCCTGATGAACTTGATTGATCAGAAGGATATGAGAATTATTATCAAGGAACATCTTGATATGAAGTTGATCGAGCCTGCTAGTTCACCTTACAGTAGCCCTGGGTTTCTGGTAAGGAATCATGGTGAGATCAAGCGAGGTAAACCTAGACTTGTCATTAATTACAAAGGGATTAATGATATTCTAGAGTTTGATGGATATTTTATTCCAAGTAGAGATCACCTTATTAACTGCATACGCAATGCTAAGGTCTTCTCAAAGTTTGATTGCAAGTCAGGTTTCTACCAGATTCGCATGGAGGAAGAAAGCAAAAAACTTACAGCTTTCTCAACACCACAGGGGCATTTCGTTTGGAACGTAATGCCAATGGGGTTAGCTAATGCTCCCCAGATTTTCCAGAGAAAGATGGATAATCTTTTTAAAGATTATTTTTCTTTTATGTTTGTCTATATTGATGATATACTTATAACATCAAAAGATATGGATGAACATATCAAACATCTTGATTTATTTGCAGCTGTTTGTTATAAAGAAGGATTAGTGCTTTCAGAGAAGAAGGCAGTAATTGCGACCCAAAAAATGGAGTTTTTGGGAATAGAGATCGATGAGTCTGGAATAACTTTGCAAGATCATATTGTGCAGAAGGTCCAGGATTTTCCAGAAACATTAAAAGAGAAGAAACAACTTCAGAGTTTTCTGGGAGTTGTTAATTTCGCAGGAATGTTTATCAAAGATCTTGCGAAACACAGGAAGGTCTTTAGTAATCTACTAAAGAAAGATGTTCCGTTTATATGGACGGAAGAACATCGACAGAGAATGAAAAAGCTAAAGGAGGAATGTAAAGATCTCCCAAAGCTTTCTATTCCACAGGATGAGGATGATCTGGTCCTCTATACAGATGCGAGTGATCATTGGTGGGCAGCAGTCCTCATGAAGATCACTCCTTATGGAGAAGAACCTTGCAGATATTGTAGTGGTTTATTCTCAGAAAATGAGGCCATCAGATGGCATATCAACGAGAAGGAATTCTTTGCAGTAGTAAAGGCTTTTAAAAAATGGCCTTTATTTTTATTAACAAAGAAATTTACTTTAAAAGTTGATAATACCCAGGTTAAAGCTTTCCTAAGAAATAACATAGCATCAAAACCTGAAAATGCTAGGTTACTTAGATGGCAAGCTTTATGTCAATATTATATTTATGATATTGTCGTGTTAAAATCTCATGAAAATATTCTTGCAGATTTTTTGACAAGAGATGGAGCCAGCTGAGGTTAGATCCATCATGCTAGCCCAAAAGCATCTCCGAGAAAATTTGGAAATGCTCTTGGAGGAATGGGACGAGTGCGTTCTCCATGCCGATCAAATGGGGAAGATGCAAGCTACCGATAAGACGAAAGTCTCTGGTAGGATACGAGCCAGTATGCTGACCAGTACTCAGTTATGGTCGGCTTTGGAAAAGCCAATCCTGCGGGCTTCCAGAAAACCTCTGGAGATAGCAGAGTTTCGTGTTCCGGCACCTAAACCGGTAGATGGGGATTCAAATACCCCTCTAGCAAGTTCTAAGTCAGTGGAGTCTGAACCACTGGCCCAAGAAAAAGATGATTCTAAGGCTTCACCGCCTGAAACATCATGTCAACCCTCCACCTCTGGGGAAAAAGAGGGAGAGATTAGTCTCAGGCCCATGACAGGCAAATCTGAGTCTAATACTAATTTGATTATTTTCTCCTCTGCTGAACAGGTTTATCAGGCAAATTGGGAGAAATTATTTACAAGGATGGGTATTAATCCAAGCACTACTAGGATTGATACCTCGGGGAAATATCCGAGGGTTTGGATGATGCTCGGATCAAAACCCCATGAAGTCAAACAGTGGTATGAATTTGGGGCACTCGCCTCAGTTTATACTATGTCCCCATCGTTTCCGGAGATAAAGGGTCTACCCCGATGGATCCAGGAAGCGGTACATGATACCTGGGCAAACAACGAACAACTTTGCCGAGGAGACACATTGGAGCTGTATTTCATCAGTGCAGCCCCAGAACCAGCAGGGAAGGGGAATCATGAGGCCTTTCATTACATAAGGCTTCGTAGACCCCGAATGGATGCCTTTAACCAAATTAAGGCACCAACGAATGATGTTCCAATGATCGCCTCAATCTCAGATGATCAAATCACTACCAGGCGAGCATGGGGATTATGGGTCTGTCTCACAGAGATGGACAAAGTCAAGTTTCCATTCAAGTTCTTTCAGAACTCAGCAAATGGATCATTCCTGTTAAATACCATGACAGGAAAAACAACCAAGTTTGCAGAAGATGCGTTCGAACGAAAAAGAACTCTTCTGTGGGAAAACAAGATGGCGATGAGTAAAGAGACTCATCGTAAATTCTGCAATATGGCTCATGTTGGCCACTGGGAGTCCAGGATATGTTCGGATTGTCCGGTCCAGCGTGAACCTGAGTTCGGAAAGGGCTTCTTACCCAAACCAGATAAGAAGAAGTTCCGAGCCCAAGAGTATGAGGAGACGAAGACTCCTCCAAAAGGAAAAGGCCTAAGGGGCCCTCCAAAAAAGACAGATGGCCGACAGAAATAAAAAGGCCATGTGAAGATAAAGTAGGAGATGCTTTCGGTAAAAGAAAGCATCTGATAAAGCAGCACCCACCAAAAAGAAAACGACAATGGTGGGTGGAAGAAAAGGACGTTCCACCATAAAAAGAATCGTCGGTGGAATAAAAGTTAAAAGATGGACCACTAATTCAAAGAAGGGGTCCAGCCACTAAGAGATGTTTGTGTCGGCAGCATTATTCGGACCCAGCTTCACGTGAAGAAGCATTATGGACGGATAAAGCATCCGAGGCAATTATTGAAGGAGGGAGGAGTCTTCCAACCTCCTATATAAACAAGCCATTGGGGAGAGTAGAGGGGATCGAAAAATTCTCCTACTTCTCTCCAACAATAAACATTGTAATCTTTCCTCTTTCTAGTTTATGATAGTAGTTCTCGCTACCATAGGTAGCTAAACAAGTTAGTCTCCTCCCTAAAGGAGATTAAATTAGTATGTAATATATATTTATAATTCCTTAATAAGATTTGGGCTTTTGTTCATCATCTTCTAGATTTATATTTTCCTTATTTTTACCAACATATATACTTATACGCCCCGGGTAGGAAACGAACGAGGGCTGTGCTGTGAGCTGTTGAAGGAGTCTGCATCTGGAATCCATAAGGTGCTCCTGGTGGTTGGACGAGGTCCCTAAAACTTCCGGTGGATACGACCCGACAGCTTATCGGTCAAAGAAGGTATAAATAGTTGGTATTAATATTGAATTTATACGGAAGCATGATGGGCTTGATAGAAATGCATGATTTACTCTATTTGAAGTATTAATTAGTTTTAACTATATGGTTATTGGAGAAATTTTGTTAAGAAAGGGTATTATGGTCCAAAACACATAATTTGGGTACTTTTAATAGAGTTTTACAAAATAGGATAGTTTTCAATTTTAGTTACAAAAGAGGGTATTCTTCATATATAGCCCTTTCTTCAAATATATACCAATTCAAATTGAGCTGTAAATTTATGGACGGAGTTACGGAGGAGATAGTTGATATGACTAGAGGTGACACAGTACGGTACGTTTTGCTAAAATTATAATACTATCTCCGTCCTAATAAGCTTGACATGTTTTATTATTTTCATTTATAATCTGTATCATGCTTACCGAGACGGGGGAGTACTTTATATCTTATTCTTACTTTTATATTTGACATAAAAATTTTCACACCGTTAATTTACCATATTTTTCGGTATACATTATTTTTGGTATGACATTTTTATATATTGATACCCTTATTGTATTTTATATTTTACTTCGGTATTTTTTTTCTTCCACGGTATATATTATAAAATTATTTATTTAAAACATGTGTATACATATAACATAATGAACGATACCACAAAAAAAATTCTACCATGTAAAAAACATACTACATATTATTTTTCTAATAACATAATTTTTTAGATGAACCGTTAATATCATATAATCAATTATCAAAATATTAACTAACTATATTATTATATTATTATATAACTAGATATATGAATCATAATATTACTAATTTCATCATATGTGTGATATATTATAAAAATTAAGCATGTCTTCATTAAATTATATATTATAACTTATATTACTAATGAATTAAACAAATAGCACAGCACTCCACTAAAAGGGCTGGAATGCAGAATGGGGGCACTATTACTTATCGGTTATCAAATCTTGTTCTAATTTTTTTTTTGATTTTGTAAAACTAATTTTGTACAATGCGTAATTAGTGAAATAAAATGATTAACAAATTAGTAAAATAACTCCATTTATATTAATGATTCAAAGATAAAAATCTTGATAGTATTAAGGAGAGTTGCAACTGCAAAATACAAGTGTCGTCAGTACACTAATTAATTACGAAATTAAAGAGACGCTTGTTTACCTTTTTATAGAAGGAGACGCAATCTCGTGAGATAATGATTTTACTTTTGTGTTATATATTCATTCATCTTCACAATCAAATTTAATTAAATTTGTTCAAAATAATTTTTTTAATTATAATTTAATTGATTACATTAATATTCATATAAAAAAATAATTTTTAAAATATATATAAATATATATTCTGTTTTTGAATTTACGGCCTTTATAAATTAACTAACAATAAAATTAAATATTAAAAATAGTTATATATTATATAAGTATAAAGTAAAATAATAATTATAAAATTAAAATTAAAATAAAACATGGATTAAAATTAGTTATGAGACAAAGTAAATAAAACACTTTGTAAATCTTACTTAGAACCATATGTTATCGTGACAGTATATCATGAGATTCCCGTGACCCTTCAACTTTTACATTTCTTGCTATAAACCATACAATAATTATATTTCTCATTCTTCTGGTTTTTCTTTGGATATAATGTTTTTGGGTTTTGTAAATCTTAAGTGTAAATCGTCGTGCAAGTAAAGCTCTTGATTTATGCAAATGTAGCAGGATATCTATGCTAAACAAAAGTAAAATAAAAGGCATTGATAACATGAGTAAATCCTTTATAGTACAATATCAAATCACATTAATGTGTACCAGAAAAAAAGATTAAGCATAACAAGATATTGGAAATAAAGATGATATATATATTGAAAGTCAACAAATAAAGCTAAATAATTAATTAACTAAAATAGCAATCATACTTTCTGATGGCTAACTTGAACAGATCCATTAGGATAATCAACATCTTCCATGAACTTGGACCAGAACCAATGCTTCTTCCACACCATCACCATCTCCTCAATCGGAACATTCCTCGTCTCCGGCAAGAAAAAGTATATAAACACAGTCATCACCACCACAAAGAAGGCGAAGAACAAGAACAACCCGAACTTCATGTGGCAGAGCATGGTCAAGAACACTTGCGCCACTATGAAGGTGAATATCATGTTCACAGCAACGTTCAAACTCTGCGCCGCCGATCTAATCTCAAGCGGGAAAATCTCACTCGGCACGAGCCACCCCAGTGGGCCCCACGACCACGCGAACCCAGCCACGTAGATGCATATAAATGTCACCACCACGCTCGCGTACCACCTAGGCAGCATCCCCGGGTTGCCATCCACCCCAAACTTCAGACCAATGCAGATCGCAACAGCAACCTAAAATACAATTAACAAAAAAAGAAACAAATTACCACATTAATCAAGAATATATGTAATATGTTTGTTTTAAAAGTGACATGCCTGACATATAAGCATTTGGATACCGCCTTCGATGAAGAGGAACCTTCTCCCCCATCTATCCACGCCGAAGATGGAGACCATGGTGGCGAACACATTAACAGTACCGGTAACAACAGCCGACATCAAGGAGGCAGAGCCGCCGAAGCCGATGGTTTTGAAGAGTACCGGTGCATAGAACATGATGACGTTGATGCCGGTGAACTGTTGGAAGAAGGGGATGAGCACGGCCATGGTGAGGTGGGGCCGGTACTTCCTCTGAAGGAGATTCCGCCATGGGTGCTCCACCTTCTTGGAGGCCTCGCTAGCGGCGACCAAGTCATCAAACTCCTGGTCCACGTCAGGAACGCCGCGGATCTTCAGGAGCTCGGCACGGGCTTTTTCCTGCTTCCCACGCTGGATGAGGGAGTTGGGTGTCTCCGGGAGGATGAGGGACCCCATCATGATGATGAGGGCGGGGACCATTGCGCCTCCCAGGCTCAGCCGCCAACCCCACCCACCCTCGATCTTTGCGAAGAAGTAGTTGAGAACGTTCGCGGCGAGGATTCCCACTGTGATGGACAGCTGAAACCCTATGTTCAGGGCTCCTCTGTACCTGTACGGAGCCATCTCTGAGAGATAGAGTGGCACTGACTGCATCCATTAAAATCATAAAAAAAGAAATTAGATAACCCGTGTTTTTAACAATAATAAAGGACAGAACAAAGATATCCGAATCATTTAACAAAACATAATCAGAAAATTAAATAAAACGAATGTGAATATGTACAGAGAATCTGATAGTGAGATAAAAACACAACCGACCTGATTAGCAAAACCGATTCCAAAACCGAGAAAAATACGGCCTATAATGAGCATGGCTACATTCTGTGCGAAGCCATTAATTAAGGCACCGACGCAGAACAGCACGCCTCCCAGCAGCATTGAAAGCTTGCGCCCCGCCTTCTTCGTCAACGTCCCTGCCACCAGCGACGACAGCAGCGCCGCCAGGTACAGCGACGACGTGAACAGCGTCAGAGGTATGCTGTCGAATTTGCAGTACTGATTCGTCGATTTGTCCGCCTTCTCCTTTTTGTACACAGATGGGAAGAATTTCTCCAGAAACGAATCCATCGACGTCACTCCACCTACAGTGATCCATAATGAAAGCCAATACTATTTTTTTTTTTTGAAATAAACAGATCGAAAAAGCGAAATCCAGTACCGGAAATTCCAATATCGTAGCCGAAGATAAGACCGCCCATGGCAGCAACGACGCACGTGATAATCACGTGTAGCGTGAGATTCCCCGGATATTCCTTTCCCTTCCCGGGGCCGGGTGCAAAACCACCACCCGCCATCTTCCTCTTCAGTAAAAGCTTAGATCAATACAAAAATGAGGAATCGCTAGTAAACAGGATAATGCACAACAAAGAGAGAGAGATACGGAGCTTCAAGAAGGAAACTATATAGAGAAGAAGGCACAGAGGTATGGAGACATGAGAACAGAACGGGAGTGCGTATATATACACATAAGGAATTAAAATCGCTGATTTATTTTCAAATATGAATTCCAGCTGTCAAAAACAGATGGAATGAATTTATCCATTCTCGCACAACGATTAAGAGAGCAATCATTAATGAGTAGGAGAATAATTTACAAAAATATTTTCGATTGTCAAGAGTTTAAAATTGAACGAAAATAGAAATGGGTTTGTAAATTTATTACAGTATGCCATATTATTATGGATAAAAAAGAACGGATAAGGTAAAAACGAACGATTTTGCGCATGCAATTAATGTAATTTATTGGATAATATTACTCATATTGTGAACTAAGTCAACGAGTCAAATATGGGAAAATGGCGACCTTAAACGTCATTCTTTTGCTGTTGTTCCTTTTTAGTCTTTATCCAAAAACTTTGTATAAATAAATCGATTATAAGGTAATTAACATTATAGGTCAAAATAATTTGGGATTTCCTACCATTCTTGTGTGTTTGAGATTAATTTGCTTATTTAAATGTAGATGCAATGCGATGCAGAATTACAAGAAATAATTTGCTTATTTAAATGTAGATGCAATGCGATGCACAATTGTCTGATCCCTTATCAGAAATCTCTCTCCCAGCTATTGGAGAAATTTGAATAAGTCACTTTCTTTCATCTCAGTGGTGAGAAAGTTTGCAGATGCTCTGCCCACTTTAGCCTCAATGACTAAGATAGACTGTGGAGTTTTTTTTTTTTTTTTTTTTTTTTTTTAAGATAGACTGTGGAGTTGACTTGCAACCGCTGCAAATTTACCATCAAATCGATCAGTAAAAATAATTGTTGGTATGGTAAGTAAATCGAAAATGAAATGCTACTATCTCTATCCCAATAAGCTTGACATAATTTATTATTTTAATACAATTAAATGAATAAAAATTGTATCATATTTAGTAGTATTTTCAATTTGGACTCATAAGTATCTTGTGCAAAATTTGATTTTAATTTATATTTATGAATGCGGTAAATACGTATACGTGGAATCTACTAGGATAATAGAATTTTGGATCAAATTTTTATAACCTCGATGATATTAATTATAATCACTCCAAGAGTTCATTATATCAACTGAAATCCTTATCTGTAGTGTATGAGATTGCTAATTAAAATTGGTGGGTGTAATATTAATTATTATAAAATAATAATAAGAAGAAATTACAAAGTCCTCCAACTTTATTACCCGTTTGCAATTATAAATGTATTAGTTGAAGTTTTGCATCAAATTTAACAAGCTGCATATTTCAGGATAGCTTGATTAGTAAGAAAATATTCTGGTTTCAAAAGAGAAAGACGAGAAGACATTTGCTCCAACAAAAGAAGGATACTTTAGTTTGCATTACAGAGGTAACATAAAGAGGTTTAGGTTATTTCCTATATACATACATACATACATGTGGTCAGAAATTGTTGGTTCATGCACTTTATGTATAATGCATCATTAATGTTGATAAACTATTCACATTTAAAAATAAAATAAAAAATACTTACTAGAAAACAAAAGATAAGACACTACAAATGAACAGTAAATCAGCGACAGATTTTTCCGTCGTTAGAGGGATATTACGACGGATCAGCTACGGATTGCTGACGTTGTTGATGTGATGGTCGTTGATCAACGACGGACTATGATTCCGTCATCGTTGATCCAGCTTCTCCATTTCCGTCGTTGATCTGTCTCTGATCCGTCATTATTTCTGTAAAAAAATTAATATATATATTTTTATCTTTTTCATATCCGAACATGTAATCGACACAACCATCTTCAATCCAATTACACATAACAATGTCAATCCAATAATTAATATACGATACCAATACAACTACAACAAACTATATGCATACACACAATTATACGATAATTAATAATTAACATCTCACATAAACATAAATAGTAATATGTTCGATAAATGTACAAATAACATAAGTGTTAATACCATAAATATAAATACGTACAAATCACATGCATAAGTTTATAAAAGAGTCATGTATCAAATGTATAGTACAAAGACAAAGTAAATATCATGCTGCAGAGTCTGGTGGTGGTGGTGGAGGTGCTCCACCCATCCTCTCTAGCAGCTGAGAGAGTCATGTTGGCGCTTCAAATCAGCAGCCATGGGCTCTTGGACTATGTGATCCTCAGATGTCTGTCACTCTAGTCGCGCAATCATCTCGGCATCAACACTCCTAGCAGCTGGTGGTCATCGTATTGTAAAAATTTAACTGCTCTGGTTCAACAGTTGGTCGTTCACTAGTAGTGGGTATTGACGTCTCTCCTTGAAATCGCCAAATCTTATAATTTAAGACAAATCCCCTCTTTGAAACATGTTACTAGACAGTTTGAGGATCTTGAAAGTGTATATTATCACACTTCTTGCATGGACATTTAATTTTATTTTTGTCCATGAACAATGGTTAACTAGTTGCAAAGTCAATAAAATTCTCTAGTCCAGCAACACATTCTGGATTGAAACCTCCACGATCTACAAAACGTATGTACATTCATTCACGATTCGGACTAATATTTAGTCTACTCCTACGATTTGCATGTGTCGTTAGATTTTGAGATAAAATAACTAAGTTCCATTAATATGGGTTGTTTAATACTTGTGCTTAGGGGATTGAGAGAATTAGAATTATTGAATTTGGGGTTGTATGATTTGAGGTTTATCATTAAGTTGATCTAGAAGTTGATTTTGGGGTTGAGAGAATTAGAATTATCGAATTTAGGTTGAAATTTTAGGAAATGTGTAGCTAGTTGGGAATGATTTTAGGAAGTCGTAGTTGGGCAGTTGTGAACGTGAATGATTTTATGTAACATGTGATAGCCTTAGTTATTTCTCAAAATTTAATTTAGAAGGGCCAACCCTTATCCAGATTATAAGCTTCCTCCAGAGTGTTATCTACGTTTTTGGTAAATACTCGGGAGAAAACACAAAGTTGAGCAAAAGAGGTATGTCTTGCCTTAATCTTTTATCACCTAATAGGAATCTAGAGTGCTTACTGGATATGATTCAGAATCTACTTAGAGCTAGTACGTATCTAGACACATAATTAACTTAAAGAGAAAGGTGAATATTAATTCTTTATCTGGAATAATTACCTGCACGCACACGAGTCTATAAAGAAATAGTCTTTGCTGCACAACTTCTTGAGACTGTGTGTGCGTGAGTGTTAATATATATACACACATATATTGGGAGGCACTTATATGGGTTGCATATACACACATATATTGAGAGACTCATGCACATTTAATTTTTACTTATTTCACATAATCTTTTACAGTATATATAACTATCCACTTTATGCAAGAATCTTATAATAATACTTGCATAAATTAGATAATTAAGTTTGAAATGGAAAATAAAGATTAAGTATTTACTATAATGATACTATATATATTTGTGGAATTCTCTTTTTATTTACCCTTTTTTCTACATCGGTAATGTTTAATAATTACTTAATTATATAATTGTACTTCTAATTAATTTTGATTTTTGGGGGACTATCAAAGAGAAAATGATGGTTATTGTTCTGTTAGTTGGTGAATAAAATTTAAATGGCTTAATCACAGTTGTTGGGCCCTAAATTCTATAATGGACTCATAAAAAATGGCTTAATCACAGTTGTTGGGCCCTAAATTCTATAATGGACTCTTTTTTATGGTCCATATTAAATCATAACAGGTGTTTCTAACTTATTTTAAACTGTCAGTACGTGGTATTGTTTAGACCAGACTCACTGTTCGATAAAGGGACTCAGTATCAGGCACGGGGAATATTTTCAGCCGATATACTTCCAATTTATTATATTAAATTGATCGCAAGAGTACGAGTTCGTTGTATATTAATAAGTTAACCCTAAGTCGTATTCTCAAGGAAGGCTAAGCAGGGCTTATATCTATGTCGCAGAACATAAAGCAATTAAAAAGAGGGGGTTTTGGATTTTTAATCTAATTAATCTATCTAGGCGAAAACTAATAAAGTAATTAAATCCTAAATCTAAGAACAATGAATTAAGGAAACTGAATTGAAACATGTTTTGATTGATTAATTAACATGATTGGAAGATTTATATTACTGAATTGGAAATTAATCAATAACAGAGCAGAAAGAAAATAAATCATAAAGCAATAAAGAAAGTAGTAAAAGAACTCACGGATTGAAAGGAAAAATAATGCATTAAAGTACTCCGGGTTTGAATCACGAACGAATCCACAACTAAATTGAAGAACGAGCAAGAAATAAAAATCTAGACTAAAAGTATTTTCTCTCGTAGTCTAAACCCTAAACTAGAAGTACAAAAACGTGAAGGAAGAATGTCGTATGCATCGTGGTGGAGGTTTAAATAGATAAGGAAAAATCCGTCAGGCTAGCGAGCGCTAGTGGGTAGCGCTCGCTATCCTAACTCTCTGATCATCTTTCCAGTGGGTAGCGACCGCTAGGGGGTAGCGATCGCTACACCTATGCTCTGTTGCCTTCGAGTTCCCAGGGGCTAGCGACCGCTAGGGGATAGCGGTCGCTAGGCCCCTGTTCTGTCTGCTGCAGCGCTCCGACCTAGCGAGCGCTAGGGTCTAGCACCCGCTAGGCCCATTTTCGGCCAAGGTGCACATTTTTCCCTTTTCTTCGTATTTTGGTCTCGTTTCTCTTGTCAAGGCTCGTTAACCATTTTGTCGATTTTCACCTACAATGTAGCATATAAAAAACCAAAACATTATCTTGAACGACAAACATAAGCATTATGAGACCATAAACACAATGGAAACGAGACCAAAAACGTATAAAACAACAAGCTCAACAAGAAGAGTGATATGAGTCCACTTGGTCTAAAAACAAGTTGAGCCCAACAACCTTTTTCTTTCAAATTAAAGGACAAAAATATGGTTATAATGCATGCAAGAAAAGATTCACCACTTGACTTTGAAGTTTCCCTTGACTTCAGTAGCTCTCACTGCTCACTAACCACTCTTATATTTTATTCAATACACTCATCACAGTGTCTCAAAATTGCTATAGACAAACCAATTAGTTACGATTACAAATTACTTAAGACTAATTCCCATAATTGAAGCTGCCAAACGTTGACCTTTATTATTTAAATTTACATTCCATAATTGAAGCTTCAAGTTCCACTAAGTCTAGCTAATCCTAATTGTCGATGAAGGACGGACTTTCTAGCACTGCAACGATTTTGCATACACAACACTAAACGAAAATGTTACGCGTACCATAATAGAGAAGAGGTAAGTAAACATAATAAATAAGAAACTAATAAAAGAAAAAAAAAAACAATGAATTAAATCGCTTAAAGTCTTCTCCGGCAACGACGCCAAAATTTGTTTCGACTAAAATTATTTCTAGTCGCTCACAATCTAACGAGATCATCTAGCAATGATAAATCAACCAAAGTCGTATTCTCAAAAAAGACTTAGCAGGACAATTTAATTCTTTGTTCAATAAGAAAGCAAGTAAAAGATTGTTTGGAGGTTTTAAAACTAGGCGTAGAAAATAAATTGCGAAAGAATGTTAATCCTAAACTAATAAAAATAAATGAAGAAATAAATTGCTAAACTCAGAAAACAAGTTGGGAATTTGAAAATGATAAAAGCGACTTGGAATTCGAAATTAAAAAGAATGTAGAAGGTACTTTGAAATTTGAAGTTGAAGAGAAAGAAGAAAAAATAAACAAAATAGAAACACGAAAGTATAAACAAATAATGAACTCAATAATAAAAATGAACCCGAAATATAAAACGGAAGCAAACTTGATTTATAAACTGGAATGAACTCGAATCCACAACGATGAATGGAAAAACAACGAACTAGAATGTTGCAATTGGCTATCCTTCGTAATCAAATACTAAAGCTAAAACGACTAACTAAAAATCATAAATCTCGATCCTAGAACAATGAGTCGAGAGGTACTCGAAATATAAGTGCAAAGAATTGGGGAAAATGTCTCTCTCGAATGAGAAACGTGTCGACTATTTATAGACGAAAAGGAGGGTCAGTGGTCGTTTACAACTCAGCGACCGTTGAGTGAGTTAGTTACACGCTCCTCGCGCGCCATCCGTTGAAGTTTGGTCGCTGACCGAGTCAGCTGCTGGGGTCAGTGGCCACTAAGTGGCCAGCGGTCGCTGACCCTGGGTCGGCCCGGGACACGCATCGCTTAGTCAGCAGTCTGTTAGGGCTACGTGACCGCTAACCTGTGCTCTCGACTCTCCTCTTCATTCTCTCATCATTTCTCAATCTTTTCTCGTCTCGTTTCCAACTTTAGCACTTGTTTAAGCTCGCGATCCTGAAACGTAAATCGAGCCTGAAACATCATGCAAAATGGAAAAACCGCAAGAATAAACACATGGAATATACGAGTTTAGATAACCAAAAAGAGGCTAAACAATGGACACCAAAGACGATTAATAACCTTCTCGAGTTCACTAAAGGGAAATACATACAGACTAAAGTGAACAAAATCTTATAGTTGAATGAATTAATAACTCAATGGTAAATTTGGAAACTTGAGGGTATTATTAGGGATGTTAATTTAGCCCGAAAGTGCGGGTTAGCCCGAAGACCAACCCGAAATAGAAGAGGGTTATTAGGGTTGAAAATTTATGACCCTAAATATTTTTTAGCCCAAATGGGTTTGATCAAAATTAACCCGAACCCGATATTATTAGCCCGAAAACCGAGTGAGTTGGCCCGATTAACCGAATGAAAAAATAAAATAAAAATTATTTGCATAATATATTAAATTTTTTATGCAAAAAATGTATTTATCATACTCATCAATTAATCGATTACTTAAAAAAAATTATGACGCAATTTTGATATAATATCATTACATTTTCTCTTTAAATTTATTCATATTTCACTACAAAAAAACGCATATATAACGACCGATTTAACGACGGACGCTCTATCCGTCTTTATATAACAACGGATTAACAACGGCACCTGAATGCGGCGTCAACGACGGACAACATATCCGTCGTTGATTTTGATTTTTTTATTTAAATTTATTTTTTTAATTAAATTTATTTTTTTAATCTAATGACGGATATTTCCATTGTAGATCCGTCGTTAGCCAACGAATGATCAAAGTTCCGTTATTGATTTCAATTATTCTGAATTTAAAAATAATTTTTTAAACAAAGACAGATCTGCCCGTCGTAGATCCGTCGTTAATTCTTTATTTAGTTGGGTAGCTCCCTACCCCCTCATCATTTTCCCCAATTTTGAAAATCCTAAGCGACCACCTCACCTCCGGCATCCCCAATCCGACGAACACCTCCAACGACCATGAAAGAATTCAGTGCCTGAATTACTACTAGTTAACACTGTGTGAATGTTAGTAGAGTAATGTTACGAGTAATGTTAATAACATTCCAAGTAACATGCAGCGAAAAATAAATAACACACAGGATAATTTTGCGGGTTATGAATAACCCGCGTTGCCTCACGACAACCAAGCTCTATTGCAACTTAGAACATATTACAGAGAGTTACACCAGGAAACCTATCTACGGATTGCACTACCGCCTATGATAAAATCACCTAGTCTAACACTGCAAACTGAATGTTACAACAAGCAAAACAGTCGATTCTAAGATCGAACAAACAACCTGAACAGTGCAAGACGACTCGGTCTTCAACCCCACCCTTGCTTGCCTAGCAATACCGTGGTCGATGTTTACAGATTAGCTGCCTAACACCGCCTCAGTTTAAGCGTGGTTGAAGGTGCGTTTCTTCACTGCGTTTCAGAAAAAATGACGAATCGATAGGGGTGGAAGATATCTCTCTGATTACAGCCTCTCGAAGCGTACACATGTATGAGACTTCTTGCAGCTTTTATAGAGGAGCATTTCGTGGTCTTCAAGTATCAAATCCCATGTCCAAGGCCCTCCAATAACCTCTGCAATCTACTCCAGAAAACTGCTGCTCGAACTGCTGCAGAATGTTAGTGGAGATCATGCTCCTGAAAAATAGGAACTAACAGCCCATGATCTTCAATCCATGATTTCACTAACTTCCACTTATTCAAACGAGTTCAAACTGCAGCACACGTTTATTAGTGTAACAAAGAATATAGGGAACGTGAAGGAAGGTAAAGATTACATATATACAGTTACGTTTGAAGAGTCGAAGTCCAGCTTCAAGGTAGACTCCAGGAATGTTGACTGTACCCATATGTTACCAACATCAGAATGTTACTAACATGCTATCCAACATTGCTGGAGTCAACATTGACTCTAACAGACCACCTCCAAGTTTGCTCTATATCTTTCTTTCTCTTTCTCCCTCTTAAGTCTCCTATGTTGCCTCCTTCATTTCTTATCTTATTAATACAGTTGCTTTCCTCCCATTTCGTATTTTACCTGTAATCAGTCCATAAATTGTCGCTCAAACCACTGATATTGGTGCAATAGTTCATATTTTTAGAGAGTAGGTAATTTCTTACGATCTCATTGTTGTTTGTTTATGTTTTGATTTTTAATTATCGAATATTTACTATGCATAGAGTAATCAATAGATTTTTGTGTATATCTAGCTATTGATACGTAGAATTACCCAAATAAACAACTGAAAAAATAAATAAATTTTGGGTCAAGGATTGTAATTACACTTATTATATATGGATTTGTATTATTGTGGGTTTTCTAATATCTATGTATCCAAAATATACTTTTTCGTTCACTCATTTTATTTTTTGAGTCTAAAAACTTTTTTGTGGACTGTTAAATGAAAACTTTTATTGGAATATTCTCTAATATATATCGATTGAAAACTTTTATTTGAATATTCTCTAATATATATAGATTTAAACATAGTAGTCTCCTTGAGCATATTTAATTTAGCAGTAATAAATTATACCTTAATTAATTAAGGTGTGTTGCCAAATATGTTTAAACACGATGAGCATACATATAATGAAGAATGTAATTACAAACTGCTTTTTTTTTACTTCAGATTTTGTTACTCTGCAGTTGTCATGGACTGCTTGTCAACGCAGTAGTATTTCTGAAGAGTTGAAGTTTTTTTACAAAGAAATAAATAAAATAAAAAGGTAGTTCTATCTTGGAATGAGCAATGTTTTCTCTCATTTCTTTCAACTTTACGGAGTACATAATATGTTATGTACTGAAAGTGTGTGCAATTCATTTCCTTTAAAAGAAAATTTGAAAATTTCTACGTCTTGAAGAAAACTGCATATTTGCCTTTTATTTTTTAAGAGAAAAGTACTCCCTCCGTCTCATTATTTATGGTATGTTGTATTATTATAATACACTCATTTGAATATACAACATGTCATGTTTAATGGGACAGAGGGAGTATTTTAATTGTTGGATGCATGTTTGTGGCGGATATATATGTCAACTAGGATCCGCATGCATGTTTCAGAATATATGTATATCTCCAAATATAGTTATGAGGTAATATTTTGGATATGAAAAAATTAATTTTTTATTTTATGATTTTTTGCGAAGATAGAGACGGATTAGAGACGAAATTCAATAATGCAGATTTAATCGATGGACTGCAAATTCGTTGTTAATCAAAGACAGATTAACGACGTAGATTGACAACGAATTTCCAATATGTCGTTGATTTAACAACAAAAATTGACGTCTTTAATCCATCGTTAATCTGATTTAGCGACCATCAACTCTAAGATGGACCTTATCGGCCATTATTCCGTCGTTATTTAGGATTAACGACGGAATATCCATAAATAACGACAAAAAATTTCGTCGCTGATTTCCGTGAATTTTGTAGTGTTTAATTTTAATATATAATTATGTTTATAATTTTTTTATTTATTTTATTTTTTAATATCGAATCATAAAAAATATACATATTTGTTAAAAAAAATTAGAAATATTCTAGTCCAATTGGCCCGGTGGGCTAGCCTAAAAACCGAAAGTTTAGAGTTAGGGTTGTAAATTTTCAACCCGAAAAAATTTCAACCTGATTTTGCCCGAACTGAATAGTCTGACAACCCGAGTGGGTTCAACGGATTGACATCCCTAGGTATTATGTTTGCTTATTATAGGAAAATAATAGTTTCAATTCACTATAGGAGGGCGTAGGAAAGTGAAGCGTGTCATAAGGTGTATAATTCTTAGTGAGTAAAATCCTTTATAACTCAAGCATTGTATTAATTGAAATTGGATTACCAATTCTTTGTGTGTTTTGCTATGCGTAATTTTTTGACACACGTTTCATAAACTAATCTACTTGAAATGTATAACATGAAATATACATTTACAAATATTGAAAGGATCAAATCCACATAGAAATAGATCATTTTCAGCACCTGAGCAACATAATCGATTGAATCTATGGCAATTGATATAGAACAGTATCAAGAATAAAGAAAGAGTTTCTAATGCATTGTGCAGTTTACACATTATCTGAACACTATTTATTTCTCAATAACATAATATTAAAACCAACTATCTAGGTGGAAGAAAGTGAAAGTTTCCAGCATTATTCAGAAACCTGAAGCTCCGGTTCAGAGTCGAAGAAGCATAATATGGCGAGACAGTTTTAAGTACGAAAATACTACAAAACACAAACGAGAATAAAAAGATAATATGCTCCAGGGTTTCTGGCTCTTGGTGCAGGGGATCCAAATAGAAAGTTTCTTCTCAACCAACCAATAACTTGTTCTCCTCCAAAAAGGAATATGTGGGAACCTCCAGGTTGTATGGTGCAGGTCCTTTACGAATCCTACCAGAAATGTCATAATGAGAACCATGGCATGGGCAGAACCAACCTCCAAAGTCACCAGCATTTGGCAAAGGGATGCAACCCAGATGGGTGCACACCCCAATAACGACAAGCCACTCGGGATTCTTAACCCTAACAGCATCCTCCTGTGGATCGCGAAGGGATCCAAGGTCAACACTGTTGGCCAAATTGATATCATCTTCAGTACGGCGCCTAATGAAAACTGGCTTTCCTCTCCACTTCACAGTGACAGTTGTCCCAGGTTCAATGCTGGATAGATCAACTTCCAGTGAAGCAAGAGCAAGAACATCTTTACTGGCAGACATGCTCAAGACAAATTTGAGTACCAGGAGACGGGCCAGTGATGCATAAACAAACCTCCCTCCAGTTAATACAAAGTATGCGAATGCACGTTTGCTAGGATCACCTGGTGGGTATCTCTCATGGTTGTGTTCATCATAGACAATCTTGGGAGTTGGGTTTTTTATTGCTGCCACAGTAGCTGACTCACCTGTAAGTATACTAATGTCCTGTCCGGGAGCAATGGCATTAGAAGTAAACCCTGCAAAAAAAATTACAAAAGGTCGATACATTCTGAGCAAAAGTAACATATCTACCAATTAATGGGGACCTGCCAAAAGAAACAATGGGAAAATAGTTCTCAGCACATAATCATTTCGTCCACAGCACAACAAGGAGGGGATGAGGAGACCATGTGACAGCTAATTACACACATTGAGTTAAAAGATGGAAAGAGTTAAAGTTGTGACTTTACCCAACCATTCTATTAGGCTCTTGCCCAACAAGGAGTGGACATTTCTAACAAAATTCTTGTGTTGTTAATTCCCAGATCCAGTGATTCTTTCCTGATGTTATCTGTTGCACTAACCTACTAGTGGAATCCCTTACTTTCCGCACCATCACTTAATAGACCAGTTTTCTTAAATATATCAAGCATGTGCAACTATACCTCATCACTCGAAAGTTGAAAACTTTCATTGATATAGATCTCTACCAATTGTTGCGAATATGGAAAAGTACCATTTATGATACATAAAAAGATAAAAAATGGAATCAAACCCGTATTTTGCTTACTTAACCTTGGGTTAACTTAATTTGATTAAAAGGAACAATACTGCATAAACCTCTGCAAAACCTTGTATGCCCCCTACGATGGATTTTTATGGAACTTACGGATATACCCGGCATTCCAAATTCTACTTCAAAAGAGATTTGCTATATACTCCATAGGTCGAAATTTTTATACCATACCATCAAGGGAGTAAAAGCTGCAAAACTATGTTGAAGCTGCAATGATATATCTCTAAAAAAATTAACTATTGTAAGCAAAACTAACTAAAGATGTATATTCTTCATAATGCATGCGATCGATGCTTATCATGCAGCTATTATTCAATAATCTATAAGACTATGACAACCAAACTCTATATTCCACATTGTAAAGGCACAGATTGCAAGGGAGTTTCCAAAAAAGTTGGGCTAGAATTCCTTCCACCACTCACCAGCTCCACAAGACCCTTAAAAATATTGATCTTCCCAATGGAAAAAATGACACGAACTTGAAGGGATGAACAAATAAACCACCTAGATATAAAGAGGCCTATTCTTCAACTGAACGTCTTCAAAGAGATATAAAAATGAGGAGCAAATTAATCAATAGAACTACTAACAAATGTATCGCATGAAAGTCGTTTCAGATTCCTAATTGATATACACGAACAATCATGTGAAGTGCCCAAAGCTACACCATCCGATACCATCTTCCACTCGAATAGGGTGGGAACCAAAAAATTAAAAATAAAAACCCATATTCTCAAACCTCTAATCTGTCCAATAATCTGATCTGATCGTCAAATAATCAAAACATAAAAGGTGGAAAGATCAGTAAAAAAACGCATTAATTTACAAAATAAACCAATATATATACATATCGCCGCCGAACCTCGGATGATACTGGGAAATGAATCGATGGTTGAGTCGTTTGAGAATGAATCAGCGACCACGAATTGGTTCCTGGACGCAAAAGCTGCGGAAGAAGGCTGAGCAGACCTCCATGAAAGAGAAGACAACCTCCTCCCAGCTACTCTAAGCATCTTCGATAGATTGAAAAATATAAGCTCTTTACAGAATATGGATTCGGAAATTATGGTGGATTCAGTTTGGTTTGGGAGCGTGTACCTTAGGGTTGTTACTGGCTGAGGCGAAGAAGAATAGCCTAATTAAGAAGCTCGAGAAGAAGAGGGAAAACTCTAAACTTGCCGCAACTCAACAACTATGAAATTTAAACGATTAACCGCATAAGCATAGCCGTCTTAGCTCAGCTGGTAGAGCGCGTGGCTTTTAACCACGTGGTCGTGGGTTCGATTCCCACAGACGGCGATTAAATCCACACAGTTTAGTTTTTTATGTCCCTTTAATTTTTAACTTTCTAATTTCTACTTCAAAAGAGATTTGTAGTATACTCCGTGGTGCAAAAGTAATGAAGTTGAGTGGAGAAAAATACAAAATTTGGCTATTAGGAATTTGAGTAGTTTAGGAGTTTGAGTTAATTTTCTTAGATATACTATTAATGCAGCAGTTCAGTCATCAAATCATCAGTCATTAGTGTCTTATATACATTATTGTTTAGGTTGACATTTAATTAGGGGAGAGTAGTCAGTCGGTTCGAATCAACTGTAATCAAAGATATATCCATTACCTAAGTTTTTATTTCCAACCGAACAAAAATAAAAGCTTTGATTTCAGTTCAGTTTTCGACTCAATCCAAATATAAATTTTGATTTTGGTTTAATTTTGCTGATTAGATATTGTCTTCACTTTTAAATGAAAATTTATTAGGGGTGAAATCAATTAAGAACTACTCTATATACATATATAAGTAACGAGATAATTGGTATACAAGAATGGTCGAGGAATAAAATGATTATTCTTGTTTTTATTCCTTATCTCATAACTCATATACAATAATAATTAAGAATGATCATTTCTACATAAAATCATGTTTATCGGCGTTCATAGTTGGGGGACAAGAGTCATTTTACCATTAAAAAAAGAAAAGAAAAATAGATTGGGAAGAAATGAGGGTATAGACCTCCACCACGCACCCATTTATTATTATTTTTAATTTATCTATATTACAAATGTCAACATATTATTGGTTCTTATATATTTTATCATCATATTATCATAAAATCAAATTAACTTTTGTATAATATATTAAAAAAATATATTAATTATAACAAAATTCATAGTTTTTCCTCCTCTATAAATAGAGACCAATTTTGACATAATTTTCATATAATTATTGGTGATCGGTTTATTATGATTTTCGTGTTTCGGTTATTGTGATTTTTATGTTAATTTGATAATTCTCAATTTAATATTAGTTTGTACTTTCAAATTTTTTTATTTATTTTTATTATGTATTTATTTCACATAATTAAATTATTATAAAAATTAATTAAATAATATTATATAGAAAATTAATTTAACAATATAAAGGTAGGAAAGTTGAGTTGAGGATGGGGTCATTGATAAACTTATAAAAATAAAGTTGTTGGGTGAGAGGAATAATAAATTTATAGAAGAGAGGATAGAAGATAGGGAAATGAATATAATAATATAAATGTGAGAAAGTTGGGTTGAGGATGTGGTTCTTGATAAACTTAATTAAATGATACATCAGTTATGAACATATGGTTGATTAAACATTGCTTCTATTATCTTTGGTATTAGTTATTTTCGGTTATTATAAATGAAGTTTTATTTTAATTTTCAAAAAATAATTGTTATTTATTTTTTAGAAATGACTTATTAAATTTTTTTTGAAAAATTTTATGTGGGTTATGTCAAATCGGGCTGACCTGACTGATCTTGGCCTATTAGGCCAAATGAAGAAAATCGACTAATATAATTTTGAAATAGTGTTTTTTTGCACAATCAACGAACAATGGTAGTAAAGAAAAAAAATTCACAACTAATGATATTCAGTTCGAAAGGTTCACATTTATATAAAAATATAATTTTAACCCGCCAAGCTTCGAATAGTTCGCGAACTAGTTTACGAACTTGTCAAATTAATATAAAATATACTCCCTCCGTCCCACTAAAGTAGGCCACGTTTCCTATTTGGGACGTCCCACTAAATTAGGCCACTTTCTACTTTTAGTAAAAAAAATGCACATTGATATTCATGCCACACTAATACACTACAACACTTAAATAAACTAATACACTAACAAACAAGAATATTTGTATCCATGCCGAAAAGAATGTGGCCTACTTTAATGGGACGGAGGGAGTATATTATAACAAATAATTTTAAGAAACAGGTTTTTTGATGAGCACAAACTCAAGTCGAGTTCAAGTTCGAATTAACTATTACATCGAATAATAAACTAACTGAATTTGAGCTCAATTTTTATTTATTAAACTAAATTTGAATTTGATTTTTAGAATTTAGACAAATTTTATTTCATCTTTTGATTATAATAGTGCAATTTAATTAAATTTTTTTTCATTCATTTCGTTGATATTACTAGCTATAGGAATTGAATAAATTAATTCATTCATTTTTAATCTTCATTTCATTACAATGTTCATTTCATTCACATTAAATATCATTCCTACGTCATCCCGATAAATTGCTTTTCAAAACAAATCCTACTTGTGTTTTGTATCTTATCTATAGAAATACTTATTCAATTAAACGAGTGATATGGATCAAGAATTAATGCTATCCCATTATATATATATGCACAGAAATGTTAACCTCAAATGAGTTGTGAGGAAGGACCAGTCTAATTATTGTCCTAAATTGCATATAGCTTATTTCATCATTGCATATTATAATATAATACAACATAAAAATTAACACATTTTGGGCACATTCAACGTGACATTTCACCTAATCGCAACATCGATTTGAATATGGATACTTTCAAATTGCTCATAAAAAAGAATCATATATATGCATGATGCATGCAGTAAACAAACTATCATGATCATTACATCCTAGGAAAATTAGCAGAGTAACACTTGCCTAAAACATGTATGTACGCACCTCATTATCCACATCCTTAATTAATCCCAGATTAGTCAAAATAAATGATGTTAACACCATAAAATAACTACAGTCAATTGTCAATCTCAATCCAAATTCCCCACCTTAATTTCTCATATCATCTTCACACAAGCTGAGATTCACCATCAACGCGTAGCTGTTAATCGTTCTAATCGACAATACAACAAGAAGCATAGAAAAACAATAAATCGAACTAAGGAGGGTGACCTTTCTTGCAAGAAATGAAATAATCTCGTTTCATCGTCTTCCCCTCCAGTCTCTACTAATTTTCAAGAGTTGATAAAGAAAATGGAACATCTTCACATTCTGGAGACCTCATTAATGTAAAGAATAATTACCTCCTCTCTTATTTTATATTTCCTTTCAATTTCCAAGAGAAGCATCTCTGCACAAAGACTTCAATCTTGATTAGCCTTTGATCACGTGCATATATATGGAACTGTTCTGCAAGCATGACAGTATGTTATTGGAGAAGGATCTATAAACTTCTCTAGCAAAAGGGAATAGCTGCGAAATACTGATCACTGACCAATAATGGTTTTCCTTTTGAGTGTCAAAGTGTGAGAACGAATGGTGGGGCATCCCGTCTTGGCCCTGCTACTGAACGATAGACATAAACTTTGTCGGCTTGATCTTCATCGCTTCCTTCATCTCTGATAACTTCAACATTCAGTCTTGGCACCTCCTTTGCAAGTACTCTGCAACCTTTCATGGTTACATTAGATCCTGATATCCATAAAGATCGCATCATTTCATACTTTTCTCGTCCAGAGAGCAGAGCAGCATCTCCAAAGGGGCAATCTCTTATCTCGAGCTTCCTGAGCTTGGGACAGCCTTCTAGTATACACTGCATTCCCCAATCGCTACTTCCAGCAAAAGCCACCGACAGTGTCTCAAGATCTTTAGCATACTTGCCAATATATTCGAATGTGCGATCGGTTAGCAGTCCCGAAACTGAAAGCCTTTTAAGTCTGGAGCAGGTTTTGACAACAGCACCAAATGCCTCATCCATAGGTTCATTTGTGAGGTAATCTGGTTGGCACGGAGTCATGATGCATAGACGGAAGTGGGTAAAATTGGGGCAATTCTGTACTATGGTCACAACAGCAGCATTTGTCATTCTCCGGCAAAAGTAGAGAACATAGTGGAGTTTGCGGCATCCACGAGATACTGCCAGGAAACCTAATTCAGTCACCCCATCACGATGGTCTCGGTCATATGGATCAGCAGGGTAGACTCGTAATTCTTCAAGCAAGGGACAGCTGGAACCAACAGCCTCGAGCCCCTTGTCTTCAACTGTATCAATGACCTACATATGAAGAGAACAACTTTGAGATGTAGGCTAATAGCAACTGCAAAAATAAGACACAACTCTACTTGCTAATCTTTTCTTCAGTTGTAGAGTTATGCATATGTATCTCAAATATTTCTAACCCCGTGTATTTTCACAATTTTAACCGGCCGCTAGAAGTCTGATTTAAAGCCGTATACTTTTACGGAAGCAAAGGATCAACAACTTCATGTCTTCAACTGTTATTATCGTATTAAAATTATACAACTACTCTTTTGAAGGAGGAAAAGTTTGATAATGTCCATGGAGAACACCAGATGCTTACCAGTATAAACGTGATTATTGTCTAACAGAAATAATGACAATGGTAATGTAAAGAATTTTCCAATGATTTGGGACTAGTATTGTTTCTGGTTAGAAGATTCTAAGATTTTTTTAGAGTCTCTAGGATGGAGCTTTTTATATTTAATCGTCAATTTTCTCCATAATGGAACTTCTTAATGTAGTAGTAATAAATTCTTACCCAAAGGCATCGTAGATTAGGGCAGTGAGAAATAAGCTTTGCAAATTCACCACTTCGAAGGGGTGCAGCACTTAAGTTTAAGAATGTCAGACTGAAACAAGCTCCATAAATAAGAGGGAGATATACGGAAGTCGCTTCCCATAAACCTGAAAGAACTTGGAGATATTTACTATTACCAAATGCCAATTCAACATGTGCATATTGGTGAACTGTAAGTTCTTGCAGGAAGGAGCCAGTGCCAAGCTCTGTTAGTCTAGGAGCATACACAAGCAGCCGTTGCAATTGATCCAAGGTAACACTCTCATTGACCTTCAGAACCCTTAATAATTTGCACCGACTAACAAGTCTCTCCAGGTCATCAAAAGTGACCACACCATTGAGACTAGAGAAGTTTAGGATTTCCAAAGAAGTAAAGTAATCCGGAAAGCAATTCAACCAACCCACACCAACATCCTCTGTTATACTGTCCTGTATGTTTAGCTCAGTCAAGTTCCTAGAGACAGATAAAAAGATAAAATTATCTCCTTGACAAAAGTTCGAGGTAAAACCTTCAAATTCCATTTAAACATGCAAAAGATAATTAAAAACTGAATATATGATTCCCATCAAGTTCTAATTTCATATTGCTTAATATTGATTGATTGTCTATATTTTTCCAATGAAGTAGCCACCATAAGCTACACAAGAAAGGAGGAGCAGACAAGGAATGATTTGGTGAGCTACATTTTCTTGCAGACAAGGAGCATTAGCTTACAGCAAACCACAACTAGAAGCTACACCGCCTACATGTAAGTGTCATGCAAGGAACAATGAAATAGACTGCAATTAACAAATACAGATGCGCAATCATACAAAAGAAATATCAACAAACTTGGTAAAATTGAAAGCAGTAGGCACCTGCAATGACTGGCAATTGCTTTGAGCCCATTTTCACTGTATCCATCGCAACTGGACAAGGATAAGGCCTTGAAGCCAGGGAACGACTTCACCAAGAGTTCCATGCTCTCATCTGTGATAATCATCCTCTTAAGCCTCAGCTCCTCCAAGAAAGGGTAAACTTTGGCAAACGTAACCAACCAAGAATGCACATTAGCACCCCAATCCAGTGGTAACATATTAAAATCCGAAAATCTCGGCTTCCCTTTAAGTGTAACACTTTTAATTCTTGGGAACCTTCTAGTCACTATTTCTGGTGACACTGCATAGCAGTTTCCTATGAAAAGCCTCGATCTCGTCCATCTCTCAGCATTATACCAATCTTTGCGCACGAGGGAGATTGAGCTCCTATCTTTATGTGAATCTATGAAAGAGAAGACTCTTTCCAATACTTCATCTGGGAATGGTGATTGAGGGTGAATACCACCATGGGAATTGATGGAGTTTGATGGCAAATCTTCCTCTGTGTCTGGTTCTGCATCCATTTCGCTCACGGAGAATGGATTTATTCAAGTCTCATAAGGATCTAACACCATCGCGTAAGGTGTACATCTTACTAAAAGGAGAGAGGGAGAGAGAAATCAGAACGCACTAAATTGTAAGAAAATATTCTCGAGGAAATGAATAATTTGAATATTATCAGATTTTGAAAACTCACAAAATCCCCAGTATATTCATAAGTAATAGTAGAGATGAGCAGCCAATCCAATAATTTAGGATAACTTTATACAGCAGAGAAATCTTGACAAATAAAAGGAGAGGAAATTAAAATAATAAAGTGAAAGAAGTAGAGCAGTATCGACATACCCGCTTAAAATGAAAAACTTGAGATAAGATTACAAAGTAGTTACTCATGAAAAACTCAAACTTGCTGGTTCACTTGTACCTTTCAACTGTACTACTCTCTAACACCCTTTTTGCTGGATAATGGAAAATTATTCCGCCAAATTAATTAAAATAACAGAGAGAAAATAGTCAAGGAAATGCGAAATCAATCACAACATTCCCTTCCCTAAACAAGCAACCACCCAATTCCGAGAACAATAAACAGAGATCCGTGAAGCTAAATTCAACAGAATAGTTAGATCCAGAAGGCCCTTTCATATTAATGACCGTATATAAATAGAATCAGAAATAGCAATATCAGCATGTGTGCAACAGTGAATGGATCAGACAACGAAGTGAAGCAAGTAAAAGTAGAAAAAGGAGAAAAGCTGGAGAAAGAACTGCAGAGATTTACCTCTCTGTGACTGTGATTGAATGCTTGGAGGAACCCAAGAGCCAAAGAAAAGCTCAGACAAACCCACTTGCATACTATTTTATCATATCACTAAAAATATTAAATAATAATTTAGTATTATTCTTACTGTTAAATTCCTCAAAAGAAATTACTGGAGTACTTAATATGTTTTCTTAGTTATCGATTAGCTCTAAATTTAACATGCATAAGAAACACTAAATATTTTCCAACCGTTTGTTTTATTATTCAATAAACGAAAAATACAGGAACGAAGAAGATTAGAAATACAATCGTATATAATTTCTTCTCTCACTCTTTTTTTTTCTTTCTTTTTTCTAATTTTTTGAATAAGGGGTAAAAGAGAAAGAATCAAAGTGGATTCAATGTGTTAGAGACTATATTGATAAAAGTTAGAAATATGAAGAAAATAAATAGATATTTCTAGCTATTTTTTTCTATGGATAAAAAAAAAGAAGAATTTAATTGGTATGGGAAGCACCATAAAGATAGAGTCAATACAATTGGAAGCACCATAAACATCAATTGGTAAGATTGAGAGCCAATACAATTCTCCATTATTTTTGGACCCCTACTCCTTTAAGAGAACCCCGTACTTACGGAACCAATATTGAAGATTATGCAGATACCATTTTTTACTATTTATTTTATTATTTATTATTTAAATCTTACATCAACAACATAAAATTATTTTTATAAATAAAAATATACTTTTATAACCCTGAAAAAAAATTATAAATGCAGAATTCAAGGTTCGAACATCGTTAGCACCTAAAATGAGTAGAAAAAAAAAATACTAATCGTAGAGATGTTCACAATTACGTTTCTAAACATAATCATAAGTGAACTATCGGTTCACAATTTTGAATTCTAATCTGAATCGAACCGTTGTCACGATGATTCACGATTTGAATCATAACTGTGAAGGACGATTTTGGTTTCAGTTTTGAACCGTCCAAAAATCAATTCTAATATATTTGATTTTTTTAAAATTGTAGTCATTTTAATTACGTAATAATGTCTATCAGTATTTAACTTTTGTGATTTTTAGTATCATTTCATTTGTGAATTTTAAAACTAAAATGATTGCAAAATAAAAATAAAATATTGATTTATCATTCTATAAAACTATACACTATCATTAATTTACAACTTCAACATTCAAAATATAATTTCTATTTCACTGCATTATTAATGTATTCGTATATTTTAATGTATTCTTATTTTTTTTAAATGATTCTTTATAATATTAGAAATAAATTGAATTAGGTAAGTATTGTGGTTACGATTCTGAATCGCCGGTTCATAGTTTTGAATTATTGAAAACGCAACCGAACCATCCTCTACATTGCTAAGTTTCATGATCAAAATGTCGAATACGATTACAATTTTCAAATCACCAATTACGATGCGATTACAACTTAGTTTTGTATATTTTCGTTTTCTTTAAGCACCTCTAACTCTCTCATATTATTCTATAATTGAATATTTAGACAAATCAATGTTTTCTGGTACAGAAGCCATGGAAGAAGAAGAACAATATATTTTATTCATCATCGGAAGTTTCTCCTTTAAAGGAGAGAACATTTACAAATTATGGAAATAGATCATTCTAATTTGGGTGTAATCAATCTCGCCCCATATTTCTTGTGGCTTTCCTTCCTAACCTCTCTTTTCCTTCTATCATTCTAACACTCCCCCTCAAGTTTAGTAACAGGATCTCCGATACTCAACTTGCCAAGAACTTTAGTCAAAGTTTTAGAGTTTACAGCTTTGGTCAAGATATCTGCTAGCTGGTCTTCAGACCGAACAAAGGGTAATTCGATGATGTTGTTCTCAATTTCTCCTTAATAAAATGTCAATGCACCTCCACGTGTTTCGTCCGATCATGTTGGACGGGATTTTCTGAAATGCTAATCGCAGCCTTATTATCACAAAACAGTTGACTCTTTTGTGATGGGGAATAACCCATCTCAGCTAGCAATTTTCTCAGCCATAGAACTTCCGTAATCCCACTCTTAATTCCTCAAAACTCAGCCTCGGCACTAGACAACGCAACCACCTTTTGTTTCTTACTTCTCCATGTAACTAAATTCCCTCCAACAAACGTGAAGTATCCCGCCGTCGATCTCCTATCGGTTAGATTTCCTGCCCAATCTGCATCGGTGTATCCGTAAATCTCTAAGTGTCCGTTTTTCTTAAGTAAAACTCCATGCCCGACAGTGCTTTTCAGATAGCGGACAATTCTTAGTGCAACTTCCATATGTTCCAGTTGAGGTCGATGCATGAACTGGCTAACAACCCCGACTGCGTATGCGATGTCTGGTCTAGTATGAGATAGATAGATTAGCTTCCCTACTAGACATTGGTACCTTACTTGGTCTGTCAGTTCGGCTCCTTCCACAATCTGTAATCCATGATTTAGCATGATCGGTGTATCTGCTGGTTTACAATCAAGCAAACCAGTTTCAACCAAAAGATCCAAAACATACTTTTTCTGTCTTAAGAAGATGCCTTTGCTGGACCTCAGTACTTCTATTCCGAGAAAATACTTCAAAGCTCCCAAGTCTTTCATTTCAAACTCTTGAAACAAGTTCCTCTTTAAACTTTCGATTTCTTCAATATCGTCACCAGAAATGATCATATCATCCACATAGATGATCAAACATGTTATTAAGTTACCTCTCTTCTTTAAAAACAAGGTATGATCAGAGTTACTTTGTTTGTACCCATATCTCATCATGGCGCCTGTGAACCTCCCAAACCACGCCCTTGGTGACTGTTTTAGGCCATACAAAGTCTTCCTCAATCGGCACCCTTCACCTTTTTCAAATTCTCCCGAGAGGCCCGGTGGTGCTTCCATGTAGACCTCCTTTTTTAGTTCCCTATGTAGAAAGGCATTGGTCACATCGAATTGATGAAGCGGCCAATCCCGATTTGTTGCAATCGACAACAGTACCCTCACAGTTTTCATATTGGCAACTGGAGAAAACGTTTCTGAATAATCAACTCCATACGTCTGCGTATAACCCTTAGCTACCAGCCGCGCCTTGTATCTCTCAATTGTGCCGTCGGGTCGTCGTTTGATGGTGAAGACCCACCTGCACCCAACAGGTTTCTTGTCCTTTGGTAATCTACATTTCTCCCATGTGTTGTTTCTGGCTAAAGCATCAATCTCCCTTCTCATTGCCTCTCTCCAGGAATCATGCTCCATGGCCTCCTCAACCGTACGAGGAATCTCTTCTTCCCCCCGTAGAATTGCTGTCTCAAATGCTCGTGCCGTCTGGGTGAGGTAACTTTCAGCAGCGTTTGTAATAGGATACCGAGATTTTCGTCCATAATGATCAGGAGAGTATCTCCTAGGTGGGATCCCCCTGGTGCTTCTTGGTGGCAATACATACCATTCTGTATCGACCTCGCCTTGATCCATAGTCTCATGACTCCCTCTATCATCTCCCCTGTCATCGTTAACAGTCTCAAGTATAGAATTACTATTAACATCATCAGAATTCCGTACCTCGGATATCGGGAGCGGGGAAGATGAACTAGGCGTATCGGCACCAGGTTCGGTGTTGGACTGTATGATCATGTCTTGAGTCAGTTCAGCGGTATTGCTAACCTCATCGGTTGGACCTGCTTCCGGCACCAGGCTTGGCATTGACAACCAGCTTAGAGAGTTACTGTTTTTGTTTTCCTCACTCTCCCCCTGACGACTAAGGTGGTGGTAAAAATATTCACTCTCTAGAAAGTCGCAGTTCATGGTGGTGTACATATCACAAGTTTTAGGATCATAGCATCGATACCCTTTCTGGTGAATACCATATCCGACAAACACACACTTAACTGCACATGGAGACAATTTATGTCGGTTATGTTTAGGTATGTGAACAAACACAGAGCAACCGAAGATTCTTGGTTGAAGAGTCAAGGCAACAGGGATTTGGGCTTGAGTGGAAAGACATTGCAGAGGTGTTTGAAGGTTCAGGGCTTTTGTAGGTAGACGATTCAACAAATAGACAGAGGTGACGAGAACCTCTGGCCAAAAATCAGGTGGGGTTCGAGATTCAATCAGCATAGCCCGAGCCATGTCTAGGAGGATACGATTTTTGCGTTCTGAGACACCATTTTGTTCGGGGGTGTGGGGGTAGGTAGTTTGATGGACCACACCCTCTGTGTCACAAAATTGTTTCATACGAGAATTGACATATTCTCCTCCATTATCAGAACGGAGAACCTGGATAGTTTTCTGGAATTGTGTTTTGACTAAGGCATAAAAGTGGGCAAATTTCTCAAATACCTCGGATTTACGTTTTAAAAAATAGATCCATGTCATTCGAGAATAGTCATCAATAAAGAGTAAAAAATATTGAAAACCTTGACCCCCAACAATGGGTGCCGGACCCCAAATATCTGAATGAACTAAGAAGAAGATATAATCAACTCGAGTATTATTAAATTTAAAAGAGTGTCGATGACTTTTGGCCAAAAAACATGTCTCACAATGCATATCCTTAGGAAAAATAAGTTTTAAATAGGCTGTGGATGGATGTCCTAATCGACGATGCCAAAGCCAAGTCTCCCGGTCTCCAGATCCGTGAGTCAGCATCGTAGTACCTTTTTGAACTATCTCATCCACGTAATACAGTCCATGTCGTTCAGTGCCACGCCCAATAATCTCCCCCGTCATGATATCCTGTAACAAACAGAAGCAAGGTTGCATTAGCAAAGTGCAATTTAGTTCCCTTGTGACATGGCTGATGGAAAGAAGCTTATGTGACAAAGAAGGAACGAATAAGCAGTTTGAAAGCTTCAGAGTGGGAGAGAGAGCAATAGTTCCAGCCCCCTTGACTGGTGCCAATTCTCCATTAGCGGTCTAAACATGTGTTTTCCGAGATGTGGTAGACTGGACTATATCAGAGATATCAAATGTCATGGTGTCGGTAGCACCACAGTCAAAAATCCATTGCTCATTCTTTCCATTGCTAGCAGCTGGGACAGTACAAGATGTAGAAACATGTTCGAGAGCCTGAAAATGATTATTCACCTATATTGAGGCAGTCCCATTACCTGAGGTTGTTTCTGTCGCTCCGTCGCCCGCTGATTTGGTGTTGCGTGCTATGGCGTTGGTGTCCCGATCGGTGTTAGCAACGGCAGCAACACTGTTGCCTCCCTTGGTACGATTGTTGCTCGGAGCCTTCATTCTCTTGGTTTCATCCCACCAATCAGGATACCCGACGAGTTGAAAACATGACTCCTTCGAATGTTTCTTCATGCCACAGTGTGAGCACACAAGCTTGCTCTTTTCCTCCTCTGTTCGACGGGGCCAGTTGTTCTTTTATGGGGGTTGACCGGAGCGGTGCTTGTCCCTCACAGCAAGTCCGAGCCCTATGTCGGATGATGTATCTTTGTTGACGGCTACTTGTCGAAGAATTTGATCCCTGACATTCTCGCGCCTTACCATAGCGTAGGCCATGTCAACTGAGGGCAGAGGTTCTCTCTTCAAGATCTCCTTTTTCACCGGTTCATATAGTTCGTTTTAACGCCGTAAGGAACTGGTATAATCGTTGAGTTTGTAATATACGATTACAACAACAATAAATTCCAACCTTGGCTTAAAAGCGACTCTTCTTCGAGTCTCTTACGCAAACGCGGGAACACGAACATCCGAGGTTTAGAACAAGAATGCTAACACTGTCCTCTTGGTTATTAAGAAACAACACGGAAGTGCATACATCGATGTCTTTGGGACACTCCATGGGGTTGGGTTCCTTTCGATCAATCGTCATCCATATATCCTGCAATTTTGCCCAAATTTCTTCCAGCGTTTCATCTCCTTGCTTCAAAGTGTTTGCCTTCCTGTGTAGATCAAACACTTGGAGGGAGTCAGTTCCACTGCCGTATGTTAGGGCCAATCCATCCCAAACGGCCTTCGCAGTTGGGTGTTTCGACACACTGTTGATGAGGCTTGGTTCAATGTTTTGTATGAGCCACGTAAAAACACATTGATCTTCTTGTTCCCATCTCTGGTATGTTGGATCATTGGTTGGAGGGGGGGGGGGGGGGAACTCCAGTGATGTATGAGGCTTTCCCTCTTCCCCCGATTGCTTTCTTCATAAGAACTGCCCATAATGGATAGTTTTCTCCACTAAGTTTGAATCCAATGGATAGGGATTCGGTATTGTGTGTAGATTGCAACCCGAGACTGTTGCGTAACAGGTTTGCGAGTTGGATTGTTAACTCGTCTGGTTTATTCTTGGAGGTTTGTTTTGGGTTTTCATTGGATTTTGATGCCATTGTGGTTTTTCTGGTTTGGTTTTGGGAGAGGTTTAGAGACGATGATGAAATTTTTTCGAGTCTTCTTTTTGTTTTACCTGCTCTGATACCATGTTTTCTGGTACAGAAGCCATGGAAGAAGAAGAACAATATATTTTATTCATCATCGGAAGTTTCTCCTTTAAAGGAGAGAACATTTACAAATTATGGAAATAGATCATTCTAATTTGGGTGTAATCAATCTCGCCCCATATTTCTTGTGGCTTTCCTTCCTAACCTCTCTTTTCCTTCTATCATTCTAACAATCAATGGGTATTGCTATAAAATTAAATTTATATTGAAATTTTTTGATAAGTTTTGATGTGATAATTGAATATCACTTGTCTTAATCATTTTTCGAGAATTATGCTTGCAGTACCCATGTCTGAATAAAGTATATTATACTTACTAAGATATCCATGAACTAGCTTAAAATTATGATATATTATCCGCATTGATATGATCATCTCAACATAACATACACGTAGCTTGTCGTTAGATAAGTAAACATCTTTGAACCGAGGAGCAGCCCAACCTGCATTGCATGTAAATTTCATCACCAAAACATGGAGTCTCAAAAGTATTTGAGCTAAACACCGTATTCTTGATGTTTTTAGCCACAAAAGATTCCTCGTTTCTTTCTCTGCTCTTGTCTTAACAATTTTTCGAGAATTATGCTTGCAGTACCCATGTCTGAATAAAGTATATTATACACACTAAGATCTCCATGAACTAGTTTACACTTTTTATATACTATCCGCATTGATATGATCATTTAAACATAACATTCACGTAGTTTGTCATTTGATAAATCAACAACTTTGAGCTGAGGAGCAGCCCAACCTGTCTTGCTTATAAATTTCATCACCAAAACATAGAGTCTCAAAAGTTTTGGAGCTGGACAACGTATTCTTGATGCTTTTAGCCACATGAGATTCCTCGTTTCTTTCTCTGCTCACCTCTTAACAATTTTTTGAGGATTATGCTTGCAGTACCCATGTCTAAATAAATTATATTATACTCACTAATATCTACATGAACTAGCTTACATTTTTTTTTATATATTATCTGCATTGATATGATCATCTCAACATAACATTCACGTGGCTTGTCATTAGATAAATCATCAACTTTGAGCCGAGGAGCAACCCAACCAGCCTTGCCTATAAATTCCATCACCAAAACATGGAGTCTCAAAAGTATTGGAGCTGGACATCGTATTCTTGATACTTTTAGCCACATGAGATTCCTCGTTTCTTTCTCCGCTCATGTCTTAACAATTTTTTGAGGATTATGCTCGTATTACCCATGTCTGAATAAATTTTATTATACTCACTAAGATCTCCATGAACTAGCTTACACTTTTTTATATATTATCCGCATTGATATGATCATCTCATCATAACATTAAAGTAGCTTGTCGTGAGATAAATCAACATCTTTGAACCGAGCAACAGCCCAACCTGCATTGCTATTAAATTCCATCACCAAAACATGGAGTCTCAAAAGTATTGGAGTTGGACACCGTATTCTATATACTTTTAGCCACATGAAATTCCTCGTTTCTTTCCCCGCTCATGTCTTAACAATTTTTCGAGGATTATGGTTGCAGTACCCATATCTGGATAAAGTATATTATACTTACTAAGATGTTAATGAACTAGTTTACACTTTTTATATACTACCCGCATTGATAGGATCATCTAAACATAACATTCACGTAACACTACAAAAATAACTTAAACTGGCGACGGAATTGTTGACGGAATCGTGTTCCGTCGTCCTCTGGCGACGGACTGACGACGGAATTTAACAAATACGGCTAACGACGGACTGGCGACCATCTTTTTGGCGCGTAAAATGGCGGTAATGTTGACGACGGACTGGATGACGGACCAGTCCATCGTCCGAGTGTTCCGTCGTGAGATCCGTCGTTAACATTTTATTTTTTTTTAAATTATTTTTATAGCGGACGACGGACTGGTCCGTCGCCCAGTCCGTCGTCCCGCCCTATTAGTCGGGCAGAATACCCTCTCGCGAAACAGAACACCCACACACGAGTTTCAATCCTTTCTCCGGCGATTCCATCCTCTCCGGTGAAATCGAACCTCCTTCCACCAAGGTAAGTACATTTTGCCCTTTTCCCTTCCCCTATCTTTATCTATCTTGGTTTCTCAATTATGATCCGTTTAAATTCGACGCCGGAGTAGAAATCTTCCCCTCAACGTCGCCTACTCCGCGCCCAGCTGCTCCACCGCCGCTGCCTGCTCAAGTATGTTTTTTATTTATTATTATTATTTTTTTGAATTATTGATAATTTGTATGAATTATTTAGTGTGATAATTGTGGTTAATTGATATATGTGATTATTGTGGTTAATTTGATAATTGTGGTTAATTTGATAATTTGTATGAATTTGTATTAGTTTTATAATTTGTGTGATAATTTGATAATTAGTGTATTAGTATTAGTGTGATAATTTTATAATTAGTGTATTAGTGTGATAATTTGTATGAATTTGATAATTGTGATTAGTGTGATAATTGTGGTTAATTTGATAATTTGTATGAATTTTTTAATTTTTGTTAATTGTTGTTAATTGTGTGATAATTGTGGTTAATTGATATATGTGATTAATTGTTAGTGTGAATTGATATATGTGATTAATTGTTAATTTTGTGTTAATTGTTGTTTTAAATTTTCTGAATTATTTGATAATTCGGATTAATGATTTAGTTATTTGTTATTTAAAGTAGTTAATTGTTAAATTTGTTTTAATTGATATATGTAATTAATTGTTAATTTTGTGTTAATTGTTTGTTAATTGTGGTTAGTTGATATATGTGATTAATTGTTAGTGTGAATTGATATATGTGATTAATTGTTAATTTTCTGTTAATTGTTGTTTTTAATTTTCTGAATTATTTGAAAATTTGGATTGATTATTTAGTTAATTGTTATTTAAATTAGCTAATTGTTAAATTTATTTTATTTGTTGCTAATTTTTTGATAATTGTGGTTCCCGTGTTAAATAAAATTCTTGTTAATTGATTGTTAATTAGTATAAGTTTAATTAAATTGTTTACTTGTTTACTTAGTTTAATTATTTAAGTACTTTAATTACTTTAGTTAATTGATTAATTTGAATAATTTTTCTAATTATTGTAATTAATTTAAAACAAATTAGTTTAGTTAGTGTTAGTGTTATGAATAATTGACTAATTTGTCTGCTTGATGTAAATTAGTATATCTTAGTTTAAATTCTTAATTAATTAGTTTAAATTGTTAAGTAGTATTAGTTTGTTAATTGAGCGTTAGTTTAATTATATGTTTAAATTTTTTAATTAGGATTTATTTAATTAGGTCTGTCGCCTCCCGACTCCTCTCTCAGCCTATCCGAGCCGCCTTTTGCTGCTCCGGCGCTCTCTACTTCGGTGAAAGGTAATTAAATTATAATAATGTACTTATTTAATTACTTAGGTTAATTATATGTAAATAATTAGGTAATTAAATATATTTGGTTAGACGTAATAAATTGTTTAGGTCAAAGTTTGTTTAAGATTATTAATTATCTTAATTTAGATTAGTAGTTGCTATATTTATATATATATATATATATTATGACATTGGGATAGACATAATTAATTTCTTAAGGATCTTCTCCCTTTGGGATAGATTTTGATTATGTCTTAAGGATCTTCTCCCAATATGATCAGTAATTGTTCTACGAACCTCGTTGTATTTCGATATATATGTTGTGATAATTTGATGAGATGCACGAGTTGTTGTTATGTTTTGATGATATATATATATATGACATGCATGTTGGGATAGTTTGATGACCTTAGCTGACTTGGTTAGATTAGAGACAATTACTTATGTAGTTTAAATAATATCGGGGGTAAAAATCTTGATTGTAACATGTAACCCTTATTAATGACCGAAATGATCGTGATCTCCAAATGCGTAGCATCAAACAATCTAAGCATCAACATGTAATTCATAAATGCAAATCAATGACGTACAAAACATTTTAAACGTAAGGATATTCCCTCTCTCTATTAAAGTCCAAATAATTTACCAATACATTATCGCCCTTTATTCAACTCCAAATAATTCAATTTCTGTATTGAACTCCAAATGATTCAACTTCTCTATTGAACTCCAAATGATTCAACTTCTCTATTCAACTTACATAAAACAATCTCCTTTCATTATCACAAAAACTATTTCCTTATTAAATGTTTAATTTAATTAATAAAAAACTAATATTCTTGCCAGCTCTGTAACTAATTTAACTTTGTTTCCGTTTTTCAATACTACTTATTAATAATCAGGGTTATAAAAATGAGTCGAGATTGGATGTATCTGCGTTTACTTCCGAATGGGGGATTTAATCCACACTTCCTTGCTGGGCTTGAAGAGTTCTTAAGATTTGCAAGTAGTCAGCCTCAGTTAATGGATGGAGAAAAAATCAAGTGTCCGTGTGTGACGTGTAAGAATATATACTTTAGAAGTAAAGATGTTGTACAGCTTCATCTCGCTAAAAAGGGTTTCACACGGGGTTATGAGATTTGGAGGTTTCATGGTGAAAATGAAATACCTTCATATGCTCAAGAAACACGTGTCGACGTAGATGTAGAACCCGAAGAAGAATACGGGACATACCACGCGATGGTTCATGATCTCGGGGGTCCCAATTTTAACAACCCAGACATAGAGGAAGATCCAAACGCTACAACAAAGTTGTTGTACGAGTTGTTGGACGCTGTCGATCAAGAGTTATACCCTGGGTGTAAGAACCACACTCAGTCGAGTTTGTCTATCATGAATCTTATTTATTTATTTATTTTCAACATAATAGATGTCTTCGAGTCTGCGAGGTTCTTCACGAGATGATGTGGGTACTCCTCGTGGTAGGGGTTTACGACGATATCCTCTATCCATTGGTAAGGGTAGTTCCCCGAGCTCATCGTCTGGATATGAGTCCGGGACCGGTCTGAGCCACCATATTGGTGGCATACACATCACCCGTCCATCTTCTGGCTCTGACACTGATGGTCAGGGAGAGCATAGACCCACAGGTGACTTTGTTCTCTCCATGAGTGAGCTGGGGTACGTAAATGCAATCACATCTTCAATTTTGAAAATTATTTAATTAGTTATTCAAAAATCTAACATAAATCAATCTAAATTACTTATGTAGGGGATTTTACCCGCATGCCGACCCGACAGATTACATTTGGGAACTATTTAAGATAGTTCCCAACCCGACTGGATACAGTTGGAAGCTCACGCCTGAGGACGTGAGACAGCGATATTGGGAGGAGTTTAAGGTTCGAAAATTTACTAAAACTTTCAAATTCATTCTGAATTATAACTTATAACTACAATTTCTAACATACGTTTTCAATGCTAGAAAAAATTTACTTGGGAACCGACACTCGATGCCAAGATTCGGGAGCTGTGGTATGATAAGATTCGGGAGAGATATAAGGATTATATTTGCGGGATAAAGAGGAGGAGGAATGATCCGCCACCCAAAGGTGGGAAGCCTGAGTGGTGGACTAATGATGTGTGGATGGGTTGGCTCGCTTACTGGTCCCGGGATGATGTTGTTGCCAAATCCCAAGCAGCGAGGCGCAACCGGATGTCTGAGCCTTAGGGACCGGGTACTTGTCCTATCAAGCATAGGGGAGGGTCCAAGTCGGTCATGCAACGAGCTGAGGAAAAGGTAATAATATACTTTAAATAATAATTATAATTATGTGGTACAATTTTAATTCATATACACATGTTTCAATGACACAACTCCATTGTGATTTGATGCATAAGGTCGTGAGAGGAGAGTAGCTCCGATTAATTGCATGTTCGACTCCTTCCTCGATGAGCATCGATACGCGGACGGGACATACACCGATCCGAAATCTGAGGCTATAGCAGTAAGTCTTAATTTCAAAAGAATATATATATATATATATATATATTATATTTTCAACATTTATAATATGTATACTAACAAATGTTCATTTTTCGTTTACATGCAGACTGAGGTATTTTGCCGTGCTGACGAGGAACGGGCCCAGCTACCCGAGGGGGACCACGATGCCGTCGACATAAATGAGCTGTATCTGGAGGTTCTTGGCTGCCCGGACAAGAAGAAGAGGATGTTCGGCACGGGAGGTGCCGCGAAGGCCTTGAGAGCATCCAAATTTGGGAGATCGTCGTCCACATCACGAGCATCCAGAGACGAGGTTGAGGAGCTGCGGCGCCGAGTCGAGGAGCAGGATCGCGAGCGCCGTGAGTACCTTGCTTAGTAGCAGAGATTGGCTGAGCAGATGGCGCTCATGCAAACTCAGTACGCCGAGGTGATGCGGTGGATGTCTCAGCAGGAGGGAGGAGGTAGTGCACTCTCCTTTCCCTCTTATCAGCCTCCCCCGTGTGATGCCCCTCCCCATTTTCCTCCTGATTATGATTCGTAGATGCTACTGATACACTGTACTATTTTTTGATTATATGGTTTGTCGTGTGATGCTACTGATACATTATATTATTTGTTGATTATATGAAATCCGCGTTCATTTTGAATTTCATTCGATTGGTTCAATTTTAAATTATTGTTCAATGTTCGATTATATTTGTATTGTTTGTTGTGACAGGTTTTAGGTAATGAATAATAAAAAAATAAAATGAATTATTAAAATTAAAAAAAAATATCTAACGACGGACTGCAATCCGTCGTTAGGTCAATGGTCAACGACCCCTAACGACGGATTCCAGTCCGTCGCCACTAACGACGGATAATCCGTCGTTAGGTTTCCAGCACCGTCAACGGCCACTGGGAGAAGCTGACGACAGAATTACAGTCCGTCGTTCCTAACTACGGATAAAATCCATCGTTAGTCCGTCGTTAACTAACGACGGACTGTCTTTTCCGTCGTCCGATGGGCTAACGACGAACGAAATACAGATGGAAAAAATCCGTCGTTAGTCCGTCGCTAGCCTCCCGGGATGATGGATTTCCTATGCTAAAGACGGATTTTTCCGTCGCCAGTGACGCTTTTTTTTGTAGTGTAACTTGTCGTTCGATAAATCAACAACTTTGAGCTGAGGGCATCCCAACTTGTCTTGCTTATAAATTTCATCACCAAAACTTGGAGTCTAAAAAGAATTAGAGTTGGATAACGTATTCTTGATGCTTTTAGCCACATGAGTTTTCTCATTTCTTTCTTCGCTCATGTCTTAACAATTTTTCAAGGATTATGCTTGCAGTACCCTTGTCTAAATAAAGTATATTATACTCACTAAAATCTCCATGAACTAGCTTACACTTTTTGTATATTATCTGCATTGATATCATCATCTCAACATAACATTCACGTAGCTTGTCGTTAGATAAATCAACATCTTTGAGCCGAGGAGCAGCCTAACCTGCCTTGCCCATAAATTCCATCACCTAAACATGGAGTCTCAAAAGTATTGGAGCTGGACATCATATTCTTGATTATTTTAGCATCATGAGATTCCTCATTTCTTTCGTCGCTCACGTCTTAACCATTTTTCGAAGATTATGCTTGCTATAACCATGTAAGAATAAAGTATATTATACTCACTCAGATCTCCATGAACTAACTTAGAATTGTAATATATTATCCGCATTGATATGATTATCTCATAATAACATTCACGTAGCATGTCGTTAGATAAAGCAACATCTTTGAACCAAGCAACAGCCTAATTTGCATTGCCTATAAATTACATCACCTAAACATGAAGTCTCAAAAGTATTGGAGCTAGACACCGTATTCTTGATGCTTTTAACCACATAAGATTTCTCTTTTCTTTCTCCGCTCATGTCTTAACAATTATTAAGGATTATGCTTGCATTACCCATGTCTGAATAGACTATATTATACTCATTAAGATCTCAATTAATTAGCTTAGAATTCTGATATATTATCCGGATTGACATAATCATATCAACATAACATTCACGTAGCTATTCGTTAGATAAATCAACATCTTTGAACCGAGTAGCAGCCCAACCTGTACTACTTATAAATTCAATCACCAAAACATGGAGTCTTATAAGTATTGGAGCTGGACACCGTATTCTTGATGCTTGTAGCGACATGAGATTCCTCGTTTCATTCTCCGCTCATGACCTAACAATTTTTTGAGAATTATTCTTGCAGTACCCATGATTGAATAAAGTATATTATTCCCACTAAGATCTCCATGAACTAGCTTACACATTTTATGGATTGATATGATCATCTTAACATAACATTTACGTAGCTTGTCGTTAGATAAATCAACATCTTTGAGTCGAGGAGCAGCCATTCATACATGGAGTCTCAAAAGTATTGAAGCTGGACACTATATTTTTGATTTTTTTAGTCTCATGAGATTCTTCATTACTTTTTCTGCTCATGCTTTGACTATTTTTAGAATATTATGCTTGCAATACCTATGTCTGAATAAAATATATTATACTCACTAAAATCTCCATGAACTAGCTTACACTTTTTATATACTATCCTCATTGATATGATCATCTCAACATAACATTCACGTAGTTTGTCGTTAGATAAATCAATAACTTTGAGCTGAGGAGCAGCCCAACCTTTCTTTCCTATAAATTCCATAACCAAAACATGGAGTCTCAAAAGATTTGGAGTTGGACACGGTATTCTTGATGCTTTTAGCCACATGGGATTCCTCGTTTCTTTCTACGCTCATATCTTAAATTTTTTTCCGATGATTATGCTTGCAGTACCCATGTCTGAATAAAGTATATTATACTTATTAAGATCTCCATGAACAAGCTTACACATTTGATATATTATCCGCATTGATATAATCATCACAACATAATATTCACGAAGCTTGTCGTTAGATAAATCATCATCTTTGAGCCGAGGACAGCTCAACCTGCCTTGCCTATAAATTCCATCACCAAAACATCGAGTCTAAAAAGTATTGGAGCTGGACACTATATTCTTGATTTTTTTAGCCTCATGAGATTCCTCATTTCTTTATCCGCTTGTGTCTTAACCATTTTTAGAATATTATGCTTGCAGTACCCATGTTTCAATAAAGTATATTATAGTCACTAAAATCTCCATAAAATAACATAGAATTCTGATATATTATCCGCATTGATAGGATCATCTCAACATAACATTCACGTAGCTTGTCGTTTGATAAATCAACAACTTTGCGCTGAGGAGCAGCCCAACCTGTCTTGCTTATAAATTCCATCACCAAAACATGGAGTCTCAAAAGATCTAGAGCTGGACACCGTATTCTTGATGCTTTTAGCCACATAAGATTCCTCGTTTCTTTCTCCGCTCATGTCTTAACAATTTTTCGAGGATTATACTTGCAGTACCCATGTCTGAATAAAGTATATTATACTCACTATGATCTCCATGAACTATCTTACAGTTTTTATATATTATCAGCATTAATATTATTATCTCAACATAACATTCACGTAGCTTGTCGTTAGATAAATCACATCTTTGAGCCGAGGAGCAGCCCAACTTGCCTTGCCCATATATTCCATCACATAAACATGGAGTCTCAAAAGTATTGGAGCTAGACACAATATTCATGATTTTTTTAGCCTCATGAGATTCTTCATTTCTTTCTCCGCTCACGTCTTAACCATTTTTCGAAGATTATGCTTGCAGTAAGCATGTTTGAATATAATATATCATACTTACTATTATCTCCATGAACTAGCTTAGAATTCTGAAATATTATCTGCATTTATATGATCATGTCAACATAACATTTACATAGCTTGTCGTTAGATAAATCGACATCTTTGATCCGAGTTGTAGCCCATTTTGCATTGCTAATAAAATCCATCACCAAAACATGGAGTCTCAATAGTATTGGATCTATACACCTTATTCTTGATTAATTTAGCCTTATGAGATTCCTCACTTCTTTCTCTGCTCATGTCTTAACCATTTTTTTGAAGATTATATTTGCAGTACCCATGTCTGAATAAAATATATTATATTCACTAAGATCTCCTTGAACTAGCTTAGAGTTTTGACATATAATCCGAATTGATATGATCATGTTAATATAACATTCACGTAGCTTGTCATTAGATAAATCAAAAATTTTGAACTGAGGAGTAACCCAACGTGCATTGCCTATAAATTCCATCAACTAAACATAGAATCTTAAAAGTATTGGAGCTGAACACCATAATCTTGATGCTTTTAGCCACATGAGATTCATCGTTTCTTTCTTCGCTCATGTCTTAACAATTTTTCGAGGATTATGCTTGCAGTACACATGTCTGAATAAAGTAAATTATACACACAAAGATCTCCATAAACTAGCTTAAACTTTTTATATACTATACGTATTGATATGATCATTTCAACATAACAATCACGTAATTTTTCATTTGATAAATCAACAACTTTGAGCTGAGGAACATCCCACCCTGTCTTGCTTATAAATTCCAACACCAAAACATGGAGTCTCAAAAGATTTAGAGCTTGACACCCTATTCTTGATGCTCTTAGCCACATGAGATTCTTCATTTCTTTCAACGCTCATGTCTTAAATTTTTTTTTGAGGATTATGATTGCAGTACCCATGTCTGAATAAAATATATTATACTCATTAAGATCTCCATGAACAATCTTAGAATTCTGATATATATTGTTGTTAGATAAGTCAACATCTTTGAAACGAGGAGCAGCCAAACCTGCATTGCTAATAAATTCCATCACTAAAACATGGAGTATAAAAAGTATTGAAGCTGGACAACGTATTATTTATGTTTTTAGCCACATGAAATTTCTCAATTCTTTCTCCGCTCATGTTTTAACAATTTTTCAAGGATTATGCTTACAGTACCCATGTTTGAATGAAGTATATTATACTCACTAATATCTCCATGAACTAGCTTAGAATTATGATATATTATCCGCATTGATATGATCATTTCAACATAACATTCGCGTAACTTGTCGTTAGATAAATCAATATCTTTGAACCGAGGGAATAACTAAACCTTCATTGCCTATATATTCCATCACCAAAACATGGAGTCTCAAAAGTAATGGAGCTTGACATCGTATTCTTGATGATTTTAGCCACATGAGATTCCTCGTTTCTTCCTCCGCTCATGTCTTAACCATTTTTCGAAGATTATGCTTGCAGTACCCATGTCTGAATAAAATATATTATACTCACTATGATCTCCATGAACTAGCTTACACTTTTTATATATTAATGGCATTGATATGATCATCTCAACATAACATTCGCGTAGCATGTCGTGAGAGAAATCAACCTCTTTGAACCGAAGGAGTAGCCAAACCTGCATTGCCTATAAATTTCATCACCAAAACATGGAGTCTCAAAAGTATTGGAGTTGTACAACGTATTCTTGATGCTTTTAGTCACATGCGATTCCAATTTTTATTCTCCGCTCATGCTTTAACAATTTTTCGAGGATTATGCTTGCCGTAACCATGTCTGAATAAAGTATATTATACTCACTAAGATATCTATGAATTAGCTTACACTTTTTATATAATATCCAAATTGATATGATAATCTCAACATAACATTCACGTAGTTTGTCGTTAGATAAATCAACAACTTTAAGCTGAGGAGCAGCCCAACTTGTCTTGCTTATAAATTCTATCACCAAAACATGGAGTCTCAAAAGTTTTGGAGCTGGACACCGTATTCTTGATGCTTTTAGCCACATGAGATTACTCATTTCTATATCCGCTCATTTCTTAATAATTTTTCGAGGATTATGCTATTAGTACCCATGTCTGAATAAAGTATATTATACTCATTAAGATCTTCATGAACTAGCTTAAATCATTTATATATTATCCGCATTGATATGAACATCTCAACATAACATTCACATAGCTTTTTATTAGATAAATCAACATCTTTGAGTCGAGGAGCAGCCCAACCTGCGTTGCCTATAATTTCCATCACCAAAACATGGAGTTTCAAAAGTATTGGAGCTTGACACTGTGTTCTTGATATTTTTAGCATCATGAGATTCTTCATTACTTTCTACGCTCATGTCTTAACAATTTTTCGAGGATTATGCTTGCAGTACCTATCTCTGAATAAAGTATATTATACTTACTAAGATCTCCATGAACTAGCTTACAATTTTTATATATTATACGCAATGATATGATAATCTCAACATAACATTCAAGTAGTTTGTCGTTAGATAAATCAACAACTCTGAGCTGAGGAGCAGCCTAACCTGTCTTGCTTATAAATTCCATCTCCAAAACATGGAGTCTCAAAAGTTCTAGTGCTGGACACCGTATTCTTGATACTTTTTAGCCACATGAAATTCTTTATTTCTTTCTCCGCTCATTTCTTAACAATTTTTCGAGGATTATGTTATTAGTACCCATGTCTGAATAAATTATATTACACACTCTAAGATCTCCATGAACTAGCTTTAAATTAAGTTATATTATCCCCATTAATATGATCATCTCAACATAAATTCACGTAGCTTGTCGTTAGATAAGTCAACATCTTTGAAATAAGGAGCAGCCCAACCTGCATTGCATATAAATTCCATAACCAATACATTGAGTATCAAAAGTATTAGAGCAGGACAACGTATTCTTGACGCTTTTAGCCACATGAGATTGCTCGTTTATATCACCGCTCATTTCTTAACAATTTTTTGAGGATTATGCTTGTAGTAACCATGTCTGAATAAAGTATATTATGCTCGTTTAATATATTATCCGCATTGATATGATCATCTCAATATAACATTCATGTAGCCTGTTGTTTGATAAATTAACATCATTTAGCCGAGGAGCAGCCCAACATGCCTTGCCTATAAATTTTATCACCAAAACATGGAGTCTCAAAAGTATTGGAGCTGGACACTGTATTCTTTATTTTTTTAGCCTCATGAGATTCTTCATTTATTCCGCCGCTCATGTCTTAACCATTTTTCGAAGATTATTCTAACAATACCCATGTCTAAATAAAGTATATTATAACCACTAAGATATCCATAAACTAGTTTAGAATTCTGATATATTATCTGTATTAATATGATCATTTCAACATAACATTCACGTAACTTGTCTTTAGATAAGTTAACATCTATCAAACAAGGAGTAGCCCAACCTGTCTAGCTTATAAATCATGAGATTCCTCATTTCTTTCTCAGCACATGTCTTAATAATTTCTCGAGGATTATACTTGTAGTACCCATGTCAGAATAAAGTATATTATACTCACTACGATCTCCATGAACTAGCTTACACTTTTTATATATTATCAGCATTGATATGATCATCTCAACATAACATTTACGTAGCTTGTCGTTAAATAAATCAACATCTTTGAGCCGAGGAGCAGCCCAACCTGCCATGCCCATAAATTCCATTACATAAATATGGAGTCTCAAAAGTATTGGAGCTGGACACAGTATTCTTGATTTTCTCAGCCTCATGAGATTCTTCAATTCTTTCTCCGCTCACGTCTTAACCATTTTTTGAACATTATGATTGAAGTAAGCATGTTTGAATAAGGTAAATCATACTCACTATGATCTCCATGAACTAGCTTAGAATTATGATATATTATCCGCATTTATATGATTATCGCAACATAACATTCACATAGCTTGTCGTCAGATAAATCAACATCTTTGAACCGAGCAGCTGCCCAACCTGCATAGCTAATAAATTCCATCACCAAAATATAGAGTCTTAAAAGTATTGGAGCTGGACACCGTATTCTTAATTTTTTTAGCCTCATGAGATTCCTCATTTCTTCCGACGCTCAAGTCTTAACCATTTTTCGAAGATTATGCTTGCAGTACCCATGTCTGAATAAAGTATATTATACTCACTAAGATCTCCATGAACTAGTTTAGAATTCTGATATATTATACGCATTAATATAATCATCTCAACATAACATTCACGGAGCTTGTCGTTAGATAAGTCAACATCTTTGAAATGAGGAGCATCCCAACCTGCATTGCCTATAAATTCCATCACCAAAACTGTTGGGAACCTTTTTGATGCTTGTAGAAATCATTATTTATATGTTTTGATGATGCGAAACCATATTA
>JAPKLX010000068.1:1245275-1286433 GCA_026898415.1 Leonotis leonurus | reverse complement strand
CCCCCCCCCCATACACCAAACCTTGCTCTTTCGGGACCAACAAAAACATAGAGTATCTGAAAGTGTATCAACTACTCTAAGTCAATGTTGCGGAAGGTAAGTAAGAAGACACAGGATAATTTTTGCGTAGGTTGTGTTAACGAACAACCTACACGGCAGCCTTACGGCCAAAAAGAATAATCAAAATAAGTGTTGTGTTGTTACAATGTTTAGGACCACACAACATCAACACTTCTTACAAAAACACTAAACGTATGACCTTAAAAGACTAAGGATCATACACACTAAACTACGAATTTAATCTGAAAAACTCTATCTCTAACTAAAAACTATAACCAGTATTTATAGAGATAGTTCATGGGCTTGATTTCTATAATCTTATAACTGCCGGTCCATGCATTCCCCAAATCTTGCAACTGTTGTTGTGCTCCGCAAGATCCGCCTGGAATTGTGGGAACTGCTTCAGTTGTTTGTTGACTCCGGTATTTGTGGAAACAAATTTCCACTAGGCGCAAAGTTCTCAACTGCCTACCATGACTTGGTCTTCTCCAGTCTTCGTGCATCCTTCAAGCATACCAAGTCAAACGTCCACGTGGCCGTCAAGCTGTAACGCTGAGTTAGCGTCAGTTGTTATGTTGAGCTTTGAGCTAGGTCAACAACCATCCTATGAAGAAACACAAAAACACACATGTTAGGTTTAACATAATAAACAACAATATAAAATACCTAACAAACTCCCCCTATTTTTGTGCCTTCTTCACAACACCCTTTAGTTCGAGCTCCCCCTGAATGCCTGAATGTTGTTGCCTGCAAAACAGTTTTCAACACAAACAACAATACAACAGCAATACAGGCAATATAGTAGCATTCATCAAATATCATAGTCCCAACATAGCAACATATAGCACCATTCAACATTCATAAAAAAAAAAGGGAAAATGTCATCATCCACCATACGAAAACAAAAAATAAAGTGTTTGTTTGTTTCTCCACATCACCACCACATCAAAAAATTGTTAATGTTTTTCGACCACATATGGTCATCATCACACATCACAAGTTTTCAATCCTCAGCCCCTTCAGCCGCACCTTTAGCCGCAGTCTCCTCAGTGTCCTCGTCATCGCCCTCGGCTTCTGCTGTGGCGACTTGTCCTCCCCCTTGTTGGGAAGGAAGGCACGCCTGGAGAGCAGGTACGAGTGCACCTATGGAGGTCAGAGCACCAAGTAATTGTTGCACAACCTATGGTGGCAACTGAACTCCAGAGAAAATGGATGTGGGGCGCTCTGGATTTCGCCACGGCAAGTCGGCAATTTTCCCTTTGCTGAACAAGGAGTGATGGATGGCATACTCCGGGATAGGAAGAGCCTCCGGGCATTTTTCAATTTCAGTAAAGCCTTGGTGCTCCATGATTCTGCAGATAAGCGACGGAAAGGGCAGGGAGCTAACCTGGGTTTTGACAGCAAGATTTGTTAGTTGGTCAAACACGATTTTCCCAAAATTAAAAGGCTTGTTCATGCCCACAAGATAGAGGAGTATGCCATGCTGTTGGGTGACGACCGTAACATTCGAGGAAACAATCCAGTTGTAAGTCAGCACTTTATGAAGAACTGAGTACATGTGAGAGAGACTGGAAGCCTTCATTGGTTGTACCCAACGAGCACGTTTGCCACCAGTTATAACTTTGGCAACATCGTCCAGTGAAGGGACCGTGTCACCCTCCACATCAGGAAGACCGAAGACGTTGTTTATTGTTTTAGCAGAAAAGTCGAAGACCGTGTTGTAAAGACAAACCTTGGCATAGCGAGGGGAATCCCGATTTCCAAAAAACTTGTGAAGATTGCAAGAAAAATGACGAACCACCGTTTTGACAAAGGGAGGAAGATGATGTACCGTATTCAGCAGACCCCGAGTCTTGAAGAACTCGAGGAGGTTAGTCTCATCGAACGAAGACTCGTCCACTGATCTCTCAGAAACACACGGAGCATTTTGAATTCGTTTCCACTTGACTGCAGCAGTTTCATCGTAGAACTGAATGCTAAGGGCATGTGTAGGATCCAGCGGGAGATCAACAGGTTCTGGCTCATCCACAACCGGTTGTTTGCCCTCCTTGATGGCAGCGCACTTGACTAAGGCACTCGCATCCTCCACAGACGGAGTTGCTGTCAGGGTGGTATCCGGTTCTGATTTGATGATGGCACCTTCATAGCGAGGGCGCTTTGGAGCAGAAGCGACTTCATCCTCACTATCATCATTTAAGACAAGAGTATGCACAGTATTTTTGGACTTCTTGGACTGTCCAGCTAGAGTGGACATACGAGAACCCCTGGTGAATGGCTTCCGTGGTTGGGATTGAAGAGACACAGGCGGCGCAGATTCCTCAGGGATGGCCGGAGTAGCAGCAGGTGCTGGATGTCCAATTTCTGGAGTGACAACTGGAGAAGCAGCAAAATCAGTAGGTGGAATCGCTGGAGAAATCCCTTTATCACCGGCGGTTGGCTCAGGAAGGGGAGTAGCAACTGGTGGAGACACGGCGACTGGCGGGACCGACGGTGTGGCCGCAGTGATAGGTACAGGAGAAGGATTCACCAACGCAGGCGGAGCGGATGCCGGTGTTGACTGTAGAGTTTGAAGCAGAGTGTGGTTTGCTGCAAGTAGCACCTGGAGAAGGGCTGTAATGTCGGGAGTAGATGGAGAAGCCATTTTTGAGAGAGTGTGATGGAGGAATGTGAGAGTTTTAGGAGGCAGGAGATGAGAGTGTTGAGAGTGGGGAAGACGACGGTTTGTTTAAGGATATGGATGCACCAGGAACTGAATCGGTTTTGGGAAACGTGTAGATATGGAAGAGAGAGAGTAGGGTTTATAGGGTTTCTGGTAGAAAGTGACTGCTGTGACAGGCAAAAGTAATGATGAATCGAACAGTATGGTGAAGGTTCATCTTAAAAGAGTGTTTACGCCATTTCAAATTCAACCTGACAAAACCCTAGAACACGCAACTTGACATTCATAACCCACTTAACACGGGAGATTTACGGATGTTGAGGAGAACACGCTAGGTTATGCGATACAGAAAACATGGGTTGCTGATGTTCATGAAAAACATTTTAGAGAACAAAAAATTTGAGAATATCCAGTCCAACTTGCTCTGTTATGTCAACGTTTGTTGCAACATCCACCTGACTGAAATAGAGAAAATATGTGCAGAATTACAAGAATTCAAGGGTTAGTGAGTATAGAGTGCATCGTCGCAGCGAACGCCGTGCCCCTAGCCTTTCACCCTTGAAAGCAGTCGCAGTTGCAATCCTTTTGTAAGGTAGCATCGTCGTAGCGAGCACCGTGCCCCCCAAACTACTTGGATTTTTTACCACACAGTTACATACAAAACATATAGATAAATGTCAGGTTTCAAAATATAGAATATGTTGACTAAAATATACCAGCAAGTTAGACACAACAAGCTACACCCTTGATATAAATGACAGAATATGGATATGAGGGTGTAACACAACACACATTTTAGTGAAAAAAGCAAAGACCAAGAGATTTTCGTAGAAATACGAATCTCTCATGATCTAAGGGTTTTGTAAAAATGTCAGCAACTTGGTTCTCCGTTTTCACATACTCAAGCTTGATCACCTCATGTTCCACTAACTCTCTAATGAAATGGTGTCTTATGTCAATGTGCTTTGTTCTTGAGTGCTGAACATGATTCTTGGAAATGTTTATGGCTCTCATGTTGTCACAGTACACAACTAGGTCATTGTTGTGTAGGCCATAGTCACTAAGCATTTGCTTAAGCCACAGCAGTTGTGTGCAACAGCTGCCTGCGGCGACATACTCAGACTCAGCAGTGGATAAGGAAACACAATGTTGTTTCCTAGATAAAAACATCATCCACTCGTACTTTTCCGATCATCAACATCTCCAGCCCAGTCCGAATCACTAAAACCTACCAAGCTCATATTCATGTGTTTAGAGAATAATATGCCTAGGTCTATAGTTCCAGCAACATACCTGATGATTCGTTTAACAGCTTTGAGATGAGAGGCTTTAGGTTTAGCTTGATACCTGGCACACACACATACGCTAAACATCAAATCTGGACGAGTGGCTATTAGGTACAACAGGCTCCCTATCATTGATCTGTAGAGTGTTGGGTCAACATCTTCTCCAGCATCATCTTTAGTTAGTTTTTCTGTGGAGCCCATAGGAGTCTTCATATGCTTTGTACCTTCAAGGTTAAATCTCTTTATCATCTCCTTGGCGTATTTTCTTTGAGAGATAAAGATGCCATCTTGTCCTTGTTTAACCTGTAGTCCAAGAAAGTATGTGAGCTCGCCCACCATGCTCATCTCAAACTTGGTAGACATTGCTCCTGAAAAATCAGCTAACATGTTACGTGATGTAGAACCAACAATCATATTATCAAAATAAATTTGAGTAATAAGGTTGTGTTGATCTTCCCTTTTTATAAACAATGTCCGGTCAGCAGCAACTCTCACAAACCCGTACGTGAGAAGGAAATTTGTGAGATGCTGATACCAAGCTTGTGGTGCTTGTTTGAGTCCATATAGAGCTTTCTTCAATCGGAAAACATGGTCCGGTTTGTGAGGGTCTTCAAAGACTTTTGGTTGTTCCACGTAAACCTCCTCCTTTAACTCACCATTAAGAAATGCTGCCTTCACATCCATCTGGTACAGATTGATGTTGAGGTAACATGCGACTGCAAGCAACAACCGAATGGATTCAAGTCGTGCTACTGGTGCAAATGTGTCATCAAAGTCGATTCCTTCGACTTGAGTGTACCCTTGAGCTACTAATCGTGCTTTGTTACGCACAACTGTTCCCTTCTCATCAGATTTGTTCTTGAAAATCTACTTTGTGCCAATAACATTTTTGTTTACTGGCCTGGGAATAAGGTACCAAACATCACTACGCACAAACTGATTTAGTTCTTCATGCATAGCATTTATCTAGAACTCATCAGTTAGTGCTTCCTTGACATTTTTTGGCTCGAACTTGGAGACGAAGCATGTTATGCCTTCAACTGTAGAGCACATGGAGTACAAGCACGCCATTTCTCTATAGTTGATTGGTTGTTTTCGTCGAGTCTGAACACCATCCTCAATGTTTCCAATAACTTGAGTTAGTGGATGGTACTCTTTTACTCGTCCTGAAGGTTCCATGCGAGGAGTGATGTCTTGAGGCTGATCTAATTGTTCTTCTGGTTCCTGTTGTGTAGTGTTGACCTCCACAGTAGTTCCAGTTTCTGTGCTAGGTGTGACACTGGGTGTGCCAGCTTCTGTGTTAGGTGGAACAGTTTGCGTCTCAGCAGGAGGTGTAACAACTCCCCCTTGATATATGTCATCTTCTGCTCCCACTTCTTTGTTCCCATCACCTGCATCATCGAAGACAACATTAACAGATTCTTGTATTGTCTTGATGCATAGATTAAAAACCCTATAAGCTACACTGTTTGTTGAGTATCCAACAAATAAACCTTTGTCGCTTTTATCATCAAACTTTGTTAGATACTCTCGATTATTTAAGATAAAACAAACACACCCAAAAACACGAAGATGTTTTAGGTTAGGTTTTCTCCCTTTCAGTAGCTCATATGGTGTTTTGAATGATCCTGGTCGAATGTTGACTCGATTGTTGATGTAACATGCGGTGTTTAGTGCTTCAGCCCAAAAACGTTTCGTCATTTGATTTGAGCTCAACATCACCCTAGCCATTTCAATCAAGCTTCTATTCTTGCGTTCGACCACACCATTTTGTTGTGGTGTCTTTGGTGCTGCAAACTCTTGGTACACTCCTTTTTCATCACAGAAGGTTGTAAATTTTGAGTTCTCAAACTCACGACCATGATCTGATCTTATGCGAGATATTCTAGCATCAAACATATTAGTAACACGAGAAAACATATTTTTAAATACCTCAAATGTTTCAGATTTTTCACGCAAAAAATAGGTCCATGTAAACCTAGAAAAATCATCTACCACAACTAGCACATACCTTTTACCACCAATGCTTTCAACTTCCATGGGTCCTACAAGATCCATATGTAGAAGTTCAAAACATCGGTTGGTCCCAAAGTGTTGTTCACTGTGTTGTAAGGCAGGATGTGAGGCATGTAATTGTTGTCCTCGTTGACAGTCTCCACATACGATCTGGTCTGCATTCCCAAGTTTGGGTAAGCCTCGCAAAATATCCATCTTTTTTAACCTGCCAAGATTTCGAAAGTTAGTATGACCTAAGCTTTTATGCCAGAGAATGACATCATCAACTTGAGCCTTGTTGCATTTTACATGATCAGTCATGTAACAATTGTCTGATGACCTTTGACCTGTCATGATACACAAGTTCTTGTTGTTGTAAACTTCACATGCATCTTTAGTGAATTTTACAAGCATGTTGTCATCACACAGTTGACTTATACTAATCAGATTTGCCATAAGTCCTTGCACATGAAAAATATTTGTTAAAGCAGGTAAACCAGGAACATTAAGTATACCTTTCCCTACAATTTTACCTTTTGAGCCTCCACCAAAAGAAACATTTCCTCCATCATACGTCTCATAATTGGAAAGGAATGTTTTGTTACCTGTCATGTGACGTGAACATCTGCTGTCAAAATACCAAGAACCTGAAATGTCAGTTTTCAAGGCTATGTACACAACATTGCACGTTAGGTCAGTTTTCTTAACCCATATCATTTTGGGTTGCTTCGGTAGTACACATTCGGACCTGTCATCTCTTTTCTTTTGATAACAGAAGGGTTTTATATATCCTGGTTTCAAACAATAATGACATATATATTTCCTTTTATGTCGTTTACCCTTTTTCTTACATCTCTTACCTTTTCTTGTTTGAGAAACGCTTTGTTGTGTTGACGGGTCTGCGAGCTCAACACCTGCTTTGGTGTTGGATGTTTCTCCTGACGATGTGGACCCTTTACACAACACAGTTGGTGCAGCATACCCGAGGCCTCTCTTGCTTGGGTTTGCGCTGTCCATGATCTCTTGAAGCGTGTAAGTACCTGTATTCCACTTGCGGATGGTTAGTTCTGCCTCTTCAAGTTTGGTTTTCACTTTGGTGAGCTCTATGTCACGTTGTGTGATCAATGTCTCCTGTTTCGATTGAACTTCCTTGAGTCGTTTTACCTCAGCTGTTGCTGTCAGCAGATCTTTTGCTTGATGTTTCCATTTTCCCAACAACTCATCATACAACCTTTTTAATCCTTGGATTATAGAGAAGGCATTGTCATCACATTCTTCACCATATGTGGGGTCTATGTCATCCTCAACACTTCCTGCATCACCAATAGAGGCATTCAAGCAAAATAATGTAGAATAATAGTTAGAGTCATACCGTTCAGAGAAGATGTCCGCATTTGTGTGTTGGTGCATGTCCTGCGGAGGCCAATGTTACATGCAGTGCCACACTCTTGAACAATTTTTCCTCAATATCTTCAAAGAACTCATGCTCATCATCATTCCATGATACCCAATAAGATTTACCCCTCTTTCGAAGTGTGTTGGCACACTGATTTGCAAAGTGTCCAAAACCCTTACATTCATGACATTGTATGCTGTCAAGTTTGGAGGAACTGTATTTGAATACTTCGTTGTTAGAAGTGTTCCTAATAGGGGGTTTTCTTTGGTTGTTGTTGGGCTTCGGAGGTTCATAGTACTCCAGACGTGGTACATCTTGTCCCTTGGGTTTGGACTTGTCACGCTTAAATCCTCTCACCATGCGATTGAACTTCCTAGTGATCATGGCAACATCATCTCCATCATGGATTTCTTCCACTTCTTCGGAGTCACTAGAGTCCATTTGGTTTAATAGCTTACTACATGATGGTGATGAACTTGAACCTGCAGTGAGAGCCATTGTTTTCTTTTTGGGGAAGTTCCCTCTTGCTTTGTGATTCATCTCATAAGTTTTGAAAGAATTCATGAGATCTGTGAATTCCAGTGCATTCACCCCTTGCATTGTTTCAATGGCTGTTACCTTCATGTCAAACCTAGGCGGCAACGTTCGAAGTGCTTTGGAGACAAGAACCTTGTTGCTCAATGGGTGTCCTAGGTCTTGACACTCATTAGCGAGGTCAAGAATCCTTTTCATGTAGCTAGAGATATCTTCATCTTCCTCCATCTTCATATCCTCGAATTCAGAGGCGATGATACGTAGACTAGACTGCTTGACGCTCTTGTCACCTTCACAGTGCCTTTGGAGAATATCCCAAGCATCTTTCGCACACACACAGTTCTTGATTAATTTGAACATGTTTGTGTCGACAATTGAGATTATAGCATTTAGTGCTCGATCATCAAGAGTGGCAGCTTCAATTTGATCTCGTGACCAGGAACTTTGGTCTATTGGAACACAATCACCGTCAGCGTCAGTTTGCTTTGGTGGTGACCATCCATTCTCCACAGAAATCCATGCTCGTCTATCAAGAGACTTGATATAAGAGCGTGTACGTGTCTTCCAGTAAGAATAATTCGAACCATCCAAGATTGGAGGTCGAAATGCTCCAGTGCTATTTGGATCCATCTTCACGTTAGAGCTGTGATACAGTCAGGACCACACTCTGTGTGTCGAGTGATGGCTCTGATACCACTTGAAAGTGTATCAACTACTCTAAGTCAATGTTGCGGAAGCTAAATAAGAAGACACAAGATAATTTTTGCTTAGGTTGTGTTAACGAACAACCTACACGGCAGCCTTATGGCTAAAAAGAATAATCAAAATAAGTGTCGTGTTGTTACAATGTTTAGGACCACACAACATCAACACTTCTTACAAAAACACTAAACGTATGACCTTAAAAGACTAAGGATCATACACACTAAACTACGAATTTAATCTAAAAAACTCTATCTCTAACTGAAAACTATAACCAGTATTTATAGAGATAGTTCATGGGCTTGATTTCTATAATCTTATAACTGCCGGCCCATGCATTCCCCAAATCTCGCAACTGTTGTCGTGCTCCGCAAGATCCGCCTGGAATTGTGGGAACTGCTTCAGTTGTTTGTTGACTCCGGTATTTGTGGAAATAGATTTCCACTGGGTGCAAAGTTCTCAACTGCCTACCATGACTTGGTCTTCTCCAGTCTTTGTGCATCCTTCAAGCATACCAAGTCAAACGTCCACGTGGCCGTCAAGCTGTGACGCTGAGTCAGCGTCAGTTGTTATGTTGAGCTTTGAGCTAGGTCAACAACCATCCTGTGAAGAAACACAAAAACACACATGTTAGGTTTAACATAATAAACAACAATATAAAATACCTAACAGTATCAAAAGTATTGGAGCTGGACACCGTATTCTTGATGCTTTTAGCCACATGAGATTGTTCGTTTCTATCACCGCTCATGTCTTAACAATTTTTCGAGGATTATGCTTGCAGTACACATGTCTGAATAAAGTATATTATACTCTCTAAGCTGTCAATGAACTAGTTTACACTTTTTATATACTATCTGCATTGATATGATCATCTCAATATAAAATTAACGTAGTTTGTCGTTAAATTAATCAACATCTTTGAGCCGATGAGCAACCCAACATGCCTTACCTATAAATTCTATGACCAAAACATGGAGTCTCAAAAGTATTGGAGCTGGACACCGTATTCTTGAATTTTTTAGCCTCATTAGAATCCTCATTTCATCCTCTGCTCATGTCTTAACAATTTTAAATTAATTAACATTCATGTAGGTAGTCTTTAGATAAGTCAACATCTGTAAAACGAGGAGCAGCCCAACGTGTCTTGCTTATAAATTACATCACCAAAACATGGAGTCTCAAAAGTTTTAAAGCTGGACACTGTATTCTTGATGCTTTTAGCCACATGAGATTCCTCATTTCTTTCTCCGGTCATGTCTTAACAATTTTACGAGGATTATGCTATCATTACCCATGTCTGAATAAACTATATTATACTCACTAAGATCTCCTTGAACTAGCTTACATTTTTTATATATTATACGCATTGATATGATCATCTCAACATAGAATTCAAGTTTCTTTTCGTTAGATAAATCAACATCTTAGAGTCGAGGAGCAGCCCAACCTGCATTGCCTATAAATTCCATCATCAAAACATGGAGTCTCAAAAGTATTAGAGCTGGACACCGTGTTCTTGATATTTTTAGCATCATGAGATTCATCATTACTTTCTTCGCTCATGTCTTAACAATTTTTCGATGATTATGCTTATAAAAACTCATCTCTGAATAGAGTATATTATATGCAATAAGATCTCCATGAACTAGCTTACACTTTTTTTTATATACTATCCGCAATGATATGATAATCTCAAAATAAAATTCACGTAGTTTGTCATTAGATAAATCAACAACTTTGAGCTGAAGAGCAGCCCATCCTTTCTTGTTTATAAATCCATCACCAAAAGATGGAGTCTAAAAATATTTGGAGCTAAACACCGTATTCTTGATGCTTTTTGCCAAATGAAATTCCTCATTTCTTTCTCCGCCCAATTCTTAACAATTTTTCGAAGATTATAATATCAGTACCCATGTCTGAATAAAGTATATTATACTCAATAAGATCTCCATGAACTAACTTAGAATTCTGATATACTATCCGTATTAATATGATAATCTCAACATAACATTCACGTAGCTTGTCATTAGATAAGTCAACATCTTTGAAACTAGGAGTAGCCCAACTTGCATTGCCTATAAATTCTATCACCAAAACATGGAGTCTCAAAAGTATTGGAGCTGGACACCCTATTTTTGATACTTTTAGCCACATGAGATTGCTTGTTTCTTTCACCGCTCATGTCTTAACAATTTTTTGATGATTATGCTTGCAGTACCCAAGTCTGAATAAAGTATATTATAGTCACTAAGATCTCCATGAACTGGCTTACACTTTTTATATACTATCCGCAATGATATGATAATCTCAACATATAATTCACGTATTTTGTCGTTAGATAAATCAACAACTTTGAGCTCAGGAGCAACCTAACCTGTCTTGCTTAAAAATTCCATCACCAAAACATTGAGTTTCAAATATTTTGGAGCTGGACACCGTATTCTTGATGCTTTTAGCCACATGAAATTCCTCATTTCTTTCTCCGCTCATGTCTTAACAATTTTTCGAGTATTATGTTATTAGTACCCATATCTGAATAAATTATATTATACTCACTAAGATCTCCATGAACCACCTTAGAATTATAATATATTATCCTCATTAATATGATCATCTTAACATAACATTCACGTAACTTGTCGTTAGATAAGTCAACATCTTTGAAATGAGGAGCAGTCTAACATGCATTGCCTATAAATTCCATCACCAAAATATGGAGTATCAAAAGTATTGGATCTGGAAACCATATTCTTGATGCTTTTAGCCTCATGAGATTGCTCTTTTCTTTCATCGCTCATGTCTTAACAATTTTTCAATGATTATGCTTTCACTACCCATGCCTGAATAAATTATAATATTAACGCTAAGATCTCTATGAACTAGCTTACACTTTTTATATACTATCTGCATTTATATGATCATCTCAATATAACATTAACGTAACTTGTCGTTAAATAAATCAATATCTTTGAGCCGAGGAGCAACCCAACATGCCTTATCTATAAATTCTATCACCAAAATATGGAGTCTCAAAAGTATTGGAGCTGGACACCGTATTCTTCATTTCTTTAGCCTCATTAGATTCCTCATTTCTTCCTCCGTTCATATCTTAACCATTTTTCGAAGATTATGCTTGCAGTACCCATGTCTGAATGAAGTATATTATACTCACTAAGAGTCTAAGATCTCCATGAACTAGTTTAGAATACTGATATATTATCCGCATTAATATGATTATCTCAACATAACATTAATGTAGGTAGTCTTTTGATAAGTCAAAATCTGTGAAACGAAGAGCAGCCCAACCTGTCTTGCTTATAAATTTCATCACCGAAACATGGAGTCTCAAAAGTTTTGGAGCTGGACACCGTATTCTTAATGCTTTTAGCCACATGAGATTCTCCATTTCTTTCTCCGCTCATGACTTAACAATTTTACTAAGATTATGCTAACAGTACCCATGTCTGAATATAGTATATTATACTCACTAAGATCTCCATGAACTAGCTTACACTTTTTATATATTATCAGCATGAGATTCCTCATTTTTTATATATTATACGCATTGATATGATCATCTCAACATAAAATTCAAGTTTCTTTTCGTTAGATAAATCAATATGTTTGAGTCGAGGAGCATCCCAACCTACCTTGCCTATAAATTCCATCACAAAAACATGGTGTCTTAAAAGTATTGGAGCTGGATACCGTGTTCTTGATATTTTTAGCATCATGAGATTCCTCATTACTTTCTCCACTCATGTCTTAACAATTTTTCGAGGATTATTCTTTTAGTACTCATCTCTGAATAAAGTATATTATACTCACTAAGATCTCCATGAATTAGCTAACACTTTTTATATACTATCCGCAATGATATGATAATTTTACCATAAAATTCACGTACATTGTCGTTAGATAAATCAATAACTTTGAGCTGAAGAGCAGCCCAACCGTTCACGTTTATAAATCCATCACCAAAACATGGAGTCTCAAAGGTTTTGGAGCAGGATACCGTATTCTTGATGCTTTTAGCCAAATGAAATTCCTCATTTCTCTCTGAGCTCATGTCTTAAGAATTTTTTGAAGATTATGTTATCAATAGCCATGTCTGAATAAAGTATATTATACTCACTAAGATCTCGATGAACAAGCTTAGAATTCTGATATATTTTTCGTAATAATATGATCATCTCAACATAACATTCACGTAACCTATCATTAGATAAGTCAACATCTTTGAAACGAGGAGTAGCCCAACCTACATTGCCTATAAATTCCATCACGAAAAAGTGGAGTATCAAAAGTATTGGAGTTGGACACCCTATTTTTGATGCTTTTAGCCACATGAGATTGTTTGTTTCTTTCACCACTCATGTCTTAACAATTTTTTGATGATTATGCTTGCAGTACCCATGTCTGAATAAAGTATATTATAGTCACTAAGATCTCCATGAACGGGTTTACACTTTATATATACTATCCGCAATGATATGATAATATCAACATATAATTCATGTAGTTTGTATTTCGATAAATCAACAACTTTGAGCTGAGGAGCAGGCCAACCTGTCTTGCTTAAAAATTACATCACCAAAGCATGAAGTCTCAAATGTTTTGGAAATGGACACCGTATTCTTGATGCTTTTAGCCACATGAAATTCCTCATTTCTTTCTCCGCTCATGTCTTAAAAATTTTTCGAGGATTATGTTATCAGTACCTATATCTGAATAAAGTATATTATATTCACTAAGATCTCCATTAACTAGCTTAGAATTATGATATAATATATGCATTAATATGATCATCTTAACATAAAATTCACGTAGCTTGTCGTTAGACAAGTCAGCATCTTTGAAACAAGGAGCATCCCAACATGCATTGCTTATAAATTCCATCACCAAAACATGGACTATCAAAAGTATTAGATGTGGACACCATATTCTTGATGCTTTTAGCCATATGAGATTGCTCGTTTCTTTCACCACTCATATCTTAATAATTTATTGAGGATTATGCTTGCAGTACCCATGTCTGAATAAAGTATATTATACTCGCTAAGATATCAATGAACTAGCTTGCAATTTTTATATACTATTCGCATTGATACGATCATCTCAACATAACATTCATATAGCATGTCGTTTGATTAATCAACATCTTTGAGCCGAGGAGCAGCCCAACATGCCTTGCTTTTAAATTCTATCAGCAAAACATGGAGTCTCAAAAGTATTGGAGCTTTACACCGTGTTCTTAATATTTTTAGCATCATGAGATTCCTCACTTCTTTCTCCACACATGTTTTAACAATTTTTGGAGGATTATGCTTGCAGTACCCATCTCTGAATAAAGTATATTATACTCACTAAGATCTCCATGAACTAGCTTACACTTTTTCTATACTATCCGCATTGATATGATAATCTCAACATAACATTCTCGTTGTTTGTCGTTAGATAAATTAACAAGTTTGAGCTGATGAGTAGCCCAACCTGTCTTGCATATAAATTCCATCACCAAAACATGGAGTCTTAAAAGTTTTGGAGCTGGACACCGTATTCTTGATGCTTTTAGCCACATGAGATTCCTCATTTCTTTCTATGCTCATGTCTTAACAATTTTACGAGGATTATGCTATCAGTACCCATGTCTAAATAAAGTATATTATACTCACTAAGATCTCCATGAACAAGCTTAGAATTCTAATATATTTTTCGTAATAATATGATCATCTCAACATAACATTCACGTAACTCGTCAATAGATAAGTCAACATCTTCGAAACAAGGAGTAGCCTAAACTACATTGCTTATAAATTTCATCACGAAAACGTGGGGTATCAAAAGTATTGGAGCTGGACACCCTATTCTTGATGCTTTTAGCCACATGAGATTGCTTGTTTCTTTCACCGCTCATGTCTTAACAATTTTTTGAGGATTATTCTTGCAGTACCAATGTCTGAATAAAGTATATTATAGTCACTAAGATCTCCATGAACTGGTTTACACTTTATATATACTATCCGCAATGATATGATAATATCAACATATAATTCATGTAGTTTGTATTTAGATAAATCAACAACTTTGAGCTGAGGAGCAGGCCAACTTCTCTTGTTTTAAAATTAGATCACCAAAGCATGATGTCTCAAATGTTTTGGAGCTGTACACCGTATTCTTGATGCTTTTAGCCACATGAAATTCCTCATTTCTTTCTCCGCTCATGTCTTAAATTTTTTCGAGGATTATGTTATCAGTGCCTATATCGGAATAAAGTATATTATACTCACTAAGATCTCCATTAACCAGCTTAGAATTATAATATAATATACACATTAATATGATCATCTCAACATAACATTCACGTAGCTTGTCGTTAGATAAGTCAGCATCTTTGAAACGAGGAGTATCCCAACCTGCATTGCCTATAAATTCCATCACCAAAACATGGAGTATCAAAAGTATTGGAGCTGGACACCATATTTTTGATGCTTTTAGCCACATGAGATTGCTCGTTTCTTTCACCGCTAATATCTTAATAATTTATCGAGGATTATGCTATCAGTACCCATGTTTGAATAAAGTATATTATACTCACTAAGATCTCCATGAACTAGCATAAATTTTTTATATATTATCCGCATGGATATGATCATTTAAACATAACATTCAAGTAGCTTTTCGTTAGATAAATCAACATCTTTGAGTCGAGTAGCAGCCCAACCTGCCTTGCCTGTAAATTCTATCACCAAAACAGGGAGTCTCAAAAATGTTGGAGCTGGACACTGTGTTCTTGATATTCCTAGCATCATGAGATACCTCATTACTTTCTTCACTCATGTCTTAACAATTTTTCGAGGATTATGATTATAGTACTCATCTCTGAATAAAGTACATTATACTCACTAAGATCTCCATGAACTAGCTTACATTTTTTATTTACTATCCGAAATGATATGATAATCTCAACATAACATTCACGTAGTTTGTCGTTAGATAAATCAACAACTTTGAGCTGAGGAGCAGCCCAACCTGTCTTATTTATAAATCCATCACGAAAAAGTGGAGTCTCAAAAGTTTTGGAGTTGGACACCGTATTCTTGATGCTTTTAGCCAAATGAAATTCCTCATTTCTTTCTCCGCTCATGTCTTAACAATTTTTCGAGGATTATGTTATCATTACCCATGTTTGAATAAAATATATTATACTCACTAAGATCTCCATGAACTAGCTTAGAATTCTGATATATTATCCGTATTAATATAATCGTCTTAACATAACATTCACGTAGCTTGCCATTAGATAAGTCAACATCTTTGAAACGAGGAGTAGCCCAACCTGCATTGCTTATAAATTCTATCACCAAAACATGGAGTATCAAAAGTATTCGAGATGAACACCCTATTCTTGATGCTTTTAGCCACATGAGATTGCTTGTTTCTTTCACCGCTCATGTCTTAACAATTTTTTGAGGATTATGCTTGCAGTATCCATGTCTGAATAAAGTATATTATACTCGCTAAGATCTCCATGAATTTGCTTACACTTTTTATATACTATCCGTATTGACATGATCATCTCAACATAACATTCACTTAGCTTGTCGTTTGATAAATCAACATCTTTTAGCCGAGGAGCAGCCCAACATGCTTTCTCTATAAATTCTATCACCAAAACATGGAGTCTCAAAATTATTAGAGCTGGATACCGTATTATTGGTTTTTTTAGCCTCTTGAGATTCCTCATTTATTTATCCGCTCTTGTCTTAACCATTTTTCGAATATTATACTTGCAGTACCCATGTTTGAATAAAGTGTATTATACTCACTAAGATTTCCATAAACTAGTTTTGAATATTGATATATTATCCACATTAATATGATAATCTTAACATAATATTCATGTAGCTTGCCTTTAGATAAGTCAACATCTGTGAAACGAGGAGCAGCCCAACCTGTCTTGCTTATAAATTTCATCACCAAAACATGGAGTCTCAAAAGTTTTGGAGCTCGACACCGTATTCTTGATGCTTTTAGCCATATGAGATTCCTCATTTCTTTCTCCGCTCATGTCTTAATAATTTTTCTAGGATTATGTTATTAGTACCCATGTCTGAATAAAATATATTATACTCACTAAGATTTCCATTATCTAGCTTACACTTTTTATATATTATCCGCATTGATATGATCATTTCAACATAACATTCACATTACTTTTCGTTAGATAAATCAATATCTTTTAGCCGAGGAGCAGCCCAACTTGCCTTGCCCATAAATTCCATCACCAAAACGTGGTCTTGATTTTTTTTGCATCATGAGATTCATCATTTCTTTCTCCGCTCATTTCTTAACCATTTTTGAAGATTATGCTTGCAGTACCCATGTCTAGGGATGTTAATTTGGCCTGAAAGTGCGTATTAGCCCGAATACCAACCAGAAACCGAAGAGGGTTAGAGTTAAAAATTTATGACCCAAAATATTTTTTAGCTCGAATGGGTTGGACCAAAAATAATTTAAACCTGATAGGGTTAGCTCGAAAACCGTGTGGGTTGGCCTAATTAACCGAATGAAAAAATAAAATAAAAATTATTTGCAAAACATGTAATACAGTTGCTTTCCTCCCATTTCGTATTTTTCCTGTAATCAGTCCATAAATCGCCGCTCAAACCACTGATATTGGTGCAAGAGTTCATATTTTAAGAGAGTAGGTAATTTCTTACGATCTCATTGTTGTTTGTTTATATTTTGGTTTTTAATTATCGAATATTTACTGTGCATAGAGTAATCAATAGATTTTTGTGTATATCTAGCTATTGATACGTAGAATTACCCAAATAAACAAGTAAAAAAATAAATAAATTTTGGGTCAAGGATTGTAATTACACTTATTATATATGGATTTGTATTACTGTGGGTTTTCTAATATCTATGTATCCAAAATATACTTTTTCATTCACTCATTTTATTTTTTGAGTCGAAAAACTTGTTTGTGGACTGTTAAATGAAAACTTTTATTTGAATATTCTCTAATATATATAGATTGAAAACTTTTATTTGAATATTCTCTCATATATATAGATTTAAACATAGTAGTCTCCTTGAGCATATTTAATTTAGCAGTAATAAATTATACCTTAATTAATTAAGGTGTGTTGCCAAATATGTTTAAACACGATGAACATACATATAATGAAGAATGTAAATTACAAACTGCTATTTTGACTTTAGATTTTGTTACTCTGCAATTGTCATGGACTGCTTGTCAACCCAGTAGTACTTCTGTAGAGTTGAAGTTTTTTTACAAGGAAAGAAATAAAATAAAAAGGTAGTTCTATCTTGGAATGAGCAATGTTTTCTCTCATTTCTTTCAACTTTATGGAGTACATAATATGTTCTGTACTTAAAGTGTGTGCAATTAATTTCCTTTAAAAGAAAATTTGAACATTTCTATGTCTTGAAGAAAACTGCATATTTGCCTCTTCTTTTTTAAGAGAAAAGTACTCCCTCTGTCCCATTATTTATGGCACGTTGTATTATTATAATAAACTCATTTGAATATACAACGTGCCATGTTTAATAAGACGGATGGAGTATTTTAATTGTTGGATGCATGTTTGTGGCGGATATATATGTCAACTAGGATCCGCATGCATGTTTCAGAATATATGTATATCCCCATATATAGTTATGAGGTAATATTGTGGATATAAAACAAATAAAAAATAAAAAAAATGATTTTTTGCAAAGATAGCGACGGATTAGAGACGAAATTCAATAATACAGGTTTAACCGATGGATTGCAAATTCATTGTTAATCAGAGACTGATTAACGACGGAGATTAACAACAGATTTTCAGTATGTCGTTGATTTAATGACGAAAATTGACGTCTTTAATCCATCGTTAATTTGATTTAGCGACCATCAACTCTAAGACGGACCTTATCCGCCGTTATTTAGGATTAACGAAGGAATATCCATAAACAACGACAAAAATTTTCGTCGCTGATTTCTGTGAATTTTGTAGTGTTTAATTTTAATATTTAATTATATTTATAATTTTTTTATTTTTTTATTTTTAATATCGAATCATAGAAAGTATATATATATGTTAAAAAAATTTTATAAATATTCTAGCCCGATTGGCCCGGTGGGCTAACCCGAAAATCAAAATTTTAGGGTTAGGGTTGTAAAGTTTCAATCCGAAAAAATTTCAACCTGATTTAGCCCGAACCGAATAGCAGAAAACCCGAGTGGATTAGTCCGAAATCGACTGGATTAAACCGATTGACATCCCTACCCATGTCTGAATAAAGTATATTATACTCACTAAAATCTCCATAAACTAGCTTAGAATTCCAATATATTATCTGCATTCATATGATCATCTCAACATAACATTCACGTAGCGTTTCGTTAGATAAATCAATATCTTTGAGTCGAGGAGCAGCCCAACCTGCATTGCCTATAAATTCCATCACCAAAACATGGAGTCTCAAAAGTATTAGAGCTGGACACCGTGTTCTTGATATTTTTAGCATCATGAGATTCCTCATTTTTTTCTCTGCTCATGTCTTAACCTGGCACGTCCTAAATCCCGAGGAACGGCGCACGCGCCAAGGGTGTTACTGGGTGGGGATAAATGAAGCGGGAAAGAAAGGGGGCATTTTGTTTGTGTGCATTATATAAGAGAGTTGTCCTTGAAAATCGGGCAGCATCTCCTTTATAACTTCGACTATGCCGTTTTACAGACCGAACAGCTAACCAATGCAAAGACAATGTCTATAATAATGAATCTAAAATGAATCATATGCAATTTGGAGATAATACAGCTCGATACATGGGAGCGGTAATTCAGAATCCCAAGCGGCCAAATTGTACAAGATGAAATAAATTGGAGATAATACAACTCGATAAAATCACAGTCTAGACGAACTTGGATAGTCTAGTCGGTAAAGGTGGTGATATCATTTTGATGCGACTGACCTTAGCTCGTAGAATGATGTCGGTATGTATAAGCGGATATACATGCTTTGCGTATACATATTGAGAGGTTTCACAGTGAGATAAGTTCTAACATGCTGATACTTAGAACGAGGTCTCAGAAATTAATTCATTTCTTAATCTGTGACGATGACATTAGTATAGGTGGTCAATTATACGTTGCCTTGATACATCTACGTTTGCGAGTTTTTCGTAACTCTAAACAAGTGATGTCTTGGGTGGTAGTGATTGGCTTAGCCAGAAGTACTTGATTGTCAGGCGTGCAGAATCGCGTCTCGGTGACACGAGTTGTTTAATCCACGTGAGACATTCAAAAAAGTTTATTACATAAGAAACCCGGCCGATTGGTAGTTTATTCCATATGTAATATTAAAGGTCTGAACCAGATCACTCACAAATAAATATATTAATTAATTGTGAGTTGTCAGCAAACTCTATTAATAAATGGATTTAGAAAATCTTAAACGCGGGAAATAATTAATGGAAAAAAGGGTTATGTCCGTAATTCGAATGAATCAGAATGAGTTCAATATTTATCCCATAGTAGAGTCGATAAATATTTATAACAGAACTGCACTTTATTGCATTTACATGGAGTAATTAATTGGAGACAAATTAATTTTAATTAATTAATTTAAGTCTAAAGGTGGGCTAGCCAATTAATTAAATTCAATTGGACCCAAAAGGAGATTGAAAATTAATTTAATCTAATTATGAATTTGTCCAAGCCCATATTAATTTTAAATATGATTCAAATTTGAATTTGAATTATAGTTGTAACTGCATGAGATAAAGCTGGGGATATAGTTCTATTATTTGGGATCTAATTCATTCTCCTTAGAAGCCCTATCCTAGCCCACAATGTCTATAAAGTGAGAATAAGAAGGAGCCAATTTCTCTCTCCTACACTAGTGAAATCGTCCCCCCCACCCCCACCCCCCCTTGAGACTCTTTCTTAATTTTCAAAAATAAGGAGTGCTCTACGCTCTAATTTTTTATCTTCTTTTTCTCCTAAATTACTAGATAGATTCTCTCACTCGATATTGTAGTAAGTCGACCGAGAATAGGATAGAAGTTCCTAAGGTTGGATTTGGTGGAGATTCAAGAAGGAGATTCGAACGGCGTGGATTGCGGTTCAATAGCTAGCGATTCAAATCACTTCTCCACAAGCATGCTTTGTCCTCATAGTATTGCTCCAAGCCAAGCACGCTTAACCTTGGAGTTTTTACTAATGGGTTACCTGAAAAGATGATGCACCATGTTGGTATGAGTAGTATTAATTAATTCTTTATAACCTCTCATCAACAATGGTAGTGCAGACCCTTTTCGACTGAGGCAGGCCACACTCCCATAAGCTTTCTCAGTTATGATACACGGAGGACCCACCCTCCGGGAGGTGCTGGAATCCACTTCCCAACAAGCGATTCAGCACTTAGAAATGTGTTGATCGCACGTATGATGTATCTTGTTCCAGATGTTGTTCGCAGCATTTATAGGCTCAGAATTTGAATTCTGACTGTTGGGTTGATTGGCGTGAAATAAATTTTGATTGTCAATCATAAATCTTGAATCCCTAATTGATCATCTTGCCATGTAGAAAAATATTGACGAGATCTCCTTGATTATGGTAACAAATAGCTGATTGATCTCTTTCCATCTTTGAACTCTGATTGATTCTCCTTCTTTCTTTGAAAAATCCTGGTGACGTGGCATAAGGTGGAATTCTCTTTAAGTTCATCGGGTGACGCATTGTATACCCAGATGACTTAGAGAATATCAGATGACTATGTAAAACTTCAAATGACTCATTGTATACGTGAAGATTACATAATCTCTAGTTTAGTGATCTGTAAGGAACATGTTCACTCTTCATGCTGGTCAGGTCAGGTTCACTACCAGCGAGGTGGTCTGGTCCAGGTTTGTTCCTTAGGTTGATAAAAATTGCTGGGTGTAGAGCAGGATAGGTCCAGGTTGTCTGTTTGCATCAGGTTCGGTGGTCTGCATCCAAATATCAGAAGATTATCTAAACAGATGACATCCTATAGAACATAATACTTAACGTATTTGAGTCCTTTACAATTTTAGTCATCAACTAACCTGGTCTAAGAGGTTGGTTTTCTATAGATAAGACTTTTATAACATAGTCTTTTCTTTACAGTATACCAATGTTAAAACGAAAGACGGGCTTGCTCCTTATCAGGTTCACTTTGAAGAAAGTGATCTCCCTATTACAATCTGACCGGGCTTGAACTAACAAGTAAGACATAATAAAAGTCTAAGTGTTGTTTAGAAAGAAGATCATCAAAATAAAATATTGTGAGGGTTCCCAACAATCAAGAATACGGTGCCCAACTCCAATACTTTTGAGACTCCATGTTTTAGTGATGGAATTCATAGACAAGGTAGGTGGGGCTGATCCTCGGCTCAAAGATGTTGATTTATCTAATGACAAACTACGTGAATGTTATGTTGAGATGATCATATCATGCGGATTATATATCAGAAGTGTAAGCTAGTTCATAGAGATCTTAGTGAGTATAATATAATTTATTCAGACATGGGTACTGCAAGCATAATCCCTAAAAAATGGTTAAGATATGGGAGAATAAAGAAATGAGGAATCGCATGAAGCTAAAAGCATAGATTTTACGGTGTCAATCTCCAATACTTTTGAGACTCCATGTTTTGGTGATGGAATTTATAGGCAATGCAGGTTGGGCAGCTCATCAGCTCAAAGATGTTGATTTATCTAAGGACAAGCTACGTGAATGTTATGTTGAAATGATCATAACAATGCGGATAATATATCAGAAGTGTAAACTAGTTCATAGAGATCTTAGTGAGTATAATATACTTTATTCATACATGAGTACTGTAAGCGTAATCCTCGAAAAATTGTTAAGACATGAGCGGAGAAAGAAACGAGAAATCTCATGAGGTTAAAAGCCTCAAGAATAGGGTGTCTAACTCCAATACTTTTAAGACTACATGTTTTGGTGATGGAATTTATAGGCAAAACAGGTCGGGCTGCTCCTCAGCTCAAATATGTTGATTTATCTAACGACAAACTACGTGAATGTTATGTTGAGATGATCATATCAACGCAGATAATATATAAGAATTGTAAGCTAGTATTTGGAGATCTTAGTGAGAATAATATACTTTATTTAGACATGGATACTATAAGCATAATCCTTCAATGGTTAAGACATAAGCAGAGAAACAAACGAGGATTCTCATGAGGCTAAAAGCATGAAAAATACGGTGTCCAGCTCCAATAATTTTGAGAATCCATGTTTTGGTGGTGAAATTTTTAGGCAAGGCAGGGTGGACTGCTCCTCAGCTCAAAGATGTTGATTTATCTAATGATAAGCTACGTGAATGTTATGTTGAGATGATCATATCAATGAGGATAATATATAAGAAGTGTGAGCTAGGTCATGGAGATCTTACTGAGTATAATATACTTTATTCAGACATGAGTACTGCAAGCATAATCTTTGAGAAATAGTTAAGATATGGGCAGAGAAAGAAATGAAGAATTTCTTAAGGCTAAACACATCAAGAAAAGAATGTCGAACTCCAATACATTTAAGATTTCATGTTTTGGTGATGAAATTTATAGGCAAGATAGGTTGGACTACTCCTAATCTCAAAAATGTTGATTTTTCTAATGACAAGCTATGTGAATGTTATGTAGAGATGATCATATCAATGCAGATAATATATCAGAAGTGTAAGCTAGTTAATCGAGATCTTAGTGACTATAATATACTTTATTAAGACATTGGTACTGCAAGCATAATTCTTGAAAAATGGTTAACACATGAGCCGAGAAAGAAATGAGGAATATCATGAGGCTAAATGCATCAAGAATACGGTGTCCAACTTCAATACTTTTGAGAATCCATGTTTTGGTGATGGAATTTATAGGCAAGATGAGTTGGGCTGCTCCTTCGCATATAGATGTTGATTTATCTAACGACAAGGTATGTGAATTTTATGTTGAGATTATCATATCAATGCGGAAGATATATCAGAAGTATAAGCTAGTTAATGGAGATCTTCGTGAGTATAATATACTTTATTTAGACCATGGGCACTGCAAGCATAATCCCTGAAAAATAGTTAAGACATGGGCAGAGAAAGAAATGAGGAATCTCTCGAGGTTAAAAGCATCAAGAATAGGATGTCGAACTCCAATACTTTTATGACTCCATGTTTTGTTGATGAAATTTATAGCCAAGATAGGTTGGGCTGCTCCTCAGCTCAAAGATGTTGATTTATCTAACGTCAAACTACGTGAATGTTATGTAGAGATGATCATTTCAATGTGGATAATATATCAAAAGTGTAAGCTAATTCATGGAGATCTTAGTGAGTATAATATACTTTATTCATATATGGGTATTGCAAGCATAATCTTTGAAAAATGGTTAAGACATGAGCGGAGAATGAAACGAGGAATCTCATAAGGCTAAAATCATCCAGAACATGGTGTCCAGCTCCAATACTTTTGAGACTCAATGTTTTGGTGATGTAATTTATAGGCAAGGGAGGTGACCCCTTAGTAGAAAGGAAATGATTAGTACTGCTCATACCAACATGTGACTGGAGATGAAAGTGCCCAAGTGGCTGAATTGCTTTTGCTAGGAGTCAACCCAAATCAAGCATGTGATCCCATATTTAGGGCACATGTTTACAAGGAGAAAGCTATGAAAGAGTAGAAGGAGGCAGAAAGAGCAGAAAGAGAGAAGGCCTATCAAATACCTTTCTCGCCACCTAGAGCAGTTCAACCATCAACAGGATTTATTCGTAATCGATATTTTTACAGAAAAGAACACTTAGAGACCCTCGGGTAGCTGAAGGAGACCAGAGAGAATGGAAGTTAATCAAGACAGGATGAGCCTTCCTACTCAGAGCAACCTGCGGATGAGGATTTCCAAGATATCTGGATAACTATAAGGAGAAGGAGGTTGTACAGAGGATCAAAGTAGCAGCTCAAGGAGCAAAGGTGCAGATCCAAGCACCAGCCAAGTAATACATGGAGTGCCCTCTGATTCCAGGGAGCACTGTGCCAGACAAGACCAACATTGTGAATTGCATTAACATGATTGCCATGGTCAAAGGATAAAAGATCGATAATCATGACCCCAACTATGCCAGAGTTAGAGATGGGATATATAAGATGTTGGATCGGGAGCGTCCATCAGAATTGACGTACTGTCCCCACACACCAACACTTTCTTTCCCAACTTTCTTTTTCCTCACTGACAAGCTAACCCAGAACACTTCCCAATAGATCACGCATCATAGTATTGCTCCAAACCAAGCATGCTTAACCTTGGAGTTTCTACAAAGGGGTCACCTAAAAAGATGATGCACCATGTTGGTATGAGTAGTACTAATCAATTCATTTAACCTCTCATCAACAATGGTAGTGCATGCCTTTTTCGACTGAGGCAGACCACACTCCCATAAGCTCTCTCGAGTACGAGACACGGAGGACCCACCCTCCGGGAGGTGCTGGAGTCCACTTCCTAATAATTAGGTATAACAATGACCCTATGATACCCCTGTATTAAGTTATGTTTGCTAGTTTGCCCTCTGGATCTGGATTCCAATTGGTCTGCATTGGAATCTTGACAGGTTTGTTGTCTTGAACTCCAAACTTGGTGATCAGATCCTATATGTATTTTGCTTGATTCACGAAAATACCATCAGGTAGCTGCTTAACCTGCAAACCTAAAAAGAAATTCGTTTCACCCATCATGGACATTTGGTACTTTTTCTTCATCAGGTCAACAAACTTATCACACAGATAATTAGATTGAGATCCAAAAATAATATCATCAATGTAGATCTGTACTAAAAGGATATGTTCTTTGATGTTGATGAATAGTGTCTTGTCAACTGAGCCTCGTCGAAAGCCTGACTCCAGCAGAAAGGTCGACAATGTCTCATACCAAGCTCTCGGAGCTTTCTTCAACCCATAAACTGCTTTAGCCAATCTATAGACTTTCTTGTCTGGATTTCCTTCTTCAAATCCAGGTGGCTTCTCTACGTAGACTTCTTCTTCCAGAATACCATTTAAGAAAGCGCTCTTGACATCCATCTTGTACACCTGGAATCTCTTATAGGCTGCATATGCCAAAAATAATCTGATGGCTTCCAATCTGGCAAATTGTGCAAATGTCTCATCGAAGTCTATACCCTTTTACTGACTGTATCCTTTGGCAACTAATATGACTTTTTTCCTTACAACTTCTCCATTCTCATCTCGTTTGTTCTTGAATACCCATTTAATACCTATTACTCCCTAGTGTTTAGGTCGATCTACAAGATACCATACTTGGTTTCTTTTGAACTTATTAAGCACTTCTTGCATAGCAACTATCCAATCTGCATCTTGTAGTGCTTCATATGCATCAACTAGTTCAACATGAGATAGGTGGCAACTCAATAGTGCGCTCTCTCCATGCATCCTTCTTGTCTTCACACGATCTGATGGGTTCCCAACAATCTGCTCTGGTGGATGGTGATCTTGAATCCACTTTATGCGCCTAGACATCTCTTCTTCTGATATCTCAGGTTCAAGTTCTTGTGTTGGTTCCTCAAACTCTGGGTGTGCTGTTGAAGTTGTTTGGAGAAAATTTCATCTTCTATCTCCTGGTTGGTATTTGAATTGTTGTTGATTTCTCTGGCATCATCAGGTTGACTTTGAGCAGGTTCACTATTTTCTTGAACTGGTCTGTCCTGATCAGGTTCTAAGTGAGCTGTTCCACCTTGTTGTGTGTTGGTTTCAGCTATAGGTTGAACATCATCTTCTTCATCTTCAAATGGACTCCAGATCAGAACATCTTCAAGTAGTGATCTAATTGTGAGCTTGTTCTTCACCTATTTCCCTGTATTCAAGAATACATCAAAAACAATATGAGGTGTTACCTCCACAACATGAGTCTTCTTATTGTAAACTCGATAAGCATTGCTAACATCAGAATATCCTAAGAATATTCCAGGGTCAGCTTTGTTATCAAAAGTTTTCAATTGAGATTTCTCATTGTTATGAATGTAACTTGTACAACCAGAGGTACAAAAATACTTAATCATGGGTTTCTGTTGTTCCAGATCTCATATGGAGTCTTTCCATATTTGAGAGTGATAACTGATCTGTTATGTGTATAACATGTTGTGTAGATGGCTTCTACCCAAAACTTCTTTGGAAGGTTGGTCTCATTGAGCATTGTGCATGCTGCTTCTTTAAGTGATCTGTTCCGCTTTTTAACAACTCCATTCTATTGAGGTGTTCTTGCGGCTGATGTTTGATGAGTGATACCCATCTGGTTGTAATATGCTTTGATCTTCTGGTTTAGAAACTCCATTCCAGGATCTGTTCTGATAGTCATGATGGTGGTCTCCTTTTGTCGAGTAATCTTGTTGAAGAAATCATGTAACTTCTCCAACGTTTCTTTTTTCTTAAACAAAAAGATAACCCACGTAAATCTTGAATAATCATCAATAATGACTAATGATTACTTTCTACCGTTGATATTGAATGACGTTACTGGGCCAAATAAGTCTAGATGTGATAACTCCAATATTCTGGTAGATGAGTGAGCTGCTTTGTTGGTGAATGATGACTTGGTCTACTTCCCAGCTTGGCATGCTTCACAGATATGATCTTTATCATATACTTGATTTGGTAATCCTTATACTAGCTTCCCTCTTGCAATCTTGTTAATAGACTTGAAATTCAGATGGTTAAGTCGTTTGTGTCATAACCAGCTTGTCTTTGAGATTGTATTAGTAACTAAGCATGTCTCGATCTGGTTTGTCCATTGCACAGTATATGACATGTCCTGTAATTTCCCGGTAAGAAGAATTTCATCTCCTTCCTGATTCTTCACAAAACAGTTGTTAGCATAAAAAAATAATCTGATTACCATTAGAACAAAATTGACTAACAGAAAATAAGTTATGACTAAGACCTTCAACATAAGAAACATTAGAAACAGTGGTCTCCTCAATCTTAACATTACCATATCCTCTGGTATAACCTTTTGAGTTACAACCAAAGGTTACCTGTGGACCTTGTCTCTCTACATAATTTGATAGTAAGTTCTTGTTACAAGTCATATGATTTGAACATCCAATATCAATGATCTAGATTGATCCTCGTGCAGCTTGACTTCTTCTTGCATTTCTTCCATCTCGCAATCACATAGACTTAACAACCCTTTCAATGGTTGGGTGCTTGGTTAGTAGGAAATGTTCATTTTGGAACCCAAACCAACTTAGTGTTAGGAACACAAATATAACAGGTGATCTGTCTCCCTGAGTCATCTGTTCTTGAGATGGCTTTGTAGACAGATGGATGGTTCCGTTCAACATTGTCCATGTTGATCTTGTTCTTCTTTGCTGATGGTGTTCCGGTAGGAGCCTTCAGGTTCTGGTTCCTATCTGTTCTGACGTACTGAGCAGGTTTGCCTTTGATCTGGTAATACCTTTTATCTCCTGCTTCTTTCACCATAATCTTCTGGGGCTGATTCTTCCCGTTTTTTAGATTGACAATTTGATCTGGTATATTTTGTGTTTCAACTACGAACTTGGTTGAACCTAATTCTCTAGTGTAACCTAATCCAACTTTTGATCTGCTTTTATTTTGCATATCTACGATCATATTGACACGTTCGATGCTCTTGTTGATTTTACTCATGTTTTCTCTAGTCTTCTGCAGTTTCTCCTTAACTACTTCATTTCTGGTTATCAAATCTTTGACCTTTGAGTTGAGTGAGTAGATTTTCTCATCCTTTGTTTTGATCTGTCCTTCAAGATCATTCACTTTTGTAGAAAACTTAGTGTTGGCTTCGCTAATTACATTCACTGTCTCATTTAGTTTGTCATTCTCCTTGATTACATCTTGAAACAACTTCTTCAAGCTCTTGTAACTCTTGAGCATCTCATTGATCTCTTCCCAAGAAACTTCAGTTTCATCTTCATCACATGAATCATATACATGTTTGTTAGATGAAATGGAAATGTGTGAGTTTACCTCATTCACTGTCTCACTTAGCCAAATATATTAGGAGTTGATTAAATCAATGCAAGTGATGGGTTAGTGAACAAACAACTGAAAGTAAAGTAGGTAACGTAATGAACACAATTGTTTTTATTTCAATTGAGATTTTCATTATTATGAATGTAACACGTGTAACTAAACGTACAAAAATACTGTATCCTGGGCTTTCTATTGTTCCAGATCTCATATGGTGTCTTCTTTTGTCTGAGAGTAATCACCGATCTGTTCTGTGTATAACAGGCTGTGTAGATGGCTTCTGCCCAAAACTTCTTTGGTAATCTGATTGCATTAAGCATGGTGCGAGCTGCTTCCTTTAACGATCTGTTTCGTTTCTCAACCCTGGGGTGACTGAATTCGCTTTCAAGCTAACTGTAGCGGATGAAATGGCAGCAGAGTCGTGAACAGGAAAAGCTTCGTTCTTTGTTGTTGTAGCTGGGTAGCCTCCGATATGGCTAGGCTATTAAGTCATAGATGGGCCTTGAGACGGGATCAACTACAATTGGCCTATCGCTTCTGTAGACTATTCCTGGTGAGTTGCCTACCCGAGCCCGAACTCGCTTAAGGGAAAAAGAGCAAGCAACTGAAGATATCACATCGCTTTCTTCCTCCAAGGTTATGAGCCTTGAGAGCTACCAAACTGCTCTACCCCGCGCTAAAGAGAAGAAGTCAAAACTAATAGACAAAGAAGGATTGAATGTGCCCCTCTACCATATCTGTACAAATACGGTCCAATTAAAACTAGATTGGTTATCCACTACTAGGATAACTTGCTTCTTTATACTCGATGAGTATGAGCCATAAGTTCTAGTCAAATCTAGAAATAAACTTGTGCACGAATAGGGTCGTGTCACTTTCAACTTGCAAATAAATCTACTACAAAATACCTTCACATAAATCCACTAGAAAACTACTAGCTAGCAAATATATTTTCCTTCTTCTTTTCGATAAGATAGACTTGAATCGATGTTAGTGTGATTTCGATCACGAACGGCTTGAACACAATCTGGATTTGTGAAATTTCCTCGTAGAATGCTTCAATGATAGAGTAGATTTCTATACAGAGTTTTAGCTTGTAGGTTTGCGTGTATGATCATCAGTACTCCTCCAGATTTTGTTCGAAGATTTTATAGGTACAAAATTTGAAATTCTGACCGTTAAGGTTGATTGGCGTGTAATCAATGTTGTTTTCCAATCAAAGATATAAATCTCTGATTTGATCCTCTTGCCTTGTAGGAATGGTTGACTGAATCTCTCTAATTATGGAAAGTAGATAGCTTGATTGATATGTTTCTTTTCTTTGAGTTTCGATTGATTCACCTTCCTTCCTAATCTCTGATTTGATTAGCTTTCCTTCTACAAAAAATTTGGTGACATGACATAAGGAAAAGATTCTCTCTAAGTTCATAAGGTGACGCATTGTATACCAGATGACTTAGAGAAATATCAGATGACTATGTAAAACATCAGATAACTCATTGCATATCTGAAGTTTACACAATCTCCATCTAAGTGATCTGTCAGGGACATGTTCACTCTTCCCTGCTGGTGTGGTCAACCAAGTCATGTCCACTTCCAGCAAGGTGGTCTGGTTCAAAGTTGCTCCAAAAGTTGGTAAAAATAATTGGGTGAAATCAGGTTTCGTTCAGATTGAGTGACCTTCATCAGGTGGTCTGCTTGCAACAGGTGAGCTGGTCTGCTTTGATATCCAGAAGACTATCTAACCAAATGACTTCATATAGAACATAATACTTAATGTATTTGAGTCCTTTATAATATGGTCATCAACTAACCTGGTCTAAAGAAAAACATGCTTGCTCACTATCAGATTCACTTCTAACAGAGTGATCTCCATGTTACATTTTGAGCAAGTTGAGTCTAACAAACTACGTGAATGTTATGTTGAGATTATCATATCAATGCGGATAATATATCAGAAGTGTAAGCTAGTTCATGGAGATCTTAGTGAGTATAATATACTTTATTCAGTCATGGGTACTACAAGAATAATCCTCGAAAAATGGTTAAGACATGGGCAAAGAAAGAAATTAGTCATCTCAGGAAATTAAAAGAATTCAAAAATACAGTGTCAAGCTCTAATACTTTTGAGACTTCATGTTTTGGTAATGGAATCCAACAAAACATGGAGACTCCAAAACCCTAAATAACATGTGTTGGTGATGGAATTTATAGGTTAGGCAGGTTGGGCTGCTTCTTAGCTCATTGATGTTGATTTATCTAACGAAAAGCTACGTGAATGTTAAGTTGAGATTATCATATCAATCCGGATAATATATCAGAAGTCTATGCTAGATCATGGAGATCTTCGTGAGTATATTATACTTTATTTAGACATGGGTACTTAAAGCATAATCCTCGAAAAATAATTAAGACATGATCGGAGAAAGAAACAAGGAATCTAATGGGGCTAAAAGCATGAAGCATACGGTATCACGCTCCAAAACATTTAAGAGTCCATATTTTGGTAATGGAATTTATAGGCAAGGCAGGTTTTGCTACTCCTCACCTCAAAGGTGTTAATTTATCTAACGACTAGCTACATGAATGTTATGTTGAGATGATTATATCAATGCGGATAATATATCAGAAGTGTAATCTAGTTCATAGAGATCTTTGTGATTATAATATACTTTATTCAGACATGGGGATTGCAAGAATAATCGAAAAAAATGGTTAATACATGGTTGGCGAAAGAAATGAGGAATTTCTTGAAGCTAAAAGCATCAAGAATAATGTGTCCAACACCAATAATTTTGAGACTCCATGTTTTGGTGATGGAATCAACCAAAAAGTGGAGTCTCAAAAACCCTAAATAACATGTTTTGGTGATGGAATTTATAGGCAAGGCAGGTTGGGCTACTCCTCAGCTCTAAGATGTAGATTTATTTAACGACAAACTATGTGAATGATATGTGGAGATGATCGTATCAAAGTGGATAATATATCAGAAGTATAAGATAGTTCATGGAGATCTTAATAAGTATAATATAATTTATTCAGACATGAGTACTGCAAGCATAATCCAACTTCAATACTATTGAGACTATTTTTTTGTGATGGAATCCACCAAAACATTGAGTTTCAAAAACCCTAAATAACATCTTTTGGTGATGGAATTAATAAGCAAGGAATCCTCAACTGAAAGATGTTGATTTATCTAACGACAAACTAGGTGAATGTTAGGTTGAGATGATCATATCAATGCGGATAATATATCCGAAATGTAAGCTAGATCATGGAGATCTTAGTGAGTATAATAAAATTTATTAAGACATGGGTACTGCAAGCATAATCGTTAAAAAAATAATTAAGTCATAAGCGTAGAAAGAAATAAATAATATCATGAAGCTAAAAGCATCAAAAATACGGTGTCTAGCTCAATACTTTTGAAACTCCATGTTTTGGTGATGGAATCCACTAAAACATGGAGTCTCAAAAACCGTAAATAACATGTGTTGGTGATGGAATTTATAGGCAAGGCAGGTTGGACTGCTCCTTAGCTCATTGATGTTGATTTATCTAACGACAAGTTACGTGAATGTTAAGTTGAGATTATCATATCAATCCGGATAATATATCAGAAGTCTATGCTAGATCATGGAGATCTTAAGTTAAGACATGATCGGAGTATATTATACTTTATTTAGACATGGGTACTTAAAGCATAATCCTCGAAAAATAATTAAGACATGATCGGAGAAAGAAACGAGGAATCTCATGGGGCTAAAAGCATGAAGCATACGGTGTCCAGCTCCAATATATTTAAGACTCCATAATTTGGTGATGGAATTTATATGCAAGGGAGGTTTTTCTGCTCCTCAGCTCAAAGACGTTGATTTATCTAACGACAAACTACATGAATGTTATGTTGAGATGATTATACCAATGCGGATAATATATCAAAAGTGAAAGCTAGTTCATGGAGATTTTGTGAGTATAATATACTTTATTCAAACATGGATACAGCATGAATAATCGGTAAAAAATGGTTAATACATGTTTGGAGAAAGAAATGAGGAATTTCATGAAGCTAAAAGCATCAAGAATAATGTGTCCAACTCCAACACTTTTGAGACTCCATGTTTTGGTTGATGGAATTTATAGGCAAGGCAGGTTTGGCTACTCCTCAACTTAAAGATGTTGATTTATCAAACGACAAGCTACGTGAATGTTATGTTGAGATGATCATATCAATGTGGATAATATATCAGAAGCATAAGCTAGATCATGGAGATCATAGTGAGTATAATATAATTTATTCACACATGGGTACTACAAGCATAATCGTTAAAAAATGATTAAGTCATAGGCAGAGAAAGAAATAAGGAATCTCATGAAGTTAAAAGCATCAAGAATACGGTGTCCAACTCCAATACTTTTGAGACTCCATGTTTTGGTGATCCAATCAACCAAAACATGGAGTTTGAAAAACCCTAAATAACATGTTTTGGTGATAGAATTTATAGGCAACACAGGTTGGGCTGCTCCTTATCTCAAAGATGTTGATTTATCTAATGACAAGCTACGTGAATGTTATGTTGAGATGATCATACAAATGCAGATAATATATAAGAAGTGTAAGCTAGTTTATTGAGATCTTTGTGCGTAAAATATACATTATTAAGACATGGGTACTGCAAGCATAATACTCAAAAAAATGGTTAAGACATGACCCGAGAAAAAAAAGAGGTATCACATGGGGCTAAAAGCATCAAGAATACGGTTTCCAAATCCAATACATTTAAGACTTAATGTTTTGGTGATGGAATTTATAGGCAAGGGAGGTTGGGCTGCTCCACTGCTCAATGATGTTGATTTATCTAACGACAAGCTATGTAAATGTTATATTGAGATGATCATATCAATGTGGATAATATATCAAAAGTGTAATCTAGTTCATAGTGATCTTAGTGAGTATAATATAGTTTATTCAAATATGGGTACTACAAGCATAATCTTTGAAAAATAGTTAAGACATGGGTGGAGAAAGAAACGAGGAATCTCATGAGGCTAAAAGCGTCAAGAATACTGTGTCCAACTCCATTACTATTGAAACTTCATGTTTTCGTGTATGAATTTATAACATGGAGTCTCAAAAACCCTAAATAACATGTTTCGGTGATGGAATTTTTAAGCAAGTTGGTATTGCTGCTCCTAAGCTCAAAGATGTTCATTTATTTAACGACAAGATACGTGAACGTTATGTTGAGATAATCATATCAATGCGGATAATATATCAGAAGTGTAATCTAGTTCGTGGAGATCTTAGTGAGTATAATATACTTTTATTCTGACAGGGGTACTGCAATCATAATAGTCGAAAAATGGATACGACATGGGCGGTGAGATATATGAGTAATCTCATAAATATAAAAGAATCAAGAATATGGTGTCCAGTTCCAACACTTTTTAGATTCTATATTTTGGTGATGGAATTTATATGCAAGGTAGGTTGGGCTGCTCATCGGCTTAAAGAGGTTTATTTATCTAACAAAAAGCTACGTGAATGTTATGTTGATGTTATCATATCAATGCGGATAATATATCAGAAGTGTAAGCTAGTTCATGGAGATCTTAGTCAGTATAATATACTTTATTCAGACATGGGTACTGCAAGCATAATCCTCAAAAAATGGTTAAGACATGGGCAGAGAAATAAATGAGTAATCTCATAAAGCTAAAAGAATCAGGAATACGGTTTCCATTTCCAATACATTTTATATTCTATGTTTTGGTGATAAAATTTATAGGCAATGCAGGTGGGGCTGCTCCTCAGCTCAAAGATGTTGATTTATCTATCGACAAACTAAGTGAATGTTATGTTGAGATGATCATATCAATCCAGATAATATATCATAAGTGTAACCTTGTTCATGGAGATCTTCGTTAGTATAATATACTTTATTTAGACATGGGGACTGCAAGCATAATCGTCAAAAAATTGTTAATACATGGGTGGAGAAAGAAATGAAGAATTTCATGAAACTAAAAGCATCAAGAATACGGTGTCTAACTACAATACTTTTGAGATTCCATGTTTTGGTGGTGGAATCAACCAAAACATGGAGTCTCAAAAACCCTAAATAACATGTTTTTGTGATGGAATTTATAGGCAAGGCAGGTTGGGTTACTCCACAGCTCAAAGACGTAGATTTATTTAACGACAAACTATGTGAATGATATGTGGAGATGATCGCATCAAAGAGGATAATATATCAGAAGTATAAGATAATTCATGGAGATCTTAGTGAGTATAATATACTTTATTTATACATAGGTACTGCAAGCATAATCATTAAAAAATAATTAAGTCATAAGCGTAGAAAGAAAAGAGGAATCTCATGAAGTTAAAAGCATGAAGAATACGGTGTCCAACTCTAATACTTTTCAGACTCCATGTCCTGGTGATGCAATCCACCAAACCTTGGAGTCTCAAAAACTCTAAATAACATGTTTTGGTGATGGAATTTGTAGGCAAGACAAGTTGGGCTGGTCCCCAGCTCAAAGATGTTGATTTATCTAACGACAAGCTACGTGCATGTTATGTAGAGATTATCATATCAATGCGGATAATATATCAGAAGTGCAAGCTAGTTCATGGAGATCTTCGTGAGTATACAATACTTTATTTAGAAATGGGTACTGTAATCATAATCCTCAAAAAATAGTTAAGGCATGACAAGAGAAAGAAACGAGGAATCTAAGGGGCCAAAAGATGAAGTATAAGGTGTCCAGCTCCAATACATTTAAGACTCCATGTTTTGGTGATGGAATTTTTAAGCACGACAGGTTTTTCTACTCCTCAACTCAAAGACGTTAATTTATCTAACGACAAGCTACGTGAATGTTATGTTGAGATGATAATATCAATGCGTATAATATATCAGAAGTGTAAGATAGTTCATGGAGATCTTAGTGAGTATAATAAGTTATATTCAGATATGGGTACTACAAACATAATTCCTGAAAAATTGTTAAGACATTGGCGGTGAAAGAAATGAGGAATCTCATGAAGCTAAAAGCATTATGAATACGTACTTTTGAGATTCCAAGTTTTGGTGTTTGAATCCACCAAGACCTGGAGTTTCAAAAACCCTAAATAACATGTTTTTGTAATGAAATTTATAAGCAAGACAGGTTATGCTGCTCCTCAACTCAAAGATGTTGATTTATTTAACGACAAGCTACGTGAATGTTATGTTGAGATTATTATATTCATGTGAATAATATACCAGAAGTGTAAGCTAGTTAATGGAGATCTTCGTGAGTATAATATACTTTATTCAAAAATAGGTATTGCTAGCATAATTGTCAAAAAATTATAAAGACAAGGGCGGAGAAAGAAATGAGGAATTTCATGATGATAAAAAATTCAACAATCCGGTGTCCAAGTCCAATACTTTTGAGACTCCATGTTTTGGTGTTTGAATCCAACGAAACATGGAGTCTCAAAAACCCTAAATAACATGTTTTGGTTATGGAATTTATAGGCAAGACAAGTTGGGCTGCTCCTCAACTCAAAGATGTTGATTTATCTAACAACAAGTTACTTGAATGTTATGTTGAGATGATCGTATCAATGCGGATAATATATTAGAAGTTTAAGCTAGTTCATAGAGATCTTCATGAGTATAATATACTTTATTCAGACATGGGTACTGCAATCATAATTCTCAAAAAATGCTTAAGACATTACCGGCGAAAGAAATAAGGAAACTCATGGGGCTAAAATTATCAAGAATACGGTGTCAAGCTCCAATACATTTAAGACCCCATGTTTTGGTGACAGAATTTATAAGTAAGCCACGTTGGGCTGCTCCTCAACTTAAAGATCATATCAATGCGGATAATATATCAGAAGGGTAAGCTAGATCATGGAGATCTTAGTGAGTATAATATAATTTATTTATACATAGGTACTGCATGCAAAATCGTTAAAAAATAATTAAGTCATAGGCGGAGAAAGAAATGAGGAATCTCATGAAGTTAAAAGCATGAAGAATACGGTGTCCAACTCTAATACTTTTCAGACTCCATGTTCTGGTGATGCAATCCACCAAACCTTGGAGTCTCAAAAACCCTAAATAACATGTTTTGGTGATGGAATTTGTAGGCAAGACAGGTTGGGCTGCTCCCCAGCTCAAAGATGTTGATTTATTTAACGAGAAGATACATGAATGTTATGTTGAGATGAATATATCAATGCGGATAATATATCAGAAGTGTAAGCTAGTTCATGGAGATCTTCGTCAGTATAATATACTTTATTCAGATATGGGTACTGCAAGCATAAGCCTAAAAAAATAGTTAAGACACGGGCAGAGAAAGAAATGAGGAAACTCTTGAAGTTCAAAGCATCAAGAATAGAGTATCGAACCTAAATACTTTTAATACTCCATGTTTTGGTGATGAAATTTATAGACAAGGCAGGTTGGGCTAGTCCTCAGCTCAAAGATGTTGATTATCTAACGACAAGCTACGTGAATGTTATATTGAGATGATCATATCAATGCGGATAATATCAGCCGAAGCTGAGCTGTGGGTGCGTGCTCTGGAACGCATCTTTAACTTCTTGCGCTGCACCGATCAGGAACGCATGATTTGCGTTACCTTCCAGCTGACAGGATCAGTTGACTATTGGTGGGAGGCAAGAAGGAAGATAATGACTCCTGAGCAGTTAGGAAATCTAACTTGGGAGGAGTTCAAAGAAGGGATATATGACAAGTATATTCGTAAGAGCTACCGAAAGAGGAAAGAAACTGAGTTCTACCATCTGAAGCAAGGTAGGATGACGGTGACAGAATACGACCGATTATTCTGTGATATGTCGAGATATGCACCCGAGCAGGTCGACACAGACGAGAAAATGGTGGAAAAGTTCTGTGCCGGTCTGAGGCATGAGGTTAGGATGGCCCTAGCCAGTCATGGAGGGTTATCTTACCCAGAGTCTCTCAGTCGGGCTCTCGATATCGAAACTGTCATGCCAGTAGAAAGGCATGCACCAATCCACCCACCGACGTATCCACAGAACCAGCCCCAGCAGTTTAAGGGCAAAAGGAAATGGGAGGATCAACGTCCTAGTCCCATTCAGAGGAAACCATGGGAAGGACAGGCACTTTCCCAGAATTTTGGAAGGCAGGATCCGACGCCACAGTCCGGGAATTTCCAACAGAAACCCATTGTCTGTCCGAAATGCAAGAAAATGCACAGTGGAGTGTGCAGAGCAAGTAGCAATGAATGCTACGCTTGTGGACAGAAAGGGCATTATGCAAACTATTGCCCTACCCTACAAAAAGGGGGAAATACGAGGCCAAATTAGCAGTCTCAGTTGTTCGATTAGAAAGAACAAATTTCAGGACGAAATTTTTGTTAAGAGGGGGAGGATGTATATCGAAGTGAATTACATTCGAACGCGTTTGTAATATAATCGGAGATAATAAAATATTAAACGTTTGTTTTAAATTAATAAGAAGTAAAATGGGTTATATTTTTTTTGTGCTCAAAGAACTTAAGAAGTGAAGAATTTAATTAATTTAAAATTCTTAAGAGATGGTTTGATATACCAAGTATTTATAGATTTTAATATTAAAATTATATTTATACTTGGGATAAACATTTAAGTGTAAGCATATGTGTTATAATTTAAGAACTATATAAATAGAAAGATAATGCATATCATATATGTAGTATAGACTAAATTAGTTCTAGATATATATATATATAGGGCACGTATGATATATATACACACAGTATGTTGTTTGAAAATTTTTACATACAATGAGAAGAAAACCACACGCATGGTATATGAATATATGCTATGAATCTGTAAATAGGTTGGGAATGAAAGATAACACTCAAGTGGAAGTACATGCATGCATTTATGTATTGAATAAAGTAAGGAAAGCTAATAAATGGAAACACTTGAGTAGAAGTTATATTATATACATATGTGTTGGTATATAGCCTGCTAACACCAAACCATATAAAACATTACATTAAAACAAAATAAAAGATCTAAGCTAGTTAAACTGCACATGGCAGTAGACAAATAGAAAGAGAAGGAAAGAAGAAAACATTTCTATAAGTGTAAGTGATGATTAAAATAAGCACATGGAAGGAACAAAGTAGCCTTGCTGCAGCAGACATAAAACAGAAACCTCAGCCAGTGGCACGGTTGAGTGAGGGAGGGAAGTCCTCCATCCATGCTTTCCTCCCATGCCCTACAAAACAATAGCATTAAGACTATTAGAACTAGCTACTCTAACACTTAAGCATTAAGATAGAGAAACACCACACTACATATCTATATAAAGAGAGTAAGGGGCTGCCCTAGAGCCATTTAACACCATCAAACGTTCCATAACAGAGCATAAGCCACAGTTTTCATTCAAGAAGAAGAAGTAATTAAAGATTGAGGTAATGAAATTTAGCTTTAGCTCTACCTTCAAATTATACCTCTTATAGTTTTAACTTACAAGCATTTAAACTATAAACTGTATTATGCCTCCTAATTAATCCATGAAACTAGAAAACATATAACTATGAACATGTTCATAGTTCAGTTAAAGTGTGTTAATAAACCAGTATGTAACAAGAACACTCACAAGACAGAAACTGTAACATCAAACTGCTTTCTCCTTCCAGTAATTTCATGAAAACCGAGTATGTATATATACATGCAGTTAATTAAATTAAATAGAAATATAAACTTAGAACCATTATCAGTCCATGAAAACAGAATTTTCAACCAGGCAGTTTTCAAAGCTTTTAAAACATAGACATGATTTCAGTTTTCAGACCATAAGACTCCATCATGCAGTCATACCAAAGTTCAGTTTATGAATACATATGTTTTAATATATATATCAGTAAATGGCCAGAATATAAACTTGAATATATGTTCATAGTTTTGAAATACAAGACATAAGCAATTATAAAAAAAAAAAAACAGAACATAGGATAGGATCTAGAACTAATGACATGTTTCATAAGAATTTAACTAGAGGTGCTATTAGCAATTGAGTATGAAAAGATTTCCCTTAAAACTACAATAATGACTTGTAAGATAGCATAACCTTAGCACACTTAGAGCAAACTAAAGTAACAAGTCAATCAGAAATAACAGTTAACAAATAGAGAAAAAAAGAGCAGAACTTAGCTAAGGCTAGTGAGTCCTGCTCCAGACCTGTAAACCAATCACCTCACTTTCTAGCTTGAACCTACACAGTAGACTTGAATTTAAACCTCATTAAGGGCAACCAGAAATCAGGAAATCAAATCCTAGAGATTAAAATGAACTAGAACTCTTGCCCAAGAACACATTAAAGCTTCAATCATAAGTCTCAAATTACTTGCCATGCCCAAGGATTTCTAAAGATTCACAAAATCTCAGGAATAAGAATGATATAAGTTTACGATAGGCATACTTATACCCAAAATCCATCAGAAATTATACAGCTTCATAAACCACAACTTCTTAGTGAACTGAACTCAAAAACAAACAATAAAAAAATTAAAACTTAGCTTTAATCTGAAGATTTTGTTCTCGGTGAGGAAGAGATTGCAGGACACCAACTCCAACCCAATTTATCAAGCAGCACTTTAAACCCTCTCAAAACCAGAAAGGAAACAAAGATAATCAGAAAATTTGAATTTTAGTAAATTCTCTAACATGCAGAAGCAAATAAGAGGTTTAAAATTTAAAACAGAAAATATTAGAGCCATTTTACCTTCTTGGAAAGAAATCAGAAATCAAAGCACCACTGTAAAAAGCAGAGAACGAGAGAAGAGAGTAGAGTAGAGGAGGCAGTAAGGGAGAGAGTTTGGAGCTAGGGAGGCTCTGCCTTCCTGCAGAAAACAAGAGAGTTAGAGAGTGTGAAGAGAGAGTGAATACAGAGAGAGACTTACCGTGTAGAAACAGAGAGGATGAGGAAGAGAAAGCAACTGGAGAAGGATCGAGGGAGAGAAACAGAAAGAGTAGCGAGAGAGAGACAGAGAGAACGAGAGAGGGAGAAGAGAGGCGTAGGGTTGTGTTTGGGAGAGGGAGGCGAGTGAGAGTGAATGAATTAGGGTTAGAAAGAGTAGGGTTTCTGGAACATGGGCCGGGTTGAACAAATTGTGGGCTAGGAATTTAATTGCTTTATGGGCCTAAGGAATAGAGTTATGGGCCGAAAATAATAAAATCTAATGGGCCGAATTATTTAAATCTAATGGGCCCAGTTACTAAAATTAAGATAATTAATACTTAACTAATTAAATTAATTAAGTAAAGCTCACTTAATTAATTTTAATGGACTAGTTTAACATGTAATAAGTTAAGACTAAATTAAACTGAGCTTATCATTTTAATTAAGGTTGAGTTACATCAATTAGAAATACTAATAAGGGAAGAAATGATAGTAATATATATATATATATATAT
>JAPKLX010000068.1:1115210-1155275 GCA_026898415.1 Leonotis leonurus | reverse complement strand
GAGCCCCTTAGACTCGTACCCTCAAGGCGAAGATCAGATACCAATGACTAGATTCTTCTGGGGCTCCATTGGGGAGCATCGGAAGATGGATTGGGTCAGCTGGAAGCAGATTTGTTTACCTAGAGATGAGGGTGGTCTTGGTATTCACCGTCTCTCAAATTTGGTGTTAGCCTTCAGCTATAAGCTCTGGTGGCGCTTTTAGGTTCGGGATTCCCTCTGGTCTAGGTATTTGTGGGCTAAGTACTATCGTGGTAATTCCCCTTTGCGTGTTGCTTTCTCTGTGCATGATAGTAGTATCTGGAGAGGTTTGTTGCATTCTAGTATTGCTACGCATGCTTATATTCGTTGGTCTCTCAGGAATGGTCGGGTGGACTTTTGGGATGATGTCTGGCATGGGGATCATCCCCTGTCCGGACTTCGGGTGACCGAGAGTCATCTCGCCCATCCCCGTGTATGTGATTTTTGGCATGATTCTATGTGCGATATGGATGCTCTCACTTGAGAGAGACATGGTGCAGCCCACTTGCGACACACAGTGACAGAGATTAGACTTCTTCTTCAGCAGCTTCAGGCTCGTTTCTCTCACATCCACAGGAAAGGGAACCGAGCTGCAGATTTTTTAGCCCGGAGGGGGACCCAGACCCCGGGCATGATGGTGTATGATTTGATGACAGCGCCGAGATATTTTGTGGCACTAGTTAGGATGGACCATCATGGTTACCTAACTTCTGATTCCGTCATAGATAGATCCATTATTTTATATTTTATTTTTCTTTTTCTCCTTTTGGTGATTTATATCCATTTGTGGGCATAGGTTTGCGTTCTTCCTTTTGTTGATTTGTTGCTTATTATTTGGATGGCGGGTCACTTTTGGGCACAACAACTTGTATTGACATTGTTCATTTGATAGGTTATATACAGGTTGGGAGGCTGCCTAACTCCCTCAGGGGTGTTTTGATTTAAAAAAAAAACTGAACCCTAAACCCTAAACAAAATCTTAAACCCTAATCTAAACCATAAACCATAAACCCTAATCTAAACCCTAAATCATAAACCTAAACCCTAAACCCTAAACTAAACCTTAAATCGTAAATGGAATCTTAAAGCTCTTAACCGTAAATCCTAAACTCTATCTCTCTCTCCATCTCATCACTCTTTCACTCTCATCACTTTGTAACACACTCTCTGTCACTTCAATCTCTCATCGTTCTCTCTCTCTTTCTTAACTAACTCTCTCCCTCTCTCTCTCTCTCTCTCTTCTATCTCTCTCATCACTCTCTTTTACCTCTCTCAGTCTTACTCCCTCTCTTATCTCTCTCTCTTTCTTAACTCTCTCTCTATATATATATTCTATCTCCCTCATAAACTCTCTTTTACCTCTCTTAGTCTTACTCCCTCTCTTATCACTTTCTCTCTCCCGCTTCTTTCTATCTATTCACTCCCTCTAACCTCTCTCTCTCTCTTACGTCTCTCTCTCATCAGTCTCACTCTCTCTGATCTCTCTATTTTCTTTCATTTCATTAAACCTTAAATGTCATGCCCCAAATCTCAAGGGACGACACATGCGCCAAGGGCGTGACTGGGCGGGAATAAAAGAAGCGAGGAAGAAAGGGGGCATTGTGTTCGTGTGCATTATAAGAGAGATTTGTCCTTGAAAATCGGACAGCATCTCCTCTATAACTTTGACTATGCCATTTTACAACCCAAACAGCTAAACAATGCAAAGACAATGTGTATAATAATGAATCTAAAATGAATCATATGCAATTTGGAGATAATACAGCTCGATACATGGGAACGGTAATCCAGAATCCCAAGCGGCCGAATCATCCAATATTAAAGACAGGGTTGGAGATAATACAGCTCATCTCGTAGGAATGGTAATCCAGAATCCTCGAGAGGCCGAATCGTCCAATAAGAACCGTCAATCAAAGGCGGAGGTTAGTGAGCCTAGCTCGCCAAAAGGAGTCACTCACCCAGCTCACCAAGTGTGGTCGGCATTCGCTCGAACACTACATTAGGGGCCGAGGAGTTGAGCATCCAAGAGGGGCCGACTACTTCTAAGCTCTCCTATGCACGTGTATGCATGTAATGGGCAATGATAATATGATAACATGAACATTTATTAATAATGGCCGATGAGGCCTTCATGGAATGAGGAAATGATCTTAGAGTTTAAACATATATATTATCACACACATATACGTGGATGATAATTATTTCATAAATATTATTACATACGTGAGTATGGCAACGGAAATTCTTATGAATAGAACGGTAAACCGTTCTCGTGATGAAGAAATCGTCATCCCAATAACACCATTCCTCAGCCACACACATCATGCAGCTTCCTTAGCCTGTGAAATTTTTTGTAAAACGTGGGGTGAGTACTAGTGCACTCAGTTGGGTTTTTCATAAAATGAAAGACATAGTCTCTGTTCAGTATACTTACCTTAGAAGGTTTTAAAACAAAAATAACTTCTAAGTAAGCAAAACATTTGTGCATAAATTAAACATGACCCGTCATGACGTTACATTTATATAGATTATGTCTCGTGCCTTTTACCACCGACGGATCATAAACATTCAGTCAAATAGGGCTCGGCGAACTGTACACCCTAACATAGCATGAGTCAAAACCCGATGGTGATCAACCCACCGCAGTAGAGACTAAGTGATCACAGTCCTTAAATCTACGTGTTAGGCCGAATAAGAACCCCCGGCGGTCGATAAGAGCATTGAACAATCCATACCTTTGTGAAAACATTTTAACAGAGATCCATGGATTTTTCATTTAGAGAAAATAGCTTAGTAACTCAAAATACATATATATCCCCAACCTTTCACCGATGATATTCCTCGATTACGGGAAAACCGTAAATCCTTATGAGCTCAAATTTGGGTGCTTGGTACCTGTTAGTCATAGGGAATATATTTTGGCTTTAATTTCCAAAAAGGAACTATAGATAAGAAGTAATAAATTTTTAGGCTTAATAATATTCTTTTTATCACGTAATAAATTAATTTGGCAGCAACCGGACTGTCAAATGATTTTGGCCAAGAAGGCAAAAATACTCCAAACATTATTCCCTATAGGAATATGTATAAACATTTTTAAAATATGCATAGGAGAAAACCATTTCAAAAAAGGACGTGAAACGAAGAAGAAAACGAGAGGTGAAGTTATGATAAAATTTCAGCGACGGCGAGGTCGCTACGGTCACCCAATGGCGGTTGAGCCACCTTCATTGAGTTCCCGAGCTTCCATTTCCTTGCCTCGGCATACCTTTTTGACTCGACTTGACCTCGGAACGAAGCTTCGAGAGCTTCGAGAGCTTGACAATGGCAACGGAGGGAGAAAAGAATGAAGAAGAAGTGGGGGGGAGAAGAAAGTGTGTTGTGCGTGAATGGGGGGAGGGAAGTCTTGACTCCCCCTTGCTATTTATAAAAAACTTTAGATTTTTTTTTATTTTTATTATATTATATTATATTATTATTAATGCTTTAACCTTAAAACGCCGTAACTTCTACACACGACCTCCTTTTCGAGCAAACCTAACGTCAACATCTCCCTTTCTTCATACTCTATATAATGACTATAATATTGATATAGTTTCGGTCATGCATGGAAAAACTATTTTTTTTATGACGTGCTTAAACTTTAAAAATTCATAGCGGATGCGTACGAGCTCCTTTTTGGGTAAACCTAGTGCCAATATTTTTCTTTTGAAAAACTCTACGCAAGGAGTATAATATGTATATACTTTCGACTTATGCATGAAAAGCTCATTTTTTTAAATAAACCCTTTAAAAAGCTTTGTCGGTCTGCCAAATTAACATGGTAGGTCCTAACAGGCTCTAGGTTTTTCCTAAAATTCTTATTTCTTCATACCTAGGTCCCTTAATAGTTAGAACACTTAAAAGTATAATTTAGAAATTAGCGGGATATTACATCCCTCTCCCCTTAAAAAAATTTCATCCTCGAAATTTCATGTTACCTGAGAGAATAAATCAGGATACTGACTCCTGAATTTATCCTCTATTTCCCATGTAGCCTCATCTTTCCCATGATGGTTCCATAGAACTTTTACGAGAGAAATTTCTTTATTCCTTAATACTTTGACCTTCCTATCCAATATCGATATTAGCTTTTCCTCATAAGTTAAGTCCTCAGTAAGGACTACCTGATCATATGTTATGACATGCTTCTGATCGAAGACGTACTTTCGAAGTTGGGAGACATGGAAGACGTTATGAACATCCCCAATACTTGGTGGCAGTGCTAACTTATAGGCAACAGAGCCTATCCTTTCTAGGATTTCAAAAGGTCCTATATACCTTGGACTTAGCTTTCCCCTTTTTCCGAAACGTACTACTCCTCGAGTAGGTGAAACTTTTAGGAATACCCGATCCCCGACCATAAACTGTAAATCTGTTCGGCTCTTATCCGAGTAGGACTTTTGCCTATCCTAAGCTTCTTTGATTCTTTGTCGGATTTGGGCAATTATCTCAACTATTTGTTGTACCATTTCGGGTCCCAACAATTGTCTCTCGCCTACTTCATCCCAGTAAAGTGGCGATCGACATTTTCTCCCATAGAGAGCCTCATAAGGTGCCATTCCTATTGTTGCCTGATAACTATTTATAGGCAAACTCGATCAACGGAAGAATTTCTTCTTAGCTCCCACCTCTGTCTGCCACGACTGCTTGCAGCATATCTTCTAATATCTGTATAGTTCGTTCCGACTGTCCATCAGTTTGTGAGTGAAATGCGGTACTAATATTCAACCTTGTTCCCATGGCCTCTTGTAAGCTTTTCCAGAACTTAGACGTAAATCTCGTGTCTCGATCTGATGTGATTGACACAGGTACGCCATGAAGACGTACAATCTCCTTGACATAAATCTTGGCTAGTTTATCCAGATCAAAAGTCATTCTAATTGGCAAGAAATGTGCTGACTTTGTTAAACGATCGACCACTACCCAGATAGCAGTGTTCCCTTTTGTTGATTTTGGAAAACTTACCACAAAGTCCATGTTGACATGTTCCCACTTCCATTCTGGAATTGGTAATGGTTGCAGCAATCCAGATGGTCGTTGATGTATAGCTTTGACTTGTTGACATGTTAGACAACGTTCAACGAACATCGCCACATCCTTCTTCATTCCAGCCCACCAAAAATTTCTTTTAAGATCTCTGTACATTTTGGTACTCCTAGGGTGAGCGGTGTACGGAGTATTGTGAGCTTCGCTCATGATTTCATTCCTCAACTTTTGAACAGCCGGTATGCACAACCTACCTTGAAACATCAAGGCATTATCCCTAGTTTCTGCGTATCCTTTTGTATCTTCGGTTCTTGCCTTTAAACGCATTTCTTTTAGGAACTTATCCTCTTGTTGTGCTATCACAATTCTCTCCCTTAGGTCTGGTTCAACTATCATAGCTGCAACTACACCTTTAACTGCTTCTGGTGGATAAACTACTTCCAATTTGAAAGATTCGAATTCCTTGAGTAATTCTTTTTCTTGCGTAAGAAGACATCCCATCTTAGCTTTTGTTTTTCGGCTTAAGGCGTCAGCTACCACATTGGCCTTTCCTGGATGGTAGTTGATCGTACAATCATAATCCTTGACTAGCTCGAGTCATCTCCTTTGTCACATGTTCAAATCCTTTTGTTCAAAGAAGTATTTTAAATTCTTGTGATCAGTAAAGATCTCACACTTAACTCCATAGAGATAGTGTCTCCATATCTTTAAGGCATGAACAACTGCAGCGAGTTCAAGATCATGAGTCGGATAGTTTAACTCATGGGGCTTCAACTGACGAGATGCGTATGCAATTACTCTATGGTTTTGCATTAACACACAACCCAATCCAAGGTTAGATGCATTAGTATAAACGATGAATCCTTCATTTCCTTCTGGTACAGCTAACACCGGGGCCGTAGTTAACTTTATTTTTAGTTCTTGAAAACTAGCCTCGCAACTTTCCGACCATGTGAACTTAAGTCCCTTCTTGAGCAATTGCGTTAATGGCCTTGCTAGCTTTGAGAATCCTTTAATGAATATCCGGTAATATCCCACCAAACCGAGAAAACTACGAATCTCGTTGGCATTCGTTGTTGTTTTCCAATGCTTGACTGCCTCAATCTTGGCCGGATCAACTTTGATTCCTTCCGCAGACACTATATGTCCAAGGAACATAACCTCCTTGAGCCAAAACTCGCACTTGCTGTATTTGGCATACAATTTTTCCGCTCGCAAGGTATCAAGCACAATGCGTAGGTGTTCTGCATGCTGATCCTCATTTTTAGAATATATGAGGATATCGTCGATGAATACCAAGACAAAGTTATCTAGGTATTGATTAAATATCCGGTTCATCAAGTCCATGAAAACTACTGGAGCATTTGTTAAGCCAAAAGACATCACAATGAACTCATAATGTCCATATCTTGTTCGAAAAGCTGTTTTTGGAATATCCTCCTTTCTTATCTTGAGTTGGTGATAACCTGAACGCAAGTCAATTTTGGAAAAGACAGTTGCTCCCTTTAATTGGTCAAAGAGATCATCTATCCTTGGAAGAGGATACCTGTTTTTAATGGTAAGCTTGTTTAATTCTCGATAATCAATGCATATTCTCAGTGACCCATCTTTCTTCTTGACAAATAGAACTGGCGCGCCCCATGGTGAAACACTTGGTCGGATAAAACCAAGTTCCATTAGTTCTTGTAGCGTATGTACGGTAGGGTTTTTCAATCCAGACTCTGTGAAATTCTTGAATCCCAATAAATTATCTGTTCTCACCAATGGATCCTTCATCCTTTAACAACCCTGAATTGCAGCAGCTTCTTATTGTAAGAATTTCATTTCTATTCGATTTGTAGTGGCGAATACGCGATAGACTTTGCCTGTATGTAATTATTTTCCATTTATGTTGTCGGGGTGGACTTTCGTGAAAAATAGTTCAAAAGATTATGTCAAAAAAATGTGGTGATAAATTGATTTAATTAGGAAGGGTATGTTTTAGCGGGAACGAAGATTTAATTTTTCTGCTCTATCAAATTTGTTTGTATAGATGAGATTTTGTAATTTGGTTGTTTTGTCACTTGAATTGGCTCTTAACTGCATCTTTACCTAGCTTGTGACACTAGAGAGAATGAAGTGTTATATGTAAGAGTTGAGCCCGATATATTTGTTGGTTTCAAATTCGTGTAGACACGAAGAAGCTAGTTTAGTTTCTATATCAAGAAATTGGATATAGTAGTGTTAGCTAAGCTTTGTTGAGATGAACTATGAAGCTGTATAGTTAGTTTTGTGCTTGTTGAATGAGCATTTGATGCTCGATTGAATAAAAAAATATTCGCTTCAGATCTCAGCCTGATCAATATAGTGCGTTTAACACTTGTTTTGCATGTGCAAAGTAATGGAATAGTGAAGTCTGAAAATCTTATCAGCCCTTCAAGGTTTTGGTGCATGCGCGTGTTATTTAGATTCCTGCAACCTGTTCGGTTATTCCCTTCAAAATCGAATGCATGTGTGTATTATGAAATCATGTAGAATCATAATATCTGCGTGAAAGTTCACACTCACACACACACAAACATGTATACATATATATATAGTGATGGAGTTTGTTATTACTAAGGTATAGTTGATCTTTTTTTTTTCTTTATTGCTTCATGATTCTGTGTTGTTCGTGGTGATTTTCTAATGAGTGGTTGATAAATTTTCTCAAATCAAATTGCCATTCAAATGATGATACAATAAAGGACACTTTAGGCCATGGTTTCCCCTATTGAATGTGTAGTAGGAAGAAAGGCAGTAGTAGGAACATATGTTTGAGCATATGATTTATGTGATTGTTCTCACTTGGTAAATAAATGATGATGAGTATATGCAGAATATAACTTGTGCAATTTGACTTCTTCTTCAGAGATTTCATAATCTAATTATGGAGTGTCTGGATCTTCATTGTCTCAATAGACTAATGGATCATTGATTAACTATTAGTAAAACATTCCTCATTATATTTGTGGCAACATTCAAGTACATGTATGGTCCTTTAAGTTATAATTCTGAATTTACTTGCTAGGCTCAGCTTTTTCGGAAATCCGCTAGGGATGGATAATGGATAATATGGGACATTTGACTGCATCCAACTCTCAATTTGTACGTATGAGTATGGAATGATGATGGTGTTCCAGCAAATTATTTGTTGATTATGCATCTTGTTTAAGTGCTCTACTAACAAGTGATTTGCACTCCCTTGATACCACAGCAAGAAAAGCAGAAGGCTGCAGTAAACGAGATGATCGACAAGCTCACGTCCTCATGCTGGGACAAATGCATCACCGGAACTCCTGGTAGTAGTTTTAGTTCTAGTGAATCTAGCTGTCTCACCAACTGTGCTAAACGCTACCTGGATACAACTATGCTCGTCATGAGACGTCTCCAGCAGCAATAACGAACTCTCATTTCGATCTTTTGTAAAATCTTCTGATTCTGTTGTCACTTAAATGATGAAACCGTGATCCCTCTTTGATGATTCCTATTCTAACTCAGTGTAGTGATTTTACTCAGTTGTTTGGGCTTGCTTTTCACAGTGTTATGATGAAACCATGATCGCTAAAAAACATATTGAAACTTCCTCAAAAATGTAAGTAGTTTTAGCTTCATTATCAACATTTGCCCTCTGCCCTGTTAGCTTGGTTGGTTCTTTATCTCCTAATTTATAGTAAGTGAAGGAATGAATGAACTAGTTCGCCACTTCCATTTAGTTTTTGTTGTGTTGTCTCTTTACAAAGTTCTGAACTTACATTGATAGTATGTGGACGAATCAATTTCTTGAGAGTGATAATGTTGAGTTTGGGTTCATGAATCTCGACTATCTGCCTTCTATATTAGCCTTGAAGCTCATATCATCTTTTACTATATAGATTTACAGTGAAATATCTTTGTTGGATTTCCCCTCTCTTATGGGGGATCAATTGTTAATTCATTGTTGTGATAAACGTTATACGAGCCTTGAATTTCGTAAAATCTTATATTAGTTGAATTACAGGGTGGAGAGATCTTCATTGTGTATGGAGAGATTTAGTCGTGTGTTAATATTTCTTAAGCCTTGTTTCAATTATACGATACTATGATTCCATTCTTGGAGCTGCATTTTATTAATTAACGAGTGTGACCCTGATGTTTTGTGTCTCAATGTGGGTTCATAGTTTAGCTATGAATCATATGTTATTGCCCTCATAATGACTAGTTTGTTCTACTTCATGGCAGTGAGAAATCTCCTGATCGAATTCCTTACATTTTTCCTATTGCTATTGTGTTGTGCTCATGCACTTTAGCGTTCTTACTTATTCTTTTGAAGAAAGGGCCTACATCACTCTTACGAGCACTGGCAAAATCAGGCTTCACTGCAGCATTCTCTCTGATATTTGTTTCTGAGATTGGAGACAAGGTATAATATTGCAGAAATAGGTTTTTTGCCTTTATTGAACTCGAACTCTAGTGTATCTGTGCCAGAATTATCATGTGCTTCTGATTTATAAGTATTAGCCTCTGATCTATAGTTGAGGTTGGCAGATGTTGATCAGCTTTAATTTGGTTACAGTTTTGCTTTCATTTGACAGACTTTCTTCATTGCTGCTCTCTTGGCCATGCAATATGACAAAGTGCTGGTATCTCTCTCTCTTTCTCTGAGAAAGTCCATATTGAAATTGAGTCTCATCTTTTTTTCTTCTTCTTTAATTAAGTTTATTGATTTAAAACAAATGATTATTTTTGCAGTGGTATTTGGATGAAATATTCAGCTGGAAGAGTTGCAGGATAAAAATTTATTGCATTTTTTTTCCATTCTTATGAAGAAGGGGCCCTCTTGATTTTTCAAAGCTGGATAACTATATGCATATGTTCAAGGGCAGCAGTTCAAGGTAGAAGATGCTAGAAATGCCACTCTTGTATTTAATAGAATCTCATATATTTGAGAGAACTTGTACTTGAGTTTATATTTATGGAATACAATATTCTTTTACTTTTATTGTATATAAACATTATGGCAACACACATATTAAAAATTATAGCAAATAAATGTAGAAAAACTAATATAAAAAATTATAGAACAATTGCTTAAAATTATTTAACTCTACCACAACGGTTTTAAAAACCGATGTCTATGAGCGAGAACCAATGTTGTAGGTATCTACGACAACGGTTAAAAACCGTTGTCTATGAGCGAGGACCGTTGTCGTAGGTATCTACGACAACGGTTAAAAACCGTTGTCTATGAGCGCCTTTTTCCAAGAGCTACAACAACACCACTTACGACAAGGGCGGGATTTGAGCTACGACAACGGTTTTTAACCCTTGTCATATCCCCTTTTTCTTGTAGTATAAACTAATCCTCAAACCTTAAACCATAACCCTAGCTAAACCTAAACACTAAACCGTAAACCCAAAACCTAAAATCCTAAACCAACCCTAAACTCTAAACTAAACCTAAACCTTAAGCTAACCAAAAACCCTAACCACCCTAAACCTTAAATCATAAATCTTAAATCCTAAACCATATCCCGAAACTGTAATACCCCATTTTTTTTAATTCCGAAATAAACGATATTCGGACGCGATTATAAATTATATATTGAACGTTGTAGTATATTAATGAGAGTTTCTATAAGTGAAGAAGAATTTTGGTTTAAGATGAAACTAAGGTCTTAATTATTTAGTATTAAGAGAGCTTATCATTTAATTAATTCGAAAGGGGCTTATGATTAATTTTTATTAAAGCTTTAAGATTTCTACAATAAACATAAGAGAATAAGAGCCAATGAGAACTTAGATAAGATGTTATTTATCAAGTAGTGTTAAAGCACTATCTTTAATTATTTTAGATGAGATTTCATTATTACTATCTTATAATCCTTAAAGCATTAGTAATAAAAGTATAAGATGGGTAGTATATAACTGAATACTTATATATATATATATGAGTATAGATGGCTGTGGAATGAATAAACAAAGAAAGAAATAAAATAAAAAAAAATCTAAACAAAATCTATAAGTACAAACTATCCCAAGTTAAGTAAACTAGGAGCAAAAGTCAGAGTTGCCCCAAGTTGAGTAAAGGTCAAAAAGGATACTATCAAAAGAATACAAAATCTATAAGAAAGATTTGGACGGTTGCAATTAGGAAAGGATGGCAGGGGCTGTACTTCAACATTCTCTCACAAGCAACATTCTCTCACAAGCAAGACTCTGCAGGGCCTGCCCAAAATGGACCAATAAGATAAAAAGGGGAAAGTTAGAACAAGTGGATGTCTGAAACAAAGGAGAGGCAAAGTTGCTACACCTCCACAAATTGCATAAAATACTTAGGATATAACAAATATAATATATTACATAAAGCAAATAAAAGATCTAAGCTAAATGACATAAAGCAGCTACAGCAGCATAAGGCAGAAAGTGAAGGAAGGTGATAAGACAGTAGGGCTGCAGGGAAGGAACTAGCAATACAAGTGGCAGTGGCAGTAGACTGCAAAAGTCTTCGGTTGAGTGAGAGGAGAGAAGTCCTTCATCCAAGTTTTCTTCCATGCCCTACAATAATAGCCTTAAAGTCTATTAGAACTAGATACCAAGTCTTAAGCACTAAAATAAACAACACACACTCCAATCAACTATAAAAGGGGTGCAAGGCTGCCTTAGGATACGTTTAACACCACCCACAAATCAACACAAAACCACTCAAAAACACTAGCACAAGTGCAGCCACAATCTCATTCAAGAAGAAGTAGTTAAGAGGTAAGAAATAAAGCTCTAGCTATACATTCAGTTTATATCTTTAGAGTATCAACTTTTGATTATGTTTTAAACACTAATCTCCATTCCTGCACTCCAATTAAAATCCCTGAATACAGAAAACATGTATATAATTTATCCAGATTTCAATAAGAAGTTGAAATGATTCTAAACTCAAGATTTAACAAAACTTTAGATTAAGACATAAAGGATACCAGAATTTGATACTTAGAACCCTTCTCTATACATAACATAGAAGTATCAACTATACAGTTTCCAGATTTTAAGGCATAGACATAGAGGCTGATTTCCATATTTTAGAAAATAAGACTAAATCCTTTAGTCTTTTAAAAGTCCAGTTTATATAATTATTTTTTTTAAAAAAAATATCAGTTTAATGGACAGAATATTGAGTTTAAACTATGGGTTCAAAACACGAAAAATTCAGATTTCCACCACAGAACATAGAAGCTTCAGATAAGTTCAGAAATTCAAATCATAGATCTATACATGTGTTTTAGAATTTTAGTACATAGCCTATACCTATACTTTCAGCTTCAGAACATAGATATATATGTATAAGAATATCTTTTGATTCTAGAACAAAGACAAAACTTGGAGTTAATTTCAGAATTTGCAGAAACATAGAACTATATTTAAAAATTCAGGATTTAGAGAACTCTAAACCTATATTTTCAGATTACATAACATAGAACTTTAAGCATGCTTGTGTGCTGCCAAAATTAGAACACTATCCTATCCCAATTTCATTTAGTCAATAAAAACAGAGAATTAAATTAACTATCAAACATTGTAAAATCATAACCAAAAGCACAACTAGATAAATAAAGAAAGAAAGCAGACTTAACTGCTGTTCCAATTCATCATGTATGCAGCCAAAGTGACAACCGAAGCACCCCGAGCTAGTGCCGACCCATCCACGTTCTGTTTCCCAAGCTTAGGAACCGAGCTACATCTAGCCCCAAACTGAAAACTCGCAGTCCCCTTAGAAATTCAACAAGAAGGAAAATTAAATGTCTAAAAAATAAATGCTTGGACAGAAGCATGTTTTAGTTAAATTCATATAAAATTTTGAACAGATTTAAAAACATGCAATTTAGGAAGTCAGATGCACAGAATTAACACTCAAATTAAACAACATTAAATCAGAATTGTAAGAACAGAGGAAGAAGCTCTGGGAGAAATTCTGTAAAATAAATTATGAGAAGTTTTAGGAAGCAAAATTTTAAGATCTAAAACTGAAAGTTAAAACCTACAAATTTAGAAATAGAGTAAGGAAAGGATTTTACCTTCATAGGGATGATTCAGTCGACAGAAACCCGTTGAGCTCCTCGCCTTGCAGTGGGAGAGAGAGCGATAGGGAGTGAGAGAGAACTGAAAGGGAGAGAGATTGAGTTAGAGCAGTGAGCAGAGAAGAGAATTAGAAGCGTAATCTGGAAAAAGAAACAGAGATGGATTGAGAGAGTAAGATAGAAACAGAGAGAAGGGAGAAGAAAACAGAGAAACTTACTGTAATGGTGGCACGACGGTGGATGGCTTCGGGCAAGAAAGGGGCCGACTATGGCTGGGCGCCGCTGGAAAAATTTAGAGAGAAAGAGAAACGAGAGAGAGATGAAAGGAAGAAGAGGCAGAGAGTGAGGGAGAGGGAAGCAGAAAGGAGGCGAGTGTAGTGTGTGTCTGGGGAGGAAGGAGGAATGAGAGAAAGAATGAGGATGAAAGTGAGTTAGGGTTAGATAGAGTGTTTTAGGGTTTGGGCCGGGTAACTGGGCCGGGTTACACCAAAGAGTGGGCTGGGGAATTAAATTCTTCTGGGCCTTAAGAAATAGAGTGAATGGGCCGAGAATATTAATCCTATGGGCCGAGTTGTGGGCCCAGTCTAATAATTTATTGGGCTTAAGTTTAAATAGGATAATAGATATTAGTGGGCTGAAATTAATACTAATGGGCCGAGAATTTTAAATTAGGATTGAGCCCAGTTTATTAATCTTAAGATAATTAATACTTAAACTAATTAAATTTAGTTTATCATTTTAATTAAGGTTGAGTTACATCAAGTAGAAATATTAATAATGGAAGAAGGGATAGTAAATATATGCATTTAGTATTAATATTTAGGGCTTATAATTTAGATAATTAAAGCCTAAGTATTAAATCAAAGAGATCCAATTTATTTAGTAATTGAGATCTAAATTAAGAGAATTTATGTCTCTAATTTTATTAAGGATTTATTTAAGAGAATTATAGTTTAAGGTTATTTAAAGAGTTAAATAACTAGAAATTACAAATATTATTGAATAATTAATTGTTGAGAATTAATTATTTCATTAAGTGTTAATACACTTATTGCACTTAAAAGCAATTATCGGAGTGATTGAATCGAAGATTCAACACCTTAAATAATAGTGATCTGAAGTATTAATACCTCGATTTACGAGTCGAATCGAGAACCAAGAATATATATATTCTTACGATTAAAGGTTCCAAATGCACGAAGGGCATTTTAATTTATACGAGTTTTTCTAAAGGTTCGTACGAGAGACCTATTTCGTGTTTCGAGACCAAAGCAAGTGCAATCCAAAGTTATCCAAGTAGGCTTTCTATCCTATACATCAAGTGTAGGCTTTCTTATACAAACAAAAATATGTATGCTCATATGCATTTATGTTATTTTATTTCGAAGAGATTTTGAATTGAAAATATGTTTCAAGTATTGTCTGCCATAAAATGTTTATGATTTTCGTATGATACCTATCTGCTCAATGAAGTTAAAAGAATCGAATTCGGATTCCAGTGGGTTAGCGTCTCCACTCGAACTAGTGTTCAAAAAGGGTTCCAGTGGGTTAGCGTCTCCACTCGAACTAGTGTTCAAAAAGGGTTCTAGTGGGTTAGCGTCTCCACTCGAACTAGTGTACACAAGGTAACCGTGAGTCATCGAACGGGTTGGCCGGTTAAAGTGACTGTGAGCCGATGAAGGTGTTGGCCGGTCAAGGTGTTCGTGGAAGGTGGCCACCTTCCCGACACAAAGAAGAAGAAGAAGTTACAGATATGATAGATTACTCAAAGAACTTAGACTGTACAGTCGAACTTTAAGATTTCACAAAAGGATTTTAGTGAACATAGGTTCTTTAGAGAAAAAAATCCCTGTGTTTCACTTACAATGGCATGACAATTATATTTGTATGTGTGCGATTTTGGCATGTGTCTACTGAGTACAATTTGTACTCAGCCCTGCATATATTTATAAATGTGCAGGTTGAGCGATGATGAAGGAGGAGTGCTACGTTCGGGCTTTTGTCGATCTCTTATTAGTTGACTCTTGGGGGTTCTACATGTCTTCACACATGTAGAGCTTTTAGCGATCCAAGTAACTTTCCGCTGCTATTTTGAGATCATTGTGTAATAAAACTTAAGACTTGAGTTTCTCTCATGATATGTTGCACGCATTGAGCATAAGACTCAAGCCCTCTTTCTTGCTAATCATGTATAATAAATTATCCGCCCAGTTATGAGACTGTTGTTCACTTTTGTCCTCGTTCCATTACCCCATTTCTATCTCGATTTCTTTAAATCCCTTTTCAAGTCACGGTTTTCCCCGACTTCGCTATCCATAGCGGTGGGCGGGCGTGACAAAAGCAAGTGCAATCCAAAGTTATCCAAGTAGGATTTCGAAAGGATTTCAAATTGAGGAAATAAGTTTCAAAGTATTGTCTTGCCGAAATGATTTATGTTTTGTATAAATGCCTATCTGATTAAGGGTACCTGGTTTAAGGATCCTGGATTCCTGGTTTAAGGATCCGAAGAATTGAAATCGAATTCGGGTTCCAATGGGTAGGCAACCCCACTCGAACTAGTGTACACAAGTAACCGTGAGTCATTGTTAAGGGTTGGCCGGTTAAAGGACCGTGAGTCATTGAAGATGTCGACCGGTTCAGTGTTCGTAGAAGGTGGCCACCTTCTCGGTACCATAAATTAAAAGTGCAGATATGGCGGTATTCTAAAGAAAATATGACTGCAGTCAAATATCAGTTTTCACAAAAAGGATTTAGTGAACGTAGGTGCCTTTAAAGATAAAATCCCTACGTGTCACTCTTACGGCATTGACAATTATATATGTATGTGTGTGATTTTGGCATGTGCCTACTGAGTACGTTTGTACTCAGCCCTGCATGTATTTATAAATGTGCAGGTTGAGACGTGATGATGGGAGATGCTATGGCAAGCTTGTCGGTCTTTTATTAAATCTTGGGTGTCTACGTGTCTTCATACACGTAGACTTCAGTCGATCCTTATTCCGCTGCGTGAGTTTCCATCAGTTTTCGTTTGGCGAAGTTGCCAATTATGTAAATTAAATCTTCAGTTGAACTGAACTCAGTTATCAAATGATCTTTCAATTCAGTCAAAGCTTTCAGTATAATCAGTATTCCACTTTATCCTTCATTTATTTATCTATTAGTCGCGCGCCCGGACTCTGCCGGGGAGGGCGGAGGGACGGGGTGTGACAACTACCCACCTCAATTAGGAGGTGATTGATGAAGTGGCGTCTTTGTCCCTTCGCACAAAACTTGACAACACTCAAGACAAGATTCGATCAGTTTACGACATTATCCTTGAAGCTTACAACCTCAAGCACTTTGAGGAATCAACATCTTCAGCATACCGGATGACGAGATCCAACAAGTAATAGAGGAGGTGGCTGTCGTTCCCTTTCCATGGGAAAACAAAATGTTCAACCGCAATCTATTCGACTCAGTGCATGATGGAACCCGTATGAGGGGCTCATGAAGACGCAGGATCCATAGGTTTAATAAATCACATGAATAATTAATTCTTAAAGCACATATGAGAATATAATGCGGAAATATAAATTATACCTTCTCCTTATGCTTAATCATCCGCTTGTGGAAAAACGATTTGAATCGCTAGCAAACGATCCACAATCCACACCGTAGGAATCCCCTTCTTGAATCTCAACAAAATCCAACCTTAGGAACTTCTATCTTATTCCCGGTCTATCTACTAGAATATCGTGTGGGCGAATCGATCTAGTAGTCTAGAGATAAAGAAGATCGAAAATTGGAGCGTTGAATGCTCTATAATTTTCGATAATTATGAGAATTAAATCTCATATGGGGCGTCAATTTCAAGTGCAGGAGAGAGAAATTGGTTTCTTCTTATTCTCTATTTATAGACATAGTGGGCTAGGATAAGGGCTTTTAATGTGAATGAATTAGATCCCAAATAATATAAACTATAATCCCCTCTAGATTAAATTAATTTACAAGTCTCCTTTTGGGCCCGATTGAATTTAATTAATTGGTTGGTCCAATATTTAGACTTAAATTAATTAATTTAAATTAAATTGTCCTCCAATTAATTACTCCATGTAAGTGCAACAAAGAACAGTTCTATTATAAATATTTATCGACTCCACTATAGGATAAATATTGAACTCATCTTGATTCATTCGAATTACGGACGTAACCCTTTTGTCATTAATTATTTCCCTCATTTAAGATTTTCTAAATCTATTAATTAATTGAGTTTGCTGACAACTCATAATTAATTAATATATTTATTCGTGAGTGATCCGGTTCAGACCTTTAATATTACATATGTAATAAACTCCCAACCGGCCGGGTTTCTTATGTAATAAACTTTTTTGTATGTCTCACGTGGATTTAATCAACTCATGTCATCGATACGTGATTCTGTACGCCTGACAATCGAGTACTTCTGGCTAAGCCAATCACTATGATCCAAGACATCACTCGTTTAGAGTTACGAAAAACTCACAAGCTTAGATGTATCAAGGCAGTGTATAATTGACCACCTATACTAATGTCATCGTCAAAGATTAATGAATTAATTTTTGAGACCTCGTTCTAAGTACAGCACGTTAGAACTTATCTCACTGTGAAACCTCTCAATATGTATACGCAAAGCATGTATATACACTTAAACATACCGACATCATTCTGTGAGCAAAGGTCAGTCGCATCGAAATGATATCGCAGCCTTTACAGTAACCACTGTGTCTTCCCAACAAATTCTCCTACATCATCGAGCATGTTATTCTCAACCTTACAGTGCCCTAGAAGGACACATAACCCTTCAATGAGTCACTTCTAATTCCCAAGGATCAATAACAAATTGAGAAGTTGCTCGGTCTTACAGTACAGTCTTTCGCCAGGGCTAACCATGTTCTCAGAAAACAACTCTTGGAAGTTGGTCACTCAAATCCTTCTTAGGAGGAGCCTCATGTTGGAAAGTCCTCACATAAAGCAGCACCAGAAATAGCAGAAATATCAACAACAGCAGATGTCGGGACCAAGAGAAAGGCTACCATACCTAAAGGTGCAGCTGCAAAAAAAGTCAATGAGACCGTTCCAAAGAAGACAAAGCAAGAAGCACCTTCTAAGAAATAGAAGAAGAACAAGGCTCCAACACCTGACTTTGCCCTTATTGATGAGTCAGCTGATGCACCCACTCCAACATATACACAGATCGATTTGCAAGCATACAAAGCTACAATTCCTCAAGCATCTGTTACTTCTGAACAAGGAGAAGAGGTTACCTCACCGCTTCAACAAATAGTTCAATCACAACCAGCTGTACAGTAGCATATACAACACATGATTCATATCTCTTCTCCAACACAACACACATCTCTGCAGCCCATAGCCATCATTTCGCCAAAACAGACCATCAACCCTTCTGTTCTCGAGAAAGAAGGCGAGATTTCGGACTCTGAGCTAAGGAATGCATAGATCGTCCTCGCACATATTAAGGAAGCATCAGTTGATGAAATTGCTGACTTAATGCCAAGAATTCAACTCACTCCAACAACTCACTCGATGGTTATTTGTCTTCACACTTATTTTAACATTCGAGACAATCCATACTACACCTTAGACGTTGTGCTCAAAATCATGTCAATTGAAGACATAAAGGTCGAAGAAGGAGATTTGATGAGTTATTTCTCGTTCATGGATCTGTACTATCTGCGCACCAAATTTCGAGTTTTGGTCCTGACCAGAATACGCCTAGAAGCAACAGAGCAGCATGTAGACTTGTGCTCTTACTACAGAAATTAGAGGGAACTGTACCACCGTGTTGGTCTGTTCCTAGAAGAGTCATCTTCGGACAGCGAACCCATAGATGAAGAAATTGAAATGGAATCTCCACCCAGAACATCAATGCCCAGAACCATCCCATTACGAATCGAAGTTAGCCTAGCTACGGCCATGAAGAGCATCCCAATAAAGAGAATTCGAAGGCCCCTAGTCTAAAATTCTATTCCTGATGAAGTATACACTCATGGCACAGCTCCAGCTGGGCACTCCTCCTCCCATTTCCTACACACTATGAAGCAAATAGTCCACAGTCAAGTTGCTACAGATGTCGCCAACCTCATCCAAGTCATCCTCGCTACAGATGAAGCAAATGGTCCACAGTCAACTAGAACTCAAATTGCTTTCTTTTTTCCCAAGCTTAAAAATGAACAGCAAGCAGCTTCTGAGCCGCAACACAAGAAAATCGTTGATCTACAGGGAAAGATCAATGCACAAAAGGCTCAGCTCGAGGAACTACATAAGTTAATCAACAACCCTATCGAGGGTATTTTGGCAAAATTTTCAACAGAGATGCATAAACAACTCACTACCTTTGAAAAAAAATACTTAAGGCAGAAGTCAAGAAACATATGCCTATTGTAGCAAAGGAGATGGAGTTGGCAACAACTAACGAAGTTGAAGAAATTAAGGGAATGTTCAAAAGTACTTAGGCTACAGGTGAACAACACAAAAACGACCTTATCATTGCTAACTCTATCCATGAGAAAAAGCACAACGAAATGGACAAGAACATTACTGTTCGGTTAACACACAAGATGGAGGCAGAGGATTAGATTAAGAATCTGAAAATGATCTCCAATCTTTTAAGACTGCAACAACCCCACTTTTTGATGCTGTCGAAAAGGGGGAATATATTGCAAAGGATGGAAGAAGAATTGAAAAGGAAAAAGGGAAAGAGAAGAAGGAAAAAGCTATGACAAAAGCCACAAAAGCTGCTACATCTCAAACGAAGATCAGATCCAGATCACAAGTAGCAACAAAAAAGCAGCAAGAAGGAACAGTGGTAAGAATCCAAGTGAAGGACGTACCATCTGCTGAAGCTATTCCCACACAAATCATCTATCTAGGAATAATTAAGGATGTAGACAAGAAGAAGAAGCCCGAAGCTAAAAAGACAAATGATAAACGCACAGCCAACTGGCTCCCAACCAAGAAGCTGCCACATCTTCATCCATGCCAATTGGTGGAAGAAGAGTTGTCATACAAAGGATGCCTGTAACCAACCTAGTTCAACTGCCTTTCTCAGATCTTACAGTCACAACCTCCGAAAAGGCTGTGATAGAATCAGCACAAGAGATGCTAAGTGCTAAACAGAAGGCTGCAGAAGAAGCGAGGCTTGTTGCGATAAGAATAACTGCTGAGAGTGCACAAAAACTACTTGACACTGCGACAACTGATGAAGTCTCCGCTTCTCAAAGGAAATGATATCAAGAAGAGGAGACAGAACGTAAGCGCCAAGAATTGGCTAAAATTGAAAGAGCAAAGCAGGCAGCAGAAGCTCACACCAGAAACTGGGGATGAATCAGCTCTAAGGAGAAAGCTCGATCATGCCAAGGAAACGTACAGAAGGAAATTCATCAAACCTAGATTCTGATCATCCAACATGACAGCAGCAGAAAGTTGGGTTCCAAACTCTTGATAGAACTTTAGAACATAATCAAAGAATGCTTCATTAAAGAGTATTACTTTGTGAAGTACAAAAACAGCTGCAACAAAGGGATCCAAGTGATGCATTCAAGCACTACCTTGATCACATCTACGATCAGAAAGCGGCAAATGAACTGAAGCAAGCAGCTGCAATTAACAACGTTGTACTCAACGCTCCTCCAAGAAAGGCCTTCAATCCGCCCATGCTCCCAGGGGGAAGATTTCCCGATATGACATCCATCCGTGCTTATATCAACAATACTGCATCAGAATTTAGATGTGAGTTCACACTTAAGGACCCAACCTACAAAATAATATATGAAGCAATCCATGTCAAGTAAGGCTTGAAAACAAAAGAGGAGCAAAGAAAGGAGATCAAAGAAGCACGCTGAAGGGCAAACAGATTGTGAAGCAGAATAGGTAGACCATACATTTTGTGAATCTATTTTAAACTTATTTTACCTTGTTTGATGTAAGCTTCTTTAACACAAACAAGTGATATAAAATGGAAAACATAATGGTATAACCAAATGTTCCCGCACAGACTCCAAAAGCACACTTTGGGACGTCGTGCGGGTTCATCTTGATTTGGTAATATCTTTGGTATGCATCCATCATGGAAAAAAGCTGACGGTCGGAGGTAGAATCTACCAACTGATCGATCCTTGGTAAAGGATAATGACCCTTGGGACATGTCTTGTTTAAGTTCTTAAAATCATTACACATTCGTCATTTCCCATTGCTATTCTTAACCATTACGACGTTGGACAGCCAAATAGGAAATTACACCTCTCTATTGTGCCCTGCTTCCAATAGTTTTTTCGCCTTCTCTCTGATGGCCTCATCTTTCTCCGGACCAAATTGTCTAAGTTTTTTCTTGACTGGCTTTATTGAGGGATCCAAATTTAAATAATGCAGTGCAATATCCATGTTAACCCCTGTAAGATCTCACGATTTGAATGCAAATACATCTGTATTTTTCCGCAGACACTTTATGATCGCCTCTGGTTCCTTCATGTTCGTCCCCACGTATGTAACAAAACCCGTCAAATGTGGATAAATTTCTATGCTCATAAGCTCTTCCAAAGGAATTACTTGTTGAGATGAAGCTTCCTCTATATCATTTTCCTTCTTCTTTCTCTTTCCTTCGCGACCCTGGGATCTCTGACACCCCTCGTAAGGACAGAGCTTTTCTCTTTGCCTCTCCCTCTTTTACCGAATGGAGATAACATTTCCTAGAAATGTCTTGGCAACCCATCACTTGACCAATCAAATCTCCTACGGGGAATTTCATCTTCATGTAATAATTGAAAACCACCGCTCGAAAAGTATTCAGTGTAGGTCTGCCAATGATAGCATTGTAGGCGGATGGGGTCTCAACTATAAGAAAAGTGACAGGCCTCATCATTCTTATCCCTTCTTCCCCCAATGAAAGCATCAAAGTTACTGCACCGACGGGCATGACCATCTTCCCAGCAAAACCATGCAGAACTATAGACACAGGTCTAAGGCTTGTCTCTGCATTCAACAACTTAAAACACTCAAGGAAAATAACATTCACAGCACTCCTAGTGTCTACGAATACACATTTTACATCATAGTTCTCTATTCCAGCAATGATCACCAATGCGTCGTCATCGGGTCTTACTAGAGGTCTAAAATATTCTGCACCAAAAGACACATTTGGGTATACGAACCTTTCCTGGATTTTCATTATCTCCCCTTCTTCAAGAAATTTTTCTCCTCTAACATAAGACTTCCGAACTCTGTTCGAATCGCCAGATATTGGCCCTTTGTAAATCATGTTAATAGTGCCTCTACGTTGGGCATTTTGTTCGGATAATGGGGGTGGTTGCTCGGGAGCCTTCTCTTTATTATCATCTCTTCGCCTTTTATAACCACAGTCAGTTTCCTTTCGCACGTATTCCAAGATATGACCCTTCTTGATCAATTTTTCAATCGCGGCCTTGAGGTTACGACAATCATTAATAGTATGACCATAATCGTTATGAAATTTACAAAATTGTCAGATTCTTGATGCCTCGGAGGATCCTTTGACCTAGGAGGAAAAAAGACCCCTGACTTTTTAACCACTACTTCTAAGAGATATGTCGGCTCCCTTGTTAGAGGAGTATAAGTTATTTCAGCTATATTCGGCCTCTCAAAAGGTCTGCGTGCATCAGGGCTGAATTTCCTTTTGTCCTCCACTTTTCTCATTTCGTCCGGAACTCTACCTCTCTCTTTCGGCCTCTTATCCTTCTTAGGATAGATTTTCTCTGACTTCCAAAAATCACGTGCATCCTCCAGATGTATGTATTTCTCGGTCCGAGCGAGTAAATCTTCAAAGTCTCGTGGTGGTTTCTTTACTAGTGAATCAAAAAATGATCCACTTCTCATCCCTTCCAAGAATGCATGGACCTTGATTGACGCATGCACATCTGGCATCTCTAACACTGCCAAATTGAAACGCGTCAAATATTCCCTTAGAGACTCATGTTGTTGTTGCTTGATTATTGTCATATGCAATGAGCCTCTAGTGGTTCTCTTAGCACTTGCAAACTGATGCACGAATAATTTCCTCGTATCCTCAAAGTAGAAAATGGAGTTTGTGGGCAACTGCTTGAACCATTGCTGCGCCGGACTAGCCAACATGGTCAAGAAAAGTCTTCACTTCAATCCTTCAATATACTGGTGTAAGAGAGCGATGTTATCGAATCTCATTAAGTGCTCTTATGGATCGCTATTCCCCTTGTACTCCAAACTAACTGGTCTAAAGCTGTTTGGTAAGGGGTCCAGCTGGATTTCTTCAGAAAAGGGACTGTCAGACCTCACTAATTGCATGGGTTTGTTACTCTTCTTCACTGAAGGAGGTAACCTCTCCAACGCAGAATGTGCAAATTGAGAGTTCTGCTCCGAACACTCCGATGCAACGAGTGTTTTGTCTTTTAATTCCCTGATTTCCTTCCTCGTTGAATTTATCAATGTGTCTTGTTTTTCCAACCTCTGTTGTTGTTCCAAAACGGTTCGTTGTGTCTCTAAACTAACAACTGAATCAGTAAGAGGCTTATAAGTCGGATTAGGAATTAATCCACAACAAATAAATAAAGGAAATATTATGAAAGCTCCAAGAGGTTTGGAGATCATACGTTTTCCACAAAATTCGAATGTAATCGCGATCAGCTGGGCCTTTGTTCCACGGGCAGAGCCTGCAAAACAAGGCCGGAGAAGGGTTGGAGTTCTCTGGGGAGATACTCCGACGCTCAAGTCAGCGTTTTGTAAACAGGAGAATAGTTTGTGTGATAAAGGTGTATGAATATATGAAATAAAAATTAATGTAGCTAACCTTAAGAGTGAAATTGAATGGGGTATATAGTATATGATATAAAGGGTAAAAGAGTAACATTACCATGATTACCACATTTGATTCATAGTACAAGTTGTTTAGAATCCTCTCCAATTACATAATTTCACGTCATTATGGGACCACTTGATGGTTATAGTCCCTTTCATTTGAGTGACAGCTTTTCAATGTATAAACAGAACAAAACCTGACATGTGTCAGTCTTTGTTAGTCACGCAGTTAACACTTCAAAAGACCCGTAGTCCCACAGAGCAAGTAGATCTACTCATCGAGTCTTACTTTATCATCTTATTGAAGATCTCAAGGGTTTAACTGAGCTCTGCCATCCAGAGTCTATCACCTCTTAGCTAAGCAAAACATGTATTCACAAATGAGTTATGAGAAGCAGAGCTTAGACATCTGAAAACACCTTATTCACTTTAAACTGACAAAAAGTCTATTAAATTAGCTCTTTAGAATTTCTAGCTTACATATAGTTTGTAATATAAGCTATGCTGATATTCATCCATATCAGGCATATTGTTAGAATGCCCAATATCTAAACAACTCACACATTAAACCACAAGGCTTGGGTTCATGAATTAGATGTACGCGTGTGTTTTTAACTTAGAGGAAAATATAAAGTTATGTCATCCATCAATTTTGTAGTGTGAGTGTGAGCTCGATATTACATAAATATTCCACTCACTTCAAATGTAAGTATTTATATTCACCCGAATTCAATTTCATTTGTTATTAAAAACTCAGCTTATTGTGAACAAGAAGAATATTCTATAGAAGGAATAAATAAAAACAAAATTTCAAGCAATCATTGGGAGTCCACCATGGAAAACCAAGTCCATGAGAACCGGTTTGCAGGCTTCAACTTAGTTTACTAGTGGGACCTTTTTATCATCATGATTAGTGACTTTTAATTAAATAGATTACTATATAGTATGGCTACCTCATAATAAAATAAAATAAAAAAGCAGATTCACATTCATTCCCCCCGAAATGTAGGAAATTCTAAGCTAACAAAATTTTATAATTAATTTTACAGCTTAATATAATAACATCTGCCATATTATAAAATGTTTGCGGAATTAAGGTTTACCATTCTTTTAATTGCGCTAATAATTCCATTGTGGCTATAATAGTATAGTTATTATTATTTCATACTGTCATGATATTGCTTTTCTTTTTGTTCTATAATTATGATGCATAATTCTACCTAAAGCATTAGTTATCTTTCTTTTTTATATAGTAAGTAAGATGATATAGTATTTAAACAATTATCGTGTATTGGTGTAAGTTGTGAGGGAAATGAGAATTATAGAGAGAAAATGATTAAAGTGGGTAAACTCCAAGCAACTTTTGTGTTTAGTTGTATTCTATGTTGACATTTATCATCATGTTGCATATTTATATTGTGTTCAGACATATATCCGCCGATAAAATTGAAAGAAAGATAAAGTTACACCTCCTGTCACAGAAAACCTTGGAACAATAATATAACAAATTAAAGATCAACTACTGAAAAGTGAAATCCTGTGATGTTCTAAATGAAAAAATCAAGCTCATTTATTAAAATAGTTACCATGTCAATGATCCAATTCTTGTTTTTAGAATAGCGGGTTTATTAATAATTGGAATAATTTGCGATCATGGAAGAACTTTGTGATGAAGATGGAGGAGACAATGCTGTAGAAGGAGGCCAAGAATTCAGAAATTAATGAATAGACGTGCATCACCACCACCCTTCTGTCCATCAAATAACTTTCCACTTTCTCATATACCATCAGTTTCCATAATAATTTTTTATTTAAAATTTATATTTTTAGCAATTATATTTTCAAACTTTACCCTTCAAATTAAATTCAAATATGTATGTAAGATTTAATCTTCACTCATTAGCAATTAAAATTAAAACTATTTATTAAAATACGTGTACAAATTAAAATGAGGGGTTAGTTGAAGTATGAAACCTCCTTCCCTCTCTCAATGGTATAATAGTTGTAAGAGTGGGCAATAGTCGCGTAATTTCCATGAAAAGTGACAACCTAAATTCTTGTCTCCCTTGGTTTGAGAAGCCCATGTTCTCCTACCTAAGTCTACATCCTTATCCAATCAGTTTAAGTGTAACCCCCTTTTGTCCATTTCCTCTTCTTTCTAGAAAGTCTTTCTGTGAGGGGCTAACCACGTGGTACTCCTCCCTTATTTGGACCTCTTGACTCTCAACAACTTGGACCGGCCCATCACCTCATTTTCCACAAAATGCCAACGGGCAATTTTAAATAAGGTTAATTGATGTAGAAATTTTTTGAAATTCTGGTTTTTTCTCATGATATTTTATTTTGGTCAATTACTCTATGAATTTAATATTTTTTTGACAAAATTGATGTGGTATTTTAATTTAATTGTATAAAATAAAAAAAAATACATATGTGTTACAATTCAAAATGCCATCATCTCATAAAATGAATAACGATATTGTTTTATTAAAAATGCATGGTCATTTCCCGCAATCCTTAATCTATTTACCTCGATTTCTCGATCTCCTCCTTGTTATGTATATCTCTCTTGTTTTCAATTTATCTATCTTCTACTATAATTAGAGATCTTTTGTGTTTCCTCTTTTTTCCAATTTATTCAACTTGTTCTCTAATATTGTCACGTAGGAATTTAAATTGTCACATTAACTTTAATTTGTAACTAATTTAGTATCGTGGGAAAAATCAAAAAAACATCAAGTTCATGGATTAATTCGCCAAAATAAAATATCATGGGAAAAAACCAAAATTACAAATAGTTTATAAATTTACAAACAATTAGATCTTTTAAATATAGTCTTTGTTTCTCGCACTATAGCCATCAAATTGAAGTAATTATAAAAATGATATTATATATATACCACTACACCTTTGACCCTAAAACATGAAAAATATAATAATATTACACTTCATGACTCCACCCGTAATCGTCCAACTTCATGTAAAATTAATATTCAAGAAATATTACATTCCACCATAATCGGCCAACTCCACATCCACTTAAGGGTAGACATGAGACGAGCCGAGCCGAGTCTAATACTATTTAGCTTAGCTTGGCTCGTTTAAAATATTAGAATATTTGAGATCGATTCTAATTTTTGATATATTGTTTGAGTTCGGTTCGAAAGGTAATTATCAAGTTTGAGTTTGGCTCGTGGCATACTCGATGAGATTGTTTTTGAGTTTGAGCTCGAGCTCGACTTATTTAATATTCATAATATTGACCTTCGAGATCGAAATCGAGCTCGAACTCGTAAAATTTTTATTTTTGGAAAATTAATTATTTTCACTTAAAGACTTGATGAAATACAAAATATATCATATTATTTTCCAAACAAATGAACTGAAAAAAGATACCGAACTTAAATAAATTTAAAAATATATAATCCATAACCCCATTTTTGACCACGTACGTATCGGCAGTTAGACCGTATAGGCAGTTAGACAGACTGTTTTTAATTTTTTGAAGCATTTAACTTTACCGCCTAGCATAAAAAAATGCCTATCAATAGAGAGTGTAAATCTTCGTTCGTTTATCTTTATATTTCTCCCAACAGAAGAGATATTATACTTATAAGTGTAGACATTCAAGAAATGAATGGCAGCAGCACATTCTATTAATCTATGAAGTTAGCTACAAGCGTGAAGGCGTACGACAATTTTTATTAACCTCCGAAGTTAGCCTCATTTCATAAAAAGTTGCAAGTCTTCATTTATATGATAATTTATTTCTCTAGTTTCACAAATTATCCGTTTTCTATTTAGCCAATTCTCAAATTTTCTAATTTGGCCTTTCGTTAATTTTGAATGTTTTTATACAATGATATGTTGCTTATGAGTGTTGAATGTATATTTCTGTTGTTTACTTTTAATAATAAATTGATTCCATGTTTTGATTGTATTCTAGAATTTTGATTTCTTTAATATATTGTTCTACACTTATGTGATTTTTAATGATGGTTCCAGGTAAAGAAAGAAAGTGTAGAATAATAAGAAAGGAAGGAGTTTTCAAAAATTTTATGAGAAGGAGAAAATCAAGATGGAGAAGGATACAATTATTGAAGCAAAGAAGTAAGATATAGAAGATGAATCAAAGTTGCTGGGCGTAGATGATGATAAATTCATATAAGTATATTTAATAATAAAAATGTCAATTAGTTTATGTTATTGCAAGAAATAAAATGTGTATATGTATATTTATCTTTTGATGTAACTTTTTTTTTATCTCACATAGAAAAATGTGATGTACAATATTTATAGAAAAAAATATTCCTAATGTGCGTATATCTCTACCCATAATTAATTTTATTTATAGATGTAAATAATAATGTTTCACCTAATATTAAAAAAATAATCATTTACATATATTTCCACATAAGCATTTATCTAGTTTATATTTTTTTTTATTAATTTCCACGTCAACAACATTTACCTACACATATTTATTTCCACGTAAGCATTTATCTACGTGTAGGTAATATTTAATGATTAACCACACATATATTATGTGTGGGTAAAACTTTTCTACACATAATTTTACCCACATGTTAACATTTGATATATGTGTGACTAAACATATTTTTCACACATAAATACATTTTTAGCCACACATACGTGTGTGGGTAAAACTCTTATGGACTGTAATGAACATAGCTATTCGCAAGATATTCGAGATTCGATTCGAATAAACTTGTTTGGAGCTCAAATCGATAGTAAACGATTCTATATATATAAATATATATATAGATGTGTTAGATAATTATTGACATCTATTATTTTTGAATAAATAAGTATATTATGTTTACACTCTCTATTGATAGGCATTTTTTTATGCTAGGCGGTAAAGTTAAATGCTTTAAAAAATTAAAAACAGTCTGTCTAACTGTCTATACGTACGTGGTCAAAAATGAGGTTATGGATTATATATTTTAAAATTTATTTAAGTTCTGTATCTTTTTTTAGTTCATTTGTTTGGAAAATGATGTGATATATTTTGTATTTCATTGTTCACTTCATATCTTTATTCATTTTCGTATAACACATCCAATTTTGTAAATAACTTTTGTAAATAACTTCAAGTTTAATGGCAAACACAATACATATATTCAATTAGATAGTTATAAACGTCTCAATTAACTAACTACCTCTATTTTCTTTCACTTGTAATATTGTTTCTCCTAAAATTGTTGTATTTCATTCATAAAAAATATTTACAATATGCATTCTAAATTAAAGATTTTAAAAATAGCTTTAATTTCATATATAATATATAAAAAATAAATTTAATATACAAAAATTATGATCAAATAACAAATGAAAAAGAATTATATACATACATATAATTATATATATAGTTTGTGTATATGATACGTATAATCTATATTTTTATTTTTTTACTTTTTTTTCATCTTCTATTATTAATATTAAATTAAAAGCTTTATTTTTATTTTATTTTTATAAAATTTTTAATCATGAAAATTTTATTTTATTAATTCTTATATTATATAAAATTAAAATAAAATAATATATAATTTATAATAAAGACATAATAATGAAAATATATAAATAAATATATAAAAATATTATATATATATATCTTAATAATTAAATTAATTAAAAATGAATAAAAATAATATATTAAAATAAATTTTCAAATAATACATGTTATATGTGTGGGGCTAAGTTCATATAAAAAATAAATTATTTGTGATAATAAAAAAGAATATATCTCTTCCATCTATCAATATTAATTAAATTAAATATAAATATGCTTTATTATAATGGGGATATGAAATTAATTAAAAAAAAATCAAAACTCTTGATTATTAAAATGGATTATTAAGATATTTTTTTCATTTCTCACATTTATTAAATACATCAAACTCCACATAATAATATTATAAATCGAAATATTTATTATACGAAGAATTATTAAATTTATTAAATTGTAAAAAGTAGTACATTACATGGATAAGTAAAATCCGTTAGCCGGTAGCCATAAAATGCGGGATTGAATATTATATTTATACGTTTAAAAATTTCACTTTATCTCCTATCTCAAATTGTAGTTCAGTTCTGCGGGTGTCGGCGTAGGATTTCTGTCTGACCTGAGCTTCCTTGATTCTGCCGCGGATCTGTCGAACGATCTCGATCATTTCGCTAACGGAATCAGGACCTACTATTGCTCTCTCGCCAACTTCATCCCAATAAAGCGGCGATCGACACTTTCTCCCGTATAGAGCTTCGTATGGCGCCATTTCTATGGTTGCCTGGTAACTGTTGTTATAGGCAAACTCTATCAAGGGTAGTACTGCTTCCCAGCTCCCACCTCTATCGAGAACCACAGTTCTCAACATATCTTCTAGGGTTTGAATTGTTCTTTCTGACTGTCCGTCAGTCTGTGGGTGGAAGGCAGTACTGAAGTTCAGCCTCGTGCCTAGTTCTTTCTGCAGGCTCATCCAAAATCTGGACGTAAATTTTGAGTCTCGATCGGAGGTGATCGATACTGGTACGCCGTGGAGACGTAAAATCTCACGAACGTACAGTTGGGCTAACTTATCCGATCCATAGGTGATCTTTATAGGTATGAAGTGGGTACATTTCGTGAGTATGTCCACAATTACCCAGATAGCAGTGTTTCCACGCTTGGATTTGGGTAATCCGGTCACGAAATCCATAGCGATGTGCTCCCACTTCCATTCCGGGATTTCTAGAGGTTGTAGCTTCCCATAGGGTCGCTGGTGTAGGGCTTTGACTTGTTGGCAGGCTAGGCATCTTTCTACGAAGGACGCTATGTCTCGTTTCATCCCGTCCCACCAGAATTTCCTCTTTAGGTCACGGTACATCTTTGTACTCCCGGGATGGGCGGTGTAGGGAGTATCATGAGCTTCACTCATGATTATCTCTCTAATTTCTGGATCCTTCGGAACACATAGTCTTCCCTCGAAAGTGATGGCATTATCGGCTTCTTCTCGATAATTTAGGGTTTCATTCTTCCTCACCTTGAGTCTTATCTTTTCTAAAGCTTCGTCCGTTCTTTGGGCCTCTAGAATCCTTCTTCGTAAGTCGGGCTCAACTACTAGGGTAGCAAGGATTCCTTTTACGGTCTCGGGGTGTGGTAGAACTTCTAAGTTCATTTGGCTGAACTCCTTTATGAGTTCGGTCTCTTGAGTAAGGAGGTAAGCAAGTTTCGAAGATGTTTTACGACTCAAGGCGTCTGCCACTACGTTAGCCTTGCCAGGATGGTAGTTTATACCACAGTCGTAATCTTTTACTAGTTCTAGCCATCTCCTTTGTCTCATGTTGAGATCCTTTTGCTCGAAAAAGTATTTGAGGCTCTTATGATCTGTGAAAATCTCGCACCGAACTCCGTAGAGGTGGTGCCTCCAGATTTTCAAGGCATGCACAACGGCAGCTAATTCCAGATCATGGGTAGGGTAATTGAGCTCGTGTGGTCTGAGTTGTCGGGATGCATAAGCTATTACCTTCCCGTCTTGCATCAGTACACACCCTAGTCCGATCTTGGATGCGTCAGTGTAGACTACATACTCCTTATGGGGTTCCAGAACTGCGAGTACTGGAGCAGTGGTCAACTTCTCTTTTAGAAGTTGGAAGCTGGCTTCGCATTCTGGTGACCACTTGAATCTCTTTCTAGAGGAGTTGGGTCATCGGTCTAGCTATTTTGGAGAATCCTTCAATGAATCTCCGATAGTACCCTGCCAATCCTAAGAAACTTCGGATTTCGTTAGGAGTTGTGGGTGTTTTCCATCCTTGTACTGCTTCCACCTTGGCGGGGTCCACCTTGATTCCTTCAGATGACACTATGTGTCCGAGGAAAGCCACTTCGTTCAGCCAAAACTCGCACTTACTGAACTTGGCGTAAAGTTTCTCGTTTCTAAGAGTTTCCAAGGTGGTTCTTAGATGATCTTCGTCTTCCCCTCTACTTTCCGAGTAGATTAGAACATCATCTATAAATACCAAGACAAACTTGTCAAGGTAAGGATGGAAGATGCGGTTCATCAGGTCCATGAATACCGCAGGTGCATTGGTGAGTCCGAATGGCATTACTACAAACTCGTAGTGGCCGTATGGGGTTCGAAATGCTGTCTTAGGAACATCTTCAGTCCTAATCTTCAGCTGGTGATAACCCGATCTCAGATCAATCTTCGAAAAGACACTTTCTCCCTTCAACTGGTCGAACAAGTCGTCTATCCGAGGTAATGGGTACCGGTTCTTCAAGGTCATCTTATTCAGGCCTCGGTAATCTATACACATCCTTAGAGTGCCGTCCTTCTTCTTCACGAAGAGCACTGGAGCTCCCTAAGGTGATACGCTGGGTCTGATAAAACCGAGATCTAGGAGTTCTTGGAGTTGGATTTTGAGCTCCTCCAACTCCTTTGGTGCCATCCTATAGGGTGTCTTGGACGTCGGTGCTGATTCGGGTTCTAGATCGATCGTGAATTCTAATTGTCGATCTGGTGGTAGGCCTGGCAACTTTTCTGGAAACACGTCTGGGTATTCCCGCACGATGGTTACGTCCTCGATTTTCCGTTCTTCCTTGGCTTCTTCGTTCAAGGAAACTAAGTACGCCGAGCAACCCTTCTTCACCATTTTCTCGGCTTGTAAGGCTGAGATAATTGACTTCCTTCGAGTCGCGGTGTTCCCATGAAAACTCGTAGGTTCCTTTCCAGGGGGTCGAAATGATATTTGTCTTTCGTGACAAAGGATCGTGGCATAGTTTTCAGCTAGCCAATCCATTCCAAGGATTATGTCCACGTCGCTCATCGAAAGGATGCTAAGATTATTTGCTATCACCTTAATAGATCCTAAGTTCAGGCTCAGATTCGAGCAAGCATGAGTGATAGTAGTGATTCCTCCTAGGGGTGAAGACACGTTCATAGATGTCTCTACAGGTTTTGATTTCAACTCTAAGTTTTCTACGCATGCTTTAGCAATGAAGGAGTGAGAAGCTCCCGTATCAAACAAAATTATTAATGGAGTGTCTAGGAGTATTCCCATACCTGTCAGGTTTCCCTGACTCCCTTCAGGCTGCTTCTGCTTCATCGCATACGCCCGTGCCTGCTGGGGCTTCTTCTGTGATGGGTACTGAGGGTACGGAGGTGGTGGTGGCAACTGCTGCTGGGCTCGAGGCTGAGTCTGCATTGCCCGCACATGCTATCCTTGGTTTGACTGGTTAGGTTTGAAACTTCCCCCTTGTTGCTTAGTGGGGCAGTTTCTGGCCATATGCCCTCTTTGGCCGCATACAAAGCAGCCATCACTGCCGGCTCGGCACTCTCCTGGGTGCATCTTCTTGCACTTTGAACAAGTAGGAAATTTCTGTGAGTTTACTACAGTAGGAACTGCGGTTGTTGACTTTCCTGAGTTGTGGAAACGATTTTGTCCTTCCCATGGTTTCTTCAGAGTGGCACCACTTCGATTATCCTCCCACTTACGCTTCCCCTTTTGGTTCTGGAATGATGCTGGAGAAAATGCTGGCGGTGTCACATTCACGGTTCGTTCTGCTGGCATAGCCGCCTGATCGTCGAGAGCGCGACTTAGAGACTCTGTATATGATAATCCCCCGTGACTAGCCAGTGTCATCCTAATTTCTGGCCTCAGTCCGACGCAAAATTTCTCAGCCATCTTTTCGTCAGTATCTACCTGCTCCGGTGCATATCGAGACATATCGCAGAAAGTGCGGTCGTACTCCGTCACTGACATTCTTCCTTGCTTCAGATTGTAAAATTCCGCTTCTTTCTTCTTTCGGTAACTCTTCGGAATGTACTTATCGTATATTCTTGTTTTGAATTCTTCCCAAGTCAGATTTGCACGTTGTTCTGGTGTCATCGTCTTCCTTCTGGCCTCCCACCAGAAATCAGCAGATCCAGTCATCTGGAAGGCAACGCATGTCATGCGTTCTTGGTCCGTGCAGCGTAAGAAATTGAAAATACGTTCCAGAGTACGTATCCAGGCCTCGGCTTCTGCTGGGTCGCCCAACCCATTGAAGGTTGGTGGGTTTTGGCGAAGAAAAAGTTCTTCAACTCTTCTAGCAGGCGGTGGGAGGGGTGGGGTTACCTCTCGTCCTACAGTCGGCCCCCTTTCTTCATTTCTCGGAACGTTTCCCCTCCCGCTGCCTCTCGGGCGTCCTCTCGGTGGCATTCTGTTAATGCAAGTGGTTCTCGTTTGGTTAGGAAATTCGTTGGTTGTGCTAGTCAGCAGGTAAAGTGTCAATTATTATCTTGATAGCGTGAAGGAAAGGAAAGATATGAACTAAACAAAACATTTCACATTTCGATATAGACCTCTAGCACTACAAGAATTTTATACATATATTACACTATATACATGGAGGTTTATTTTATATACCGTCATGTATGTGCGTCTTTTTGGTAAACATGACAGTAATTGTTATCACCGTCATGTATGTAGTGTAATCTGTATTTATAGATAACAGTACTAATTAAAGTGTCATGTATATCAGTACTATAGATAACAGTTTAAAAGAACTGTCATGTATAGAGTGTCATGTATAATCTATCATTATCTATTTACAAATTTGCCACTTTTTTATGGAATGTAATATTTAGCTATAGATAACAATACTAATTAATAGTGTCATCTATACAAACTTAAAATAAAAAATCCCCAAATGCATCGTCTCTCTCCCTATCCTTTTCTCTGCAAAATCAAAATCTCATCTATTCGTCTTCTTCTTCTTATTTTGTAGTTGGCATACGAGTCTCCTATGGAAGCTCATCAGAATTGTTATCTTTCCCTGTCTTCTATTTCTCTCGTCCTTACGCAAGACAAAAACGGGAAGATAAACTGTTGATTTCTTCTCCTTCGTTCGCCGGCGAAATTCCTTCGAATCCGGTCAAGTTTTTTCAAAATCGTTTTATCTCATCTCTAATTAGAATATGAGACTCAATTGGGGCAAAAGCCCCAATCTTTAAAATTTGAAAATTTTCAGATTCTATGCTACTTCCTCTCGCATCTCTCTCCAGGTGGAGCATTTCGCCGCTGTCGTGACGGACAAGGACGTCGTCCGTGTCGCTAAAACCGAGCAGCAAGGTATGGAACCATTCGTCAATGTCGCTGCAGCTATGGGTTCTTCACCTCCGTGTCGCTCGTCAACATCGTCGAGCATGCAGTAAGGCGTATTCCCCTACATCTCCTTTGAGTCTTCCTTCTCCAGTAGTAGCAGCCTCCGGTCGAGTTGCCACCTCCATCGATGAAATCAAGTAGCAGGTATACACTAAACATTTTTCTTAATCTTTTTATTAACATATTTTTACTCATATTGCTCATTTTTTGTGTTATGTCTTAGGCTTTGTTTGTTGTTTTGAAGTAATAATTTGTCGTGATTCTTCACTTAATCTTTTATGCCTCAGTTTCTATGAAAATGCATCTGTCGTGAGTCTTCACTTAATTTGTCTCATGCTTTGTAAATAAATTTGAGCAAAAGATTTGAGCACTTGATTGTATTGCCTCATGATACTTGCTTGTGAAATGAGACACCATTAAATTGTCATTGATTTCCTTCTTCTTCTTTTTGTATATTTTGCAACTTCTAATTCTATTATAGGTTTTTTATGAGTTGTACATTTACACAAGCATCATGATTGACCTGGTCCATTTTCATCAGTGTTCCCAAATAAGCTCTGGATTTTTGTCCAAGACAAGCTTTAGGAAATATTATATCTTGCCACTTGTGCATTGTCATATAAGTAGATGGCTCTTGTTTCTATCTTTAGGTGCAAGAGGTAAAGAGCAGGGGCTTAGATGCATATGCTTATACATGGCAACGCACTCATACTGCAAATCAGCTTCAAGTATTTTACGTTGGGAAATGGTGAGATACTGGTAGCTACTTTGCTACTTATTGTGTTTAGAAAGCCGAAAAGGCTCAAATGTTCTTCTCATGAATAAAAATACTATTGTTATTCTAAAACCATAATCTTAAATAATACATCTATTAGATTTTCTTTTTAAATATCATCAATTTGCCAGGATATACTCTTTTTGGTCATATTGTTAGAGTGCCTGAACAACCGACTGAGGTCCTACTTATCAGCAATTTCCACTGAAACGTTGTCTGAAATGTTACTTATACTTTGCTTGATGTCTTATATAACTAATATGTTAATTGAATTTTGTTGTTCAAGTTGTTATGCATAAGGTCTCTAGTTTAGTGTATGGGACTTCCTGAATGCAGTTCAGTAAGGAAATTTCTTTTGGCTTTTAGCTTTACTTTGAGAAGGAAAGGCTACTATGTGCGCCCAAGTAATTACAAGGTAAAGGCATTTTACTGTGATTATTTCCTCCTATTATTCTTTCTACTTCTAAAATTGTTCTTGTATTATTCTGCTGCATGTAGTCACTTGATGTTTTTATAGCCTATAATTTTAGTTGATGTAACGATCTATGTAAGTCTAGCTGACTCCATTGATTATTACTGAGGTTTTGCTTATGTATTTTCGCTACTACATTATTTTCTTGTATGTACTTAGATATGATTGCTTATCCTGAGGTAGCTGATGTATTTAGAATAAGAGCTAAGATTGTACATCAAACTTTTCTTAACGGTTCAAAAATGTTATAAAAAAGTAGTATATATTACACTATTTTGAGTTTTTATAACGGTTTTTAGTTGTAATGTAAATGATGTATACATAACACTTATAAATCTTTTATAACGGTTAAAAAAAATGTTGTGTATGTGCGTTTTTTCGCACATACATAACGGTTGGAAAGCGTTATCTAAAATGGGCACTATAGATAACACACAAGTTTATCACAGTTTTTTTGCACATACATAACGATTTAAAACCGTTATGTATGTGCGTTTTTCTAGTAGTGTGTGTTTGATTATGTGTGTTTGTGTGAGTGTCTCTGTGTGTGTATGATTGTTTGCTGAAATTGTTGTTGTTGTGATGGGCAGTGACTGCTGTGGATAGTGGGAGTAGAGCTCTGCAGTATTTGGGCTTAGATGGGGAGAGAAGCTCTCTCGAACTTGATGTAAGAACAACTTTTTTCCTCCAATTTTCTTTTTTTTATGCAGTAATGTTTCGATCAACAACTTAAAGATTGGATTCTGGAAACAATTATCTGAGTTCTTGATTATAATTTTTTGATGGTTGGAAAACAATGAAATAATGTTAATGGAGGGTAAATGCATGTAAATGGTTGGAAAACAATGAAATAATTTAAATTCTAATCTCAAGTGTAAATGCATGTAATGCAGGGTAATTTAGTTGCAAAAGCCTAAAAATTTCCTGGGGCACCACTCGTGATTATGCTTAATGACTTGTTGACAATTGACTATATTTCCGAGGTTCTATATGTGATATTTCTCTACATGGATATTAGGTTATCGAAATCCTCAGCCATGTGAACAAGAGAGTAAAGCACCAGCCAATTATTGGCCTACCTCTATCTGATTTATGGAAATTGTATATGGAATCTAGTTCTGCTCCGATGGTCAGAAACTTTTGCATTGTTTATATAGAGATGGCAATTGACCGTGTGCAGAACGAGGTATGTTTTGGATTGAGCATTTGACCTAGTGAAGTGAAATTATTGAATGTTTACTTGGATTAATGTTGCAGGAAAAATAATTAATAGCTCCTGTATTTTTAACCAACATTTCGAAGCTGCCTTCCCAACACCAAGATATATTACTAAAGATCACAGCAAAGGTTATCCTGCTTCTTTTTTTGTGTTCTTTCTAGTATATTTCTGCATGTACTTTCGTTTATGTGATAGATGTACTGAAACATTGTACCTTTTTTCTATGTGATAGATGTACTTTCTAGTATATTTGTGCCTAACCTAATGGATCTACAGCCTCTAGTTTCCTTGCATCGCACTGCCTCTAAAATTTTGCTATTGTATATCCACTTTATTTTCATATTGATAGATGTACTGAAACATTGTACCTGTTTTTTTTTTTAATTTTTCTTTGTTGTATTTGCTTTTGGATGCTTAATCAGGATGCGATGACACACATCTGGAAATCATTGATAGCTGATTCAAAGAAAGCAATTGATGAACACCTGGGCCTTATTTTTGATGATCTATTGATACAATGTGGATCTAGGCTTTGGCGATCCAGAGAGGCTTCTTGTCTCGCTCTTGCAGATATACTTCAGGGACGAAAATTTGACCAGGTTACTATCTAAATTTATCCTTATACTTTTTTTTTTGTATTTGGGAACCTTTCCTTGATCACCTAGCATCAGTGTGAGTAGTTTCAGTACTACTGCAAGATGATTCCAATTCTCCTTCACGATTACATTGTCAAAGCGAATTACATCTGGTTCTGTATATCCTAATGATAAATGATTCTACATTTGGAAATGTGTTGGTTCAACTCCTAAAGCTCTGGTTTTGGACTTCTTGTTAATTCTTACCCATGTCCAAAACATATCTTCTTGTTCTGTAGATTTGAAGATGACAAGACTATTTCTAGTTTGTATGAGGACTTATGGGATGAAAATATGAGCAATGAAAGGATAACTCTTCAACTATTCTTGGAAGAAATTGTTAATCTTATCAATGAAGGAATCACATCATCCTCATGGGCAAGTAAAAAGAAGGTATGCTTAGTCTATCCTATTCGTAGCAAAGTCTTTTTTCCCTTAACCACATAATCGAAGTTAATCTTGTGTGGTCAAACTATTTTTCTTCTTGTTAATTCACTTATTTGCATGAGAAAAATGTTGGAGTAATTAAATTGAATATTTCGGAATGTGCAGGCATCATTGGGGATATGTAAGCTCAGTGAAGTACTTGGTGAATCACTATCTTCGCATCATAGTGTTTTATTGGCCTCTCTGATGAAGGAAATTCCTGGGCGTTTATGGGAGGTATTGATAATGTTTAGAGTAATTTAATCATCCTTTCTTTTTTGAAAAGTAAAATGGTTATACTTGCAAGTGAGCCTGTTCTACTTCTATGTCAATAAAATTTTATTTATTCAATTGTCTTTGTATACTTTTGTACCTGATAGGGAAAGGAGGTTATGTTGAATGCATTATCTGCTCTTTGTTCTTCATGCCATGAAGCAATCTCTGCATTTAAACCTGATGCTCCTAATGCCATATTGAGCCTTATATCTTCTGCATGCACGAAGAGAACACAAAAGTATCGTGAAGCAACCTTTTGTTCTCTTGAAGAGGTATATATATTGAGCTATCTTGTGCAACTGATCTCTGCTATAGTTTGGGACTGATTTCTGTGCATCGATCCGAGCTTGTTCTGGACATAATCTGGGCATAATCTGAGCACGCTATATCTGTGATTTTGCTGCTATTAATCTGGGCATAATCTGCTACTGTGAAATTGAGTTTTTGTGATTGCTAACTTGTGGAAATGCTAGGCCAGTGAACGAGTGTTTTTGAGTGAAGAAGGTAGTGGAGGAAAGGATGGCATCCTGATGATGAAGGCGAAGTAGTTCTGAGTAATGTGTCTGATTATGAATTCATGTGTTAGACATTTGATGAATTTGCAAACATGTTGGTTGGATTTGATCGATGACTTGTATATATGATGATGAATACGTAGCTAGATTTGCTTAATCTCGACTTTTATGATTTGTATCGGATGTTAGTTGATTGTTTTTGGTTAATGATATGATATTTCTAGTAAAGTTTATGTATTTTATTATTTACACAATATTAGTTTATTTATATTTCAAATATATAAACAGGTTTATATGAAAATACAAAAAATAATTTACATATTATGGACCATAGAATAGATGACGGTTTCTGAAAAAATGTCATCTATTGTATATCTCAAGCATGACAGTTTAAACATAAAAGCATCATCTATAATATTTCATAGATGACAGTAAAATTAAAAAACGTCATCTATGAACATTAAGATAACGGTTTACACAAAAAATGTCATCTATAATGTAGTATATATGACCATTTATCGTTATAACTTCGACAAAAATGTCATCTATCATATAGTATAGATGACGGTATTTACATATAAAATGTCATCTATTAATACTTAACATGACAGTTTATAGCATTATAGATGACGTTAAATAAGCGTCATGTAT